>OX104044.1:770000-1370000 GCA_944470415.2 Schistosoma rodhaini
GCCTAAGCTAACTTAATAGAAGATGGAGAAGATGGTGAGTGGTTAGCAGTGGAATTCAGGACGCGCGTTTCGTCCTATTTCGTGTTCTTATCTAATGTCTTGGTGTTAAGTTACTCTGAGGTAATAAGTGTTGTCATATGCGTTTACTTATATTCTCATAAGTAGTATATGGTGATGGTTAGACATAGAATGCATTTTGGCAGAAGATCGATAAAGAAAGAACAGGAACGAAGCGCAATCGGTATGAAAATGCATGAACAATAAAAATAAGAGAAGATGGATTGATATTTGCAGAAGGAACAGTCAGGATTGAGACAAATGATTGATAGTTTGCAGATTAACTGTTTACTGTATGGTTATCAGAATTTAGTGAGATAGTCTGTAATTTTCGTGTCCAATACACTCGATTATCTCCACACGTGTTCTTGTTCACTATAGTGTATGTTATTAAGTGATCTCTACATACAACAATTACAATGTGGTTTTCATTTGTTCCATCTCTCTCTAACTAATGTCAGCTCATCATTGAAATATTTTTTCAAATATCTAGTATTAGATTACAAATGTCAAGACAGTTATACTGTATGGGGCGGAGACGTAGGGAACTACGAAAGTAATTATTCAAAAGATACAAGTGTTTATTAACAGTTGTCTACGCAAGACACTTCGGATTCGTTTGTCAGACACTATCAATAACAACCTACTGTGGGAGAGAACAAACCAGATTCCAGTGGAGGAAGAAATCAGGAAGAAGCGCTGGATGTGGATTGGGCACACATTGAGGAAATCACTCAATTGCGTAACAAGACAAGTCCTCACATCGAATCCTGAATGTCAAAGGAAAAGAGGAAGACCAAAGAATACATTACTCCGAGAAATGGAGACAGACATGAGAAGAATGAACAAAAACTGGATAAGACTAGAAAGGAAGGCCCAGGAGAGAGTGTGTTGGAGAAAGCTAGTCGGCGGCCTATGCTCCATTTGTAGTAACAGGCGTAAGTAAAAGTAAGTAAATAAAGTATTAGATTTGTCTTATTTTTGATAAAATTGGATAAGCATTAGTAACGGACTTCAGAACACATGGAACTTGTCCGTTGAAGGTACCTGAGTCTCTGTATTGATATTTAAAAATACTTGAACCCATTGCCGTTATCTTCAAACGTCAAGAAGTTATCCATTGATATATTGAGCCAGACAACCGTATATACATTTTCTAACTGGATAGATTTTAATATAATGATTTTAAACTTTGTAGACTTGTTTCATAGTAGTACTGTGGGCTATGCTACTTATGAGGAGACATAAGTAGTATGCATCAGTAATTGGAATGCTTACCAGTAGAAGATGGAAACAATGAGAAGAGGAAGGAAAACAGAGAAAAATTTCGAATAGCAATAGAATTCGACGAATAATAAAGTATGCGAAGTAACATCTTCGAGATGATTAGTAGGCGCAAAACATTTAAATCTCCCACCAATAATCATTTTTCAACATTGAGGCTATTTCTTTCAAGGGAAAGTATGGATTAATAACTAGTCCATATTATATAAAAAATCATCTGAAATAAATTAAATAAAATCTATTGTATTTATTTTTAGCAGTTGAACTTATGAGTTCATTAAAGCTTAATTAAAGCCACCCCCAAATGCCTTAGTATGGCCAAGAGTGGGGAGGTGCAACCCTTCCTCTCGAAATGCTCTCATATGGCCATACGTATATAGCCTCTGTCAGGGAAGTCCTACTCACTACCTTCTCGTGTAATTGCTGTTGTTTACGAAATTGAGAGAACGAAAAGCCAATGTCCGGCGCTTTAACTGGGTTGGTGGACATGGAAAGTCCACCAGGACGAGTTGGAAAACCCTGATTCCAAACCAATGGTGCATATGGTCTACAGGGTCCTGAGTGAACAAATGGCGTATGAATCAATCGTTGATCACTGGCTACCATGGGACTGCATTTCCTCACCATGCTCCACTGCCTTGTGGATCAGACCTTTAGGTCAAAGGTTCTGGATTTGGTCCCCTAAGAAAACCACTTGTTTCAGTTTGGGCACCTGGGCAGTATCACAGCCCTCATACAAATCAAATGAGATTTGTGTGACGCATATATATCTGATGCCCCTTTGTATCAATCTTTATGTATTTAAACAAAAATAAATAAGTAGACTACCATGGTAAGCCTGTAAGCATTGAACGATGCAAGACTGAAGGTCTTAGATCCGAATCCTGTACTTCAGATCGTGAATTCACACCATTGACGAATTCCAGTCTGGGACGAAACAAGCGTCCAGTGCTTTCAGGTTTTCAATGATGATCTACTTTTAATCGATTCATGAATTCAATTACTAAAATTATTACAATCTCTACAATACTCCTCTTTTCTGTTAGTATTTATCTTTCACAATCTGTTCCTTATTTCAGGTCAAGTAATTTACAACACATAGATAGATAATTTTCATATAACTAAGGTCAGATAATTAAACGATTTCACATTGAACAGGTGAATTATATTTCGTCAATATTACTAATCTAGATAGTCAATAGTGTTGTGATGGTCAGTATTTGATATTATCCTTAAACTTCGTATAGTTTATTCATCCTGATAACCGTTATTCGATAACACCCTAACAGTGTATACAATCAGAAGGTGAGAATACGAAGTGTTGATTGTGCTTATTATTGAACTACACACAGATATCCAAAATTACAGGCACGTTAAGAAAGCATAAAAGAATAGTGCTGTAAAGCAAGCGAGTGAGCTTGCGAGTCAGATTAGCGAACGAGCGAGTGATCGTGTCAACGAGTTAGTGAACAAGATCAAGACTGTATATACATATAGATATGGAAATGAATGAATCATCGAGCCAATTAAGCGACTAATAGTAAGGCTAGCAGAATGAATATATGCGTAGAAAATAAGCAAATGCTCAAGTATACATATACATACAAGTGCAACAACAATAATAAAGATACAATAGTATGGGGATAGGTTGTTATTGTACGAATGACTTTGTCCGTTAAATAAGTTAACAAAAGGGTTTAACTAAATTAGATGTGAACAATCTCAATCGTACGTGAGTTGCTATGGTCTATTATAACACAAAAAAACTAGAAGAAACTCTTCTAAATGTTTATCATCTAGCTCACCCACCCACCATATTTTGCTGTAGTTTAGTTTATAACTATAATCAATGTCTTCATCTACATAATGTCGTAGCTACTATTGATCAGTTTGAGAAATTGGTTAATAATTTTATGGAGATTTTAGTATTTTTGTAGTTGAAATAATGAGTCAATTGAAGCTAGACCACCATGGAAAACCTGGAGACATTGAACGACCGTTTTGTCCTATGCTCGTCATATACTCACTAATGACTGGCTTCAAGAGATATTTCCTGGAGTTTTAGTGAGAAGCAGTAACCAGTGGATTTCAACCCGGTTTGTTCTGAAATAGTAACTCACTGAAGACATTGGTAGATGGTTGCTCAATTTCATGGATTGGTTGAAGTTGGACATTATCACTATTGGATGCCGGCTCAGTGGTATAGAGATTGAGCGCTCGCGCGCGAAACTGATAAGTGCTGGGTTCGAATCTCGCGAGTAGGGATCGTGGATGCGCACTGCTGAGGAGTCCCATAATAGGACGAAACGGCCGTCCAGTGCTTTCAGGTTTTCCATGTTGGTCTAACTTCAATTGACTCATGAACTCAACTCAAGTTTGAATGAAAAAAGGTTATTCTTTTATTCTAAGAATTACATGTCTTTTGGTTTTTTGAGGAATACAAACATTCATAAAACTTTTGTCTAGTACCATACATAATGAACTTAAGTCAATCCTCAACATACCATTTTAATTCATCAACCAGACAAGCCAGAATCACTCAACGATCAGACTAAATGGGTGGACTTAAACCCTACTGGAAGATTTAGTTTCATTAAGATCACCCTAAAGTCTTGCTAACGACTGTCATCTAGCACAAAAATTAGAATCGAAATATGCTATCTACTGTCTGTAACTACCTTACAGAAAGTTTGTTTTCATCAATGATTCATATGAAATGGAAAATCAATGAATACAAACGAGTGTTAAACAAATGTTTCCCCATTTATTATTTAAACACATAAATATTGGTACAAGGAAGCACCAGATATATATGCGCCATACAAATCAGATTTGATTTGTGTGAGGGCTGTGATACTGCCCAGATGCCAAAACTGAAGCAGATGGTTTTCTTGAGGTTCCACACCCGGAGCCTTTGACCTAAAGGTCTAACCCACAAGGTAGTGGTGCAACATTAGGAGATGCAGTCCAATGGTATCCGGTGACCAACGATTGATTCATACGCCATTTGTTCCCTCAGGATACTGGAGCCCATATGCACCACTGGTTTTGAATCAGGGTTTTCCAACTCTCCTAGGTGAACTTTCCGTGTCCACCAATCCGGTTAAAGTGCCGGACATTGGCTTTTCGTTCTCTCAATTTCGTAAACAACAGTAATGCTGTGAGAATGCAGTGAGTAGGATTTCCCTGATAGAGGCTATATCCGCGTGGTCATGTGAGAGCATTTCGAGAGAGAGAGGGAGCTGACTCTCCCCACTCTCGGTCGTACCAGGGCATTTGGGGGCAAATAGTGTAATGAAAATGTATATGAACCATTCCTAATTTAATAAGAACAAAAAGATCCTGTATCATAGTTCTTCATTGATAGATAAGAAAGAATGTGCTGAGTTAAATGAAAGTATCTATTCATTGAAAGTAAATATCAAAGATAAAAATTAAATTGAACTAACCCTCTATTTCTTCGATCAAGTTCACAAAACCAATAACTAATTACAGCTCCATTAACTCTTTCATGTGGTGAACTTTGTGATACTAATTTACTTGTAGTACTTCTTGCTTTAGCATCCATTGGACGTAGAAGACTATCATCATCATTTGACCATGAAGTAGAAGACCACTGTATAATAAAAAAATAAAAAAAATAATACTTTTTTAGAAGTGAAACATTAAATTCTAAACATCAATGGGAAGATTCAAACAAACAATAACAAGTGACTATGAGGACTCAGTAGGTGAGCCGATAACACGATGGCGTTTGAAGCAAAAGGTACTGGGTTTGAGTCCCAGAGCCAACATCAACTCTGAGATGCAGGTACATCCATCTGACGAGTCCCAAATGGGACGAAACGCTCGTACAATGCTTGTGATATAAGACTATATCGAGGCAATAAGCACAGTATACACATATGCCAATAAGAGACTGATCAATATTAATCCTAAACATCAATGGGGATATTCAAACAAACAATAATAAGTGGATTTAATTCTAAAGACAGTTTTAAGAGAGAACAATAAATTTTAAATGAATGAATTGTTCATAATGAGTAATGACAGTCATAATAGAGATGACTTTACTGAATATTGTATCTTTGATTATAGTAGTCCGACAATAGAAAGAAACAGACGTCCAGTGCTTCCAGGTTTTCCATGGTGATCTAGCTTTAACTGATTTATGATCTTAACTATTAAAATTACTATAATATTCACAAAACCCCTATTCTAAAAACTTATCTATTTCACTTGTGAATATTAAGAAGAATATGATAAAGAAACCTTCTCAATGACAACAGAAGTTGATATTCAAATTCACTCCTAAAATTTGCAGGCCAATTTTCCCCCCAACAATATTTTTTTTTAAACTTTGTAATGGATTAAGTGAATGAATTTCAATGTAATAACCTCTTATTTCTCTTAATTACAGTCAACTCATTTGGTACATTACAGATTAGTGACTTAGAGTCACCTACAATTGAATTCTGGTTTCTATAAGAAAACTAAACAAAAGTTTATAGTTAAAATCATGATTCAAATGAAGCTGGACCACCATAGAAAACCTGGAAACATTGGACAGTCGTTTCGTCCTATTGTGGGACTCCTCAGCATTGCTCATCCACGGATAAACAAAGTTTATCATAAAAAAATTTCTTGATACTAAAGAGATTTAGAATTAAGAGTACTATATCCAGAATACAGTAAGTTAGTCGTTACACTAGTGCAATTTTTTCTTAAGAACCCTAAGAGTACTGACGACAAAATGAAACTTAAATCGCAGGTCACTGAACAGGCTGATACAACAGGTAGCGGTTCTGTTTATTTAAGAGTTATTTATACCATTGAGAGGCATTGTCCTAAGCTGATGATTTGTCTCTCTGGTTTTGCCTAAACAATTCAGTAATGTTTCATTCTTCTTCTGGTTTCATTCAAGAAACCAGTATGGGATCAGTCCTGTAAGTGAAGTTTTAGCCAATCTACCTGTGCAGTTAACATACATTTGTTACAACAAAGTAATAACTCTGTGGAAACACCTAACCAAATAAGCTTTCAAAAAAGAAAATATACTAAACATCAACGACAATGTGATGTTAAGTTTCCAAAGCTTTTGCTGCACTGTAAAAATTGGATGTATTTAAATTTTCAATATTGATCGAAAGTTTACCAATTCTACACAATTTTTTAAACATTTAATATCCTACTTATAATTTATGAGTAGCTATAACGATTTTACTTAATTTTTGAGGGTAATTGTAAGACGATAACGCATAAATGGGTGATCAACTTGTAAAAAATATCAGAAGTGGTTTTGTGAATATTATAGCAATTTTAATAGTTGAGATCATGAATCATAAATCGAATCTTGTGAGGTGGGATCGTGGATGCGCACTGCCAATGAGGAGCCCCACAATAGGAGGAAACGGCCGTCCAGTGCTTCCAGGTTTTCCATAGTAGTCTAGCTTCAATTGACCCATGCTTGCAACTATGAAAATATTAAATCTCTATAAAACCCCTTCTGATAATATTATTAAAATAAGATTATGAAAATTGAAAAAATATAAACTAGTAATTACTTTTTGACGTAACAACTCTTGAAACCACATTCCAAGTCGAAAAGAAAATGTACTTTCATTTTGATCCCAATCACATAAACCGCTAAGATCTTGGATAAATGAAGATAAAACAGATACGTTGTTAGTAATTGTATGTTGTAATAAAGATTATAAATATCCAAATAAGCAAATAAATTAATATCAGTTTTGTCTAGATCCAAATTACTTACTTGCTTACGCCTGTTACTCCAATTGAGCATAGGCGGCCGACCAGCATTCTCCAACTCACTCAGTCCTCACCCTTCCTTTCTTATTCTATTCAACTTTTGTTCATTCTTCTCATGTCTGTCTACATTTCTCAAAGTAATGTGTCCTTTGGTCTTCCTCTTCTCCTTTGGCCTTCATGATTCCATGTGAAGGCTTGTCTTTTGATGCAGTTGGGTGATTTCCTCAAAGTGTGTCCCATCCTATTCGAGCGCTTCTTCCTGATTTCTTCCTTCACTGGAATCTGGTTTGTCATCTCCCACAGTAGCTTGTTGCTGATAGTGTCTGACCAAAGGATCCAAAGTATTTTGTGTATACAACTGTTAATAAACACCTGTATCTTCTGGATGATGGTTGTAGTAGTTCTCCACCTCTCCGCCCCATACAGTAGAACTGTTTTGACAATTTTATTTAAAATTCCTATGTCGATGTTGGTTGACAATTGTTTTGAGTTTCAGATGTTCTTCAGTTGTAAATATGCTGTTCTTGCATCTTCACATCTACATCAGATCCACCGTGTTCTTCGATGATGCTACCCAGACATGTAAAGGTTTTTACATCCTCCAAAGCTTCTATCAATTATATTTAACTAATTTCTATCCGTTAGAATATTTCATTGATCCTAATCGTTATTGAAATTTTACCGATCTAAACGTTTGATAAGTTACCATATAGTGAAGTTGGTTTATTTACAACCGATTCCATTTAATATAAAGTGAAAAATCATCATATTTTCGTTAGGTGTTGCATAGTGTGTACGTTTCACATGTAAAAGCAACGCAGTAGATTGAAAATTTGAACATCCTTGCCATAAACTTAGATTTCGATAGTAGTTTAACTTGTTGTTATTACTTTATAAGTTTAGAGGTAACTCACTTTAGACTGCGAGTGCTGTTATCACCAGACGACGAAACTGTAGGTACACATTTTTTCCATCATAGTTTAAATAATTAGGTACCGTTGGATTTCTAATTTCCTCAAATAAGTAAAAACTTAAAAACTGGTTGCCCGAAGTTGTCTCTTCACCCAAATAGGAGTGAAATACTTTTCATTTCATCAACAAAATTGATAAGCTCTTCTATTCCTTTTAATTCTTATGATCGTAACTATTGAAATTAATTTAATATCCACAAAACCCCTTCTGATATTATTTAACATATGCTCACTAATGACTGGCTTCAAGAAGTATTTCCTGGAGTTCTAGTGAGAAGCAGTAACCAGTGGAGTTCAATCAGGTGTGTGGTGAGATAGTAACTCACTGAAGATATTGGTGGATGTGTCGCTCAATTTCGTGAATTGGTTGAAGTTAGATATTAACACCGTTGAATGCCAGCCGGCCCAGTGGTCTAGAGGTTAAGCGCTTGTGCGCAAGATTGATAGGTCCTGGGTTGGAATCTGGTGGGGGTTATCGTGGATGTGCACTGCTGAGAAGTCCCACAATAGGACGAACCGGCCGTTCAGTGTTTCCATGTTTTCCACGGTGGTTTAGCTTCAATTGATTCATGATCTCAACTATTGAAATTACTATAATATCCACAAAAGCCCTTCTGATATCTCAAATACTACTTTATAGATAAATGTCGAATAGCATGAAACTTAGATTCACTGTTTCCAAATGACTGAATTCAGTCACCTAATACAAAACATAATAACCTGCCATGTAAAGTAATAGAGGCTTATGTTGGTTCATATTTAGATATGATCCTTAGAATTAGATCAATATTAAGGATTAGACAACTCTGTAGATTGAAATATTCTGATCGATAGTATTCGATCAGCACTAAGACGAACTTGACATGCATGACATTGATCATCACCCCGTGATTAATCAATTGTGATATTCTGAAAGAATTAGATCAGTGTACTTTTCGTTTTCTAACATCTATTACAGACAACTAATCTAATCAATTATTTATTATAACTTGTCTATTTAATATATCAATGAACATCGCCAGTGCGGGATCGTGGATGCTCACTGTCACTGAGGAGTCCCATAATAGGACGAAACGACCTTAAAGCAGTGGTTCCAGGTTTTCCATGGTGGTCTAGCTTCAATTGACCCATGGTTTCAACTTTGAAAAATACTGAAATCTCCACAAAACCCGTACTGAACACAGAAACATTAAAAGAGAGAGAGACAATAATAACTTCATCTTTCTTTAACCATATGGATAGAATGAAAATGACATAAGATGGATGAAAACTGTTGAGTGTTGATCAATGTTTCTATCCATCAAATTAGTTGACAAGACATTAAGGAATGAGATAAAGACTGATTCAACAGAATTGTCAAAAGAATATACAACTATATTAAAAAGGAATTTGATTTTGTGAATATTTGTGATCATGTTACCATGACGCACAATGCTGACTAGTCTTGAGGATAGTTGGAAGAGAGTTAGGGGCGGGCAAACCGAAACGTGGCATCAGAGCTTGAAGTCACCAACTTCTAGTCCGAGCCATGATGATAGATACAGACTACTTGATTGGCGTTCACGTGACTATCGTAACCAATGGTTAGAGACTCTAGGTGACATGGCTCAGAATCGATCACAATGGCGTAAGTGTATACACTCTTTATCTTCTCTTAAACTGTGGGATTAAGACTGCTTCAAATCTATCTTTCATCCTATACTATATCCTTTTATACAACCTTTCTTTTATATACACTACCACCGATAAATTAATTACTTCTATGAATTCTGTGTTGATCTTGTTGTGCTAACGAGGCATGGCAACTTGGACCAATGCATGTATCTGCCTGATCCTACGTTTCAGTTGACAGACGGTAAATTAATGGCGGATAGTAGGGTTGTAATTTTGAAGTGGTTACCTAACTATAGACTTCATCCACCTAACATAATGACCAGCGTACTTTTAAGATGAAAAACCCCTTCTCAGTCAAAAGAAAATCGTTTCATTGATTATGAGTTTAAGTAATACTAAGGGTTATTAGTTTTACAGTTAACAATCTCAGGACAAATTTCTAAAATGATACTATTTATAGAAACATAGCTTTCTAATCTCTGATTTATTGTTCGAAACCTGGGAAAATTTCTAGAAATCAAGCTTTTCAACTGTCTCTTCTTTTGATCTCTTGTAGAAACTACATTCATAGTTGATTGTTTTTCAAGATTCAATATATCAGCAATCACAAGAGATTGAACATGTCCAATGTTTTTATTACCACAGAATGTTAACGTTTAGCTCAGTCATGTATTATGCTTATAATCTTTATCTCTACTGAATCATAACTTCAGGAATAAAGTATTCTTACAAATATTCAATATGTCTTCAAGGTTTTTTTTTCTTTAAATAGACTATAAACATCTAATGAATAATACATCAGATGAAATTCCCTTTATATATACTTACTTACTCCTGTTACACCTCGTGGAGGAGCATAGACTGCTAACCAGCATTCTCCATCCAACTCTGTCCTGGATAGTCATTTCTAGTTCTTTCCAGTTAACATTCCTCCTTTTCATATCTGCTTATATTTCCCGACGTAATATATTCTTTGGCCTTGCACTTTTCCGCTTCCCTTCAAGATTCCAAGTTAGGGATTGCCTCGTGATGCAATTTGGTGATTTCCTCAATGTGTGTTCAATCCAATTCCAACATCTTTTCCTAATTTCCTCTTCAGATGGAAGCTGGTTTGTTCTCTTCTACAGTAGGTTGCTGCTGATGGTGCCCGGTCAACGCGCATTCAGTATCTTGTCAGACAACTATAAATAAATACTTGTACATTTTTAATGATGGTTATGTTAGTTCTCGAGGTTTCAACTCCATACAGTAGGACTGTATTGATGTTCGTATTGAAGATTCTCACCTTGATATTGGTTGATAGTTTTTTTTTGAGTTTCATATGCTCTTCAACTGTAGAAATGAGGTCCTTGCTTTGCCAATCCTCGCCTTTACATCTACATCCGATCCTTTTTGTTCATCAATGATGCTTCCCAGCTACGTGAATGTTTCCACATCTTCTAGAGTTTCGCCAACAAGTGTGATTGACTTGACATTCTCTGTGTTGTATTTGAAAATCTTGTTTTTTTCTTTGTGTATGTTTAGGCCTATTAAAACACATGCTATTGCTACATTGGTTGTTTTCATCTGTATTTGTTCGTGTGTATGGAATAGGAGGGCTATATATATGAGGGATTAAGTCCTACGGAATAGATTAACTAAAGATGTAAAAATGATGTTATATGCAACTAGCGTGTGTTTATAATTTCCCATCCAATCATAGGTGATTGTTCAAAACAGCTTATCCCATGTTACCATAATTACTACTGAACTACGTCTATGAGAGCTGAAGAGGACAAATCAACTTCCAGCTGATGAGGAAATTAGGAAAAGACGTTGGAAGTGGATCGGACATGCATTAAGGAAATCACCAAACTGCATCACGAGGCAATCCCTAACATGGAATCCGGAAGGGAAGTGGAAAAGAGGAAGGCCAAAGAACACATTACGCCGGGAAATAGAAGCAGATATGAAAAGGATGAACAACACCTAGAAAGAACTGGGAAGGATTGCCCTGGACAGAGTTGAATGGAGAATGCTGGTGAGCGGCCTATACTCCTCCACGTGGGGTAACAGGCGTAAGTAAAGTAAGTAAAGTATGTCTATGAGAATAATCATACTGAGTCTGTTACCAAGTTAATAAACCTTCATAAATTGAAAGATCTAAATATTAACAAAGCAACATACCACGACATTCATCATAATATTTTATTGCCGAGTTTTCATTTGCTCTATGATTACTAAATTGATCATTACCACATCTTGAATCACCAGATCTACAATAACATTGATTTCTCCATAGATCACATTCATGTCTGTATGTGACACCATCTACACATAACTAGAAATTATAAAATAGGAGTGAAAGAGACATTTTTTGAGTAAGAAGTATATATTAACGAAGCTGAATGAATAACCCGATGGCGTTTGAAGCGAACGGTAATGGGTTCGAGTCCCAGAGTGAACATCAAATCTGAGATGCGGGTACGTCCGGCTGACGAGTCTCAAATAGAATGAAATCCGTGTCCTAGATTACACTGAGAACTACTATCCATCTTTGCTTAGAATGCTTGTGAATTAAGATAATATCGAGGTTGTACTCATAGTATTTACATATGCCAATAAGAGATAGACTGATCAACTTCATTGCTAAACATCAATGGGAAGATTCAAGTAAACAACACCAAGTGAATTTAAACTTCACCCCATTGCACAAGCAAGTAACTATTAGGACTTAGTATCTAAGTGGATAACTTAATGGCGTTTGAAGCGAATGGTACTATGTCCAAGTCCCAGATTGAATATTAACACTGTGAGATGCAGTTACATTCGATTGACGAGTGGATTATAGAATATATCAATAAGAGAATATTATCTGTAATTCCAAAATAGCTGTAGAGTACAGTTCATTTACTTATTGATCAATCTTCTTAGAATTTGTATTACAAATAAGAACAGAATATTAGTTACCAACAGGCAATCGATATATTCTCACGATGGTTACATATATGATATGAGTGATATCTTAAAGTGAATCAATTATAATTCCATCTTGGTAACAAGGGTTTCTTTAGTGTAATGGGTACAACTGTATAATCCATGTTGATCAATACAAAAAATGGCGGATATTTAGTTCAACTGATTGGGATGAAAAATAAAGTTATAATTTCATGATAGATCATTATAACTAACTATGTCAGATTACATAACGAAAATATAATTATTATCAAGACATTCTTTTGTGCAGTACACTCATAAAGTTTTGAAATGATGAATGGGATACTTTCAGCTATGTTGTGTTCTTTGAGTTGGTAGCTTAATTTCGAGCGCCCAAATGCCTTGGTACGGCTGAGAGTGGGGAGAGTCCGCTCTCCATCTCCAAATGTTTTCACATGGTCACGCGTATATAGCTTCTGCCAGGGAAGTCCTACTCACTACCTTCTCGTGCAATTACTGTTGTTTACGAAATTGAGAGGACGAAAAGCGAATATCTGGCGCTTTAACTGGGTTGGTGGACACGGAGAGTCCACTAGGGCGAGTTGGAAAACCCTGATTCCAAACCAATGGTGCATATAGGCTCCAGTCTTTTGAAGAAACAAATAGAGTATGAACCAATCGTTGGTCACCGGCTACCATGGGACTGCATCTCCTCACTATTCTCCACTGCCTTGTGGATCAGACGTTTAGGTCAAAGGTTCCGGATTTGGTCCCCTAAGAAAACCACTTGTTTCAGTTTGGGCACCTGGGCAGTATCACAGCCCTAATACAAATCAAATGAGATTTGTGCGACGTATATGTATCTGGTGCCCCTTTTTGTACCAATTTTGAAGCTTTCATTATCATTCCATACAAAATTATCAACTCTTACTTCACGTACATTAATCTTACTTCTACGTAGACGCTGATGATTTTGTTCAGAGTAATAATGAAAGCTTCAGAATTAAACTTCCCAGCCCAGAGAATACAGTAAAACCAAAAAAATGTTCTTAATCAATAAAACAAGTTGAAAACTTGATTAGTACCACTAAAGTCAACCGAGTAACTAATATAGACTATAGAAAATCTAATAAACTTACTTGTCTATTATAACTATTCCATTCTGATGGACAACTATCCAAACAGTTACATTTTCCCTCTTTGCACATTTCACCCAATTTACATTTTACATTTTCACAAGGATCTATAAATAATTAATCAATCAACCAATCAATCGATTGATTGATTGATTTATACAAATGAAACAGAAAAAAAAACAAAAAACAAAAAAATCGATATTATATCCTATTGTTCCTTAGTTTTGACCTTCAAAATTTTAGCGGATCAATTGAATAATTCATGAATTGTTTAAATCGTCTTCTTAGGTGATGTTGATAATGATGATTTTAAGTCATATTGTTTTATCAAGAGCTTTGATTCTTACTATGCCGCGTACTATTAGACTACTCGAATGATCGAACCCCCAACGCCGCAAGAGAGAAAACAGAAGACTAGTAAGTAGGAAGTTTATTCCCCAAAACAGTGTCAAAATCTAGTACAAAAACCTCATGTATTTATAGTTTTTGACTGAGAGTAAATCATCATTTCAGACAAACAAAAGGCACATAGGGGTCATTCTTATCCATCCAATGGGGAAGCTACACGTCGACATTCTAGAATATTCCCCTAATGATGATTGAATGGAATGTCCTCGGCTCTTTCTGGGCTTCTTAAAGCTTCCTAGAGTTTACCAACGAGCCGTCCTTACACATATCTATTAATATACTTCATTAACCAAAATTTATTACTGGCAAATGGACAATTTTGAAAGATCACACTGAGATTTTGTTCGAAACAATTGGTTTCTGTGGTAAATCTCAATAATCTAATGAGAAGATGAAGCTTATCAGAATTATGTAATCTATTTGCATAATACATTTTATATAATCTGATCATGACTCCTCCGGGGGTTACTGCCGGTCCCAAGCCCGAATAAAGGAGGAGTGTTGGGCCTCGAGTTAGTGACCCTATCCCGTAGAAAACGAACTCGGTAAAAAAAAAGCTAACCAAAAAAAAATTATTCAATCTGATCACACATAGATACTTCTTAAGACGTAGTTATATGAAACTTAAAGGTCAACTTTACTGGATAAAGGTAAGCCGTAACAAAAAAGGAAAATAAATAAAGTACACAAAAACAATGTGATAACCACTCTGGATAATAAATCAGTATTACTAGAGTAGATTAAGGGTAAGAACAAATTGTTTTTGAACACATAAAGGAGTTTTCAAGTTCCGTATAGCCCAAGGTTTAAATAAATCTTAGTATAAGTCCTTAAAGGCTTTTGTACAACACTACAAATGAACAGTTTCAATCAAATGTTTCGCAATAAAGGAGGATATTCTTCTATCCTATGATCTTATTTGACCATTGAAATTCATTTGTTTCTGCAGCCATTCAGGTATCTGTTCCGTCACCCTTTATTGGAGATCACGATTTCTCCTCTCTATGTACGTGTTTCCACACATATATGTGAATTGATAGACGCAATGGGATGTGACACAATCGTTTACATGTTGTTTGGGTTTTTGCTGTAACATAGGCCTTGTTTTTCCAATAATGACAAGTCGAGCTGCATAAAATGTCCTATTGATAGTTAATTTAAGTCTTCGTTTCAAAATAGGACTATTTGAGTCACTTCTCGGTGGTAAGGTAATATAAACTGGTTTCTAGGGTGACCGAGACGTCATAGGTCTCATTGTATTGCTACTTTTTAAACGATTTATATAAAAATGTCTTAACAATTATCTGTATTATCAGATTGTTCAAAATATATTATCATAGTTGAAATCATGAGTCAATTGAAGTTAGACAACCATGGAAAACCTGGAACCACTGCTTTAAGGCCGTTTCGTCCTATTATGGGACTCTTCAACAGTGCGCATCCACGATTCCGCCTCGTGAGATTATGCAAATATATTACATAATTCTAATAACATTCATCTTCTCATTGTATTATCGAAGATTTTATTTGATTAATTTATCTGCCTTAACACAATAATGATGAGTCAGATCATAGCCAAATGAAGGAAAAGTACGAATTAACAGTATCCGCTGTTTTACTGTTTGATACTAATCAGCATAAAAGGTAGTTGAGACCAGTAGAAGTCTAAAACTTGGGGGAATGAGATATGTTTCACCCATTTCAGTGGGTAATGGTCATACCGACTAAAGTTGGAAATGTAAACCCTCGGTTGAAGGTTTATGTTTGTCTTAAAACACAAAGGAGTCCCAAATTGGCATAGAACATCTGTTGAATGCTCCCTAACCATCAGTGAGCCTAAATAAAATAAGTCAGTGATGTGAAATACGGACTGAGACTAAGATAATTCAGTGGAATGGCACGTTATAAAAGTTATGAGTTGTATTTGACTCTCCCGAAATACGTATTGTAATCTATATATTGTGGTAAATCACTAATTCCTAAAACTGAGCAAATTATCTATTTGAAAACCAGCAGGGTTCCATGCACTCAGTTTGCATGTAAGTTGTCATTCGTCAGCTAAAGGCATTTGTAATCTTGGTGAGAAAGATAATGCTTATGGGATTCAGATCAGAATTCTCGAATATCTCAGTTAAGGATTTTACTACTCTACTATTTGGGTCTCATTAACTTAATGAAGCTTAGTGGTGATTTCTCTGGCAAAGACACCTGTTCGAGTCCCACAGGAAACATCAATTGCATAATTATTGCAGATATTCATTACTAACAGTGACTAACTAATTTCTATATGAAGCATCCTATTGATTACCTCCAACCACCTCACTATACTGAGTCTCTAAGTCTGGTGGTTATAAAGGAATTTGATTAACAGAATTCAATCAACACTGGGGACTAGACAAAAATAATAACGATTATCACTCGGTGGTCACTTACTCTAGAAAGTATCAATAAGCTCTAACATTATCGTCAGCCTGATAAATCGATAGTCCATTCCTTCGTGCGCCACTCAGAAACTATTCATGGAGTCTACCTTAGCCATTTGATTTACGCCAGCTCATTCAACACACATAACAATTTTATAGAGTTGAGTTCATGATTCATTCGAAGCTAGACCACCATGGAAATCCTGGAAGCATTGGACGACCTTTTCGTCCTATTATGGGACTCGTCAGCAGTGCGCATCCACGATCCCTCACTCGCGAGATTCGAACCCAGGACCTAACAGTCTCGCGCCAGAGCTTCCAAGTTTTTCACTACAGAGAAGGAAGACCAACAGACTGAATCCATGGATGATGATCAATGTCATGTGTGTCTTAGGTCCTTCATAGTTCAGATCAAATCCTATCGACCATTGTAAATGACTTCAAATGTAATTTTCATAATTATTGTCTTATTTATACTTGGAGCCCCAATTTCTGTCAGACTATTCATTCAAGTATCAATGAATATTTGTATAAATGAATCACAGAAACCCACACAATAAATGATGTAAAGGAACAAATTGAACTTACCTTCATCTGATTCATCATCTGGTTTAGTCTGAAAAAAAAAAGAAGTTTTAGGGATCAAAAAAAAATTTCATTAAATCAACATAAAAATTTGATTGGATATATTCTAGTTATTTGAATGAAAAATACATCAGTAGAGATTTATAACAACTGGATAGCAACTGGAAAGGAATACCCAGGACAGTATTGGATGGAGAATGCTGGCGGGCGCCCTATGCTCTTGCACATGCGTTAACAGGAGTAAGTGAGTAAAGATTTATAAACATATTTGATAATTTTAAGTAGGAACAAAATATTATACATTACATTAAAACTGACAATACGGAAATAAAGATTAAAGCTAGAATATCATGGAAAACCTGGAAGTAATCGATGGTTGTTTCCTACTAGTATGAGACTTATGATCAGTTAGTAAAATTGATACAAAACCCCCTTCTGATAATAATTATCATATGCTCACTAGTTACTAGTTTCAAGAGGTATTTCCTGAAATTGCAGTAAGAAACCATGATCAATGGAGTTCAACCAGGTCTGTTGTTGTGAGATAGAAACTCACTCGAGACAATGATGGATGGTTGCTCAATTTCGTGAATTGATTAAAGTTAGACGTTGACATCGTTGGCTGGCGAATCTATGATTCGAAGATTAAGCGTTCGCGTGAGAGAAAGGAGGTCCTTGGCTCGAATCCTGAGAGCTGTGTCGTGGTCGCTCACTACTGAGGAATCCCCTACTAGGACGAAACAGCTGTCCAGTACTTCCAAGTTCTCCATGATGGTCTGGTTTGAATTGACTCATGAATTCAACTATTAAATTACTATAATCTACACAAAACCCCCTTCTGAAAATGACGATTATTTGATTCAATTATTCGTACACATCAGGCAAAATTCAATAAATAAATCTCGATATACAACGTGGCATACTATATAAATATGACTAAAATAGAAATAATAAACGTTGTAGAAGATTATGAATTCACTTTATTTCACTATTTCTCATCATAATACTATCATTCCATGATATTCGTTGTACATACTTTACACCGATAAAGCTGTCAAGAATAAAGGTTAATGAAAAGAGTAATAAGTATGAAAGAACTATTAGAGATGTTCATGTCGTTGAAATCATGAAGCGATTCAAGTTACATGACGATTGACAACTAACTCGGAGGTACTGGATGATCGTTTTGTCTTAGCACATGACTCCTCAATATTGAGCATTCACAACTTTGTGGGATATGCTAAGACATGCGGACACTAATCATATTTTCTGTTCTGTCAATGCATGTGGTTTAGCGCCTATATTTAAATTGGTAGACATAATCAGAAGTAACATATGGAGGATATGGAGAATAGAGAGTGACTGATGTAAAAACGAAGAAATAGTCAAGTCTAAGAGAATTGATTGACTTTCCGTAATTTAGTGTTCTCCTACATTCAATTGTCTCCGTATGTGTCCTCATTCATTGCAGTCATAGTTTTTTACATTCAATTAATATAAATGACAAAATAGACACTTCTTATCTTAACTCAACATGATTGAACTTTCAATGAAGAAACGAACATGAAACTAGATTTGGATATAAGAAGGAAATTCATCATAGAATACATTATGATATTTTTCTGTGATACCTTACGTTTCTTAATCTGAAAAAGAAGATAAGCAATCTCTATTCTTATTGTTCTAATAGATGAATCATGATAAAGGGGTCTATTATCATTATTCATCATCACAAATATACAGGAACTGAATGAGTCAACATGTTACTGACATCAACAAAAAAAACAACTGATATGTAAGCCAGATTGATAAAATTCTGTGTATTAATGGCTATATGCTGTCAAATTATCATCTGTTCATTTAACTCTACCCACCCCCTACCCATCAACTAATGTTACCCATCACCTAGAATGGATATTACTTCAGTGTATTGTTGCTGTGATTAATTTTAATGTTGGTAATAGTGTGAATCACTTTTAGTAGTAAAATATAATTATACTATTAGAAAGTATCTTTAAGACAAAATGTCTAAATTATTCTTAATCAATTGATGTAACTGAAAAATTATAAAAGAAAATTCTAGTATCCAACCCGTTTCTTTACATTTTATAGTTGAAATCATGAGTGAATTGAAGCTAGACTACCATGGCAAACCCGGAAGCACTGGATGATTGTTTCGTCTTATTATGGGACTCCTCATCAGTGTTCATCCATGATCCCGCTTTGCGAGATTTAAATCCAAGATCTTCCAGTCTCTCGCATGAGCACTTAACCTCTTTTCTTGAAGTTGATTGATCAATTACCTAAATCATTTATATTATTAGTATACTTTATGTGAATAATTCAAATTTTGAAAGAAAGTTTCTTTCATGGTTATATCTTTCTTATTTTGTTTATAATTCAGGTATCACAGGTTGTAGAATTCTAGAAATCTCTAAAGATCTTAATGTCTCAATTATTTACGATATTGAATATAACAAGAGTAACCAGGAAATAAAACAACAAACAAACAGTACACGCTTACAACACTTAACACGATATCAACGGCATGACTAAAGACAACATCTTTTTGTATGATAAAAATTATCAAATGGGGAAATACTAAAACCTTTTGGCATTATATAGTGACACGTTTAACATGGATAGTGCATAAGTTGATGTCTTCAAACAGTCCAACCTAGTAGGCTTCGCTAGCTTCCTGAAGAGCAGACACGGCAAAGCTCTGCAATTGTAAATCGGTCTTGAAGTCTTGGGCTATTTCTCAGACCAAACGCTGGAATGGAAGTTTACGAATCAGAAGTTCGATACTCTTCTGGTAACAACGGATCTCTCGGAGGGCAACGGTCCCGGGTCTGTATCTGTGTGGCTTCTCCACGCCCCTGGTAGCCTCTGTGATTTTACGCGCAGCCTTGGTGGCCAGCTGCTTACGAGGTGCCTTACCTCCCGTCGACTTGCGATCTGTCTGCTTTGTCCGTCCCATAACGAAACACCAAGAGACGATGACCTTAGAGTAGGTGGTGAACAATTGTTTCGCTCTAGTTCATAAATCATCAGTAATGTTAAGCTATGACCATACTTGACATTAAATCTAAGATTTTCAGGCTCTAGTTTATCAGATATTATCATAAGTTTATCTAATAGATGTGTTCATCTGATAGATGTGACGAAAGTTAATTCTTAAATAAACCATAAAATTACCCACCGACAAAAGAACTAGACACTATTGATGGTTGTAAATTCTCTCCCTCCCTCCCTCCCTCCTTACCTCTCCTTCCCCCCCCCCCAATTTACAGTTTGATGCCAAATTGTTTAACTATAAGACAGACACGAAATCCAAGATATATATATAACATCATTACAAAGTTCAATAATATTATATATAGATATATATTAGAAATCAATTATTCGCTAAACCTATTTCAAAACTATCCTAGTTACTATGACAACATACAGAACAAAATATGGAAAAACAATATTAACAACAACAACAACAACAAATATATGAATAATATTTGAATGAATATAAATACAAAACTACACACACACACACACACATACATGGGTATAACCAAGGGCTATAATGACAGCTATAGTCTAGTATATATATATATATATATATATATATATATATATATATATATATATATATATATAGAGAGAGAGAGAGAGAGAGAGGGGGGGGAGAACAGATACCCTTTTGTTTGCCAAAATAAAAAAAATTACAAAAATATACACATGTCTTAAACTTACATAATCTTCTTGAGCAAGTACAAGATACTGAAAAGAAAAAGAAAAAAAAACAGAAGAAAGAAAAATTTTGGAAAAATTTGAGATGATTATTTTTTTGTTAGAAAAACAAAAATTGAAAATTGATAATTAATATTATGAATCGGTCGATTCTGTGTTCTAATGATATTGTTGTGAAGAGAAAGTTGAATGGTAGCTAGCAGTGAATTTAAACCTCACTCCATTGTATAAGTAAGTCGCTATCAGGAATTAGTAGTTAAGTGGATAACGTAATTGTGTTTGAAGTGAATGGTACTGGGTTCGAGTTCCAGGGTGAACATCAACTCCGAGATGCAGGTGCATCCAGCTGATGGATGACAAATAGGACGGAACGCGTTTCAAACTGGATTCTACTGCTAACCGCTATCCATCTTTGCTTATAATGCTCGTGAATCAACGCTATATCGAGGCAGTACGCACAGTATGCACACACGCCAATAAGAGACTGATCAATTGTAGTACTAAATATCAATGGGAAGATTCAAGTAAACAATACCAAGTGAATTTAAACTTAATCCTATTACACAATCAAATGGCTATCAAGACTCAGTAGTTAAGTAGGCAACGTGATTGTGTTTGAAGTGAATGGTAATGGGTTCGAGTTCCAGAGTAGACATCAACTGTGGGATGCAGGTACATCCAGTTGACGAGTACCAAATAGGATGAAACGCATGTCAAACTCGATTCCACTGCTAGCTACTATCCATGTTTGCTTATATGCTTTGTAACTTTAAGTACTAATTCAAGTTCATTGAGTAAATTGAAAGCAAACAAGTCTTGATATATGATTAACCAAACAAATTGAAAGCTTTAGTATATGCAGTAAATGAAATTGAAAGTAATCTATGGGTGATGTTAAATGAGGGCTGTTTTGTGTAGCCAACTGTTCGAAGATATGATATAACGAGAAAAATAAACAAATCAAGTGATATCATACGATAAGTCATGTGCAAATGAAACTCAATCACAGTAAATGGATGGATTATTCATGTGACTAATATCAACTACATATCCTTATCAGAGTCAATATTTCAACTAATAAATGCTAACTCATTGCAAAGAGATTTATCTACATAGTGAAGTGAGCAATCTTAGTATTTTTGAATCTGTCAATAGTAGTTAAACATAATCATAGTGGATTCACTTGGTGTGGTTTACATATATCTTCCGGCGTGTCCTGGATCCCACTGTTAGCTACTATTCATCTTTGCTTATAATCATGCTAGATTGGAAATATGAACGCGTATGTTATGTTACAGTAATTGAATGATATTGTGTTTATCTTGGGGTTTGAAGATATCTTATCGAATCATAATTCTGAAATCTTGAATGTATACTCCTGAAGAGTAATGAACTAGAATGAAACAACCATCCTATGTGATATTTCATTCCATAATACTTCAATTAATATCAGTTCAGAATAAAACTTAATCAGTTGAGATGGTTGAGACACGCGTTACGCATGCTCAACCACGACTGCCCCAACGTGCAATGTTTTATAATGTAGGAGTAGGTTGGAAGAATGCTAGGAGCGGCCAGACCAAAACATGGCATAAATCCATGAAGTCGCTGACAAGTGGACTGAGTCATGTTGGTAGGTGTAGACTACCTGGTTGGGATCCGTGAGATGATAGCAATCGATGGTTAGAGACCTTAAATGATATGGCTCAAAATCGTTTGCAGTGGCAAAGGTGCATTCACTCTTTGTGTTCTAGTAAATTCTAATCTTCTGAATTCTTCATATCCCTTTCTTTTTTCTCTTTCCAAATTTATTTCATTGGATTATACTCCTTCAATAACATCTTCAAACCCTAATCTTTCAGATTACTGCTTATACTCTTACTGCTTCTAACACTATGGGATTTGAATCGACAACTGCATATCTGTACTAATGTGGTATGGCAGCTCGAACTGATGTACGTACGTACGTACGAAGTTCTACGTTGTGATTGATTGAATTCAGAATAGAAATGGTCACTAAACGTTGCAGACTATTCAATTTTTCCTGAAAATAAATATTAGAATTTTTACCACTAAAATATCATTATTAGTTACTATTAAGTATATATATGATATTGTTCTATTATACCTTCATTTGGATCATTTCGGAAGGATGAAACTTCGATTTTTTATTAGTTTATTAAAGAAAATTATCATAGTTTATATCATGAGTCAATTGAAGCCAGACCACTATCGAAAACCTGGAAGTATTGGACTGCCGGACCTGGGGCCTTCAGTTTCGTGCACGAACGCCAAACCTCTAGATCACTGAGCCGGCATCCAACGGTGTTAATGTCTAACTCCAACCAATCCACAAAGTTTGAGTGCTTCCAGGTTTTCGATGGTGGTCTAGCTTCAATTAACTCATGATTTCAACTATGAAAATATTGAAATCTACACAAAACCCCTTCTGATTAAAGAAAACTAATTTCTTTGAAATATCGAACAAAAACTGTTATATCCCTACGAGAGTTATGAATGGTAACTATTGGGATCTATTTATGGACTAGTACTATGTGTATATTTCTTATTGTATAGTTGTTAAATAACTAAATAATTCATATTCATGTTCGTCTTATCCTAAGCTTTATTTTGACCCATAGACTACCATTAAATGATTTACCATTCTTGAGTTATGCCCAATCTATTAATTACTGTTCCCCACATTCACAGCCATATTTGGCTAAGTCTTGTACAAATGTTATTTCCTATTTTATGGTACGATGTGGTCTGTTTGATTGGTTGATAAACCCAGTATGTTTGAAATACATGATTCATATCATGGAGACTGAGATTGATGTTCTGGACTTAACTGGCTGGAGTAAGGACCTGATAAGGATTGTAGAATACTGGTACAGGTTTACGCGTCATTGATCTGGTTTATAAATCATTGTTTTCTAATTGGCGGTATTATTACTTCACATATTGATAGGGCACCGGACCATAAGATATAAACTACAAATGACTATTTGAATTGAAAATTGCTTATTTCTTAAATTAATACAAGTATTTGGACATTTGTTGTTAGGTTGATATTTATCATGTAAAAACTACGTGGACTAAGTGAAATCTCTGATTTCGATTTGAGTTATTGTTAAATTGAATAACAAAAGATTTTATGTTTTTTTTAATCGAGATCATGAATCGATTGATTTTAAACCACCATTGAAAATTTGGAAGCACTAGATGACTGTTTCGTTCTAGTATGAGGCTACTCAGTAGTGCACATCCATGATCCCAGTCGTGGGATTCGAACCCAGGACCTTCGGTTAGTAATAAAAGCCATGAAAAGTCTTTTGATTTTATTGTTGCTATGCAAAAATCTCGTAGTTACTGGTTGAATAACTAACATGAAAAAATGTTGATTGAAACTTAAAATGATTGATTGATTACAGAAAAAACCATCAAAGTAAATATCAAATAATCATTTGTTGTCTAAAGAGTTTTCTTGAGATGAACCTTATGAAATTTAACATTCCCACACATAGGGGCATTACAACTATACTATTTTTATTATTAACAATCTATACAACCTTTAATTTATCTGATATTATGAAACCAAACCTGAGTAATTGAACCTATTACATAACTTCATCCAAATTCAGCAGTGTAAGTATTGGCAATAAGGAAAATCTACATAACAGCATTCAGAAGGCATATAACTGAATTACGAGTGTGGTGTGGGTTACTTATATCCATATAAGTAGTATATGGTGATGATCAGGCATAGAATGTATTTTGGCAAAAGATCGATAAGGAAAGAACAGGAACGAAACGCAATCGGTATGAAACTGCATGATCATGAGACGTTGATATTTGTAGAAGGAACAGTGAAGATTGAGATAATTGATTGATAATTTGCATATTTACTGTATGCTGTATGGTTATCAGACTTTAGTGAGATAGTCTGTAATTTTGTGCTTAACTACATTCGATTATCTCCCACTCGTGTTCTTGTGCACTACATGAGTACCTATAAATCTTCTGCTCGAGTAACTTTATTATGATGCAAAACAAGATGCAAAACAAGGATATTTGATCATTTTGATATCATGTTTATACTACTCATAAGTACTTTAGTTAATGTAGATAAATAAACATTTGACTAGTAGTCGGCACAATGACCGAAAATACGAATGAATAGACATTGTTCATATATCCTCATAGTATTATTGCTTAAACATTCAAATGAATATACTATTGTACCGCTTAATAATAAATTCGTTGGAGTGAGATCACTTCGGTGAACTTAATAGTGATGTTTAACCAATACTAGTAATATTCATTCAGTCAGTCAGCTACAACGTAGGACCAGGCACATATATACGTCGGTCCAAGTTGCCATACTTCGTTAGCACAACAAGATGAACACCGGACTCATAGAAACAGTTAATTTACTGGTGGTAGTATACAAATTATAGGTTGTATATAAGGATATAGTACAGTAAAGAAGACAGATATGAAGCGATTTTACTCTCATAGTTTAAGTGAAGATAAAGAGTGTATACACCTACTACATTGTGATCGATTCTGAGCCATGTCATACACAGTCTCCAACCATTGGTTACGATAGTCACGCGGACCCAACCAGGTAGTCTGCATCTACCAACATGGCTCAGACTAGAAGTGACTTCAAGGAGTGATGCCACGTTTTGGTTTGGCTGCTCCTAACTTTCTTCCAACCATCCCCTACACCAGTCAGCATTGCGCGTCGTGGTAATAGGTGTTCAGGTATACGTAACACATGGCTCAGCCATTTCGGTAGATGAAGATTTGCAACCTCATCGACTGATTTACCATCATTTCCTAATACCATGCGTCGAACCTCACTAGTAATATTAATATCAATAATAATAATACAAAGATTTTTGAATGCAGATAAGAGGCAATTATATTTGACTATGAAAGGTCGTAAGTACAATAGTCAAATTAGGTCATATAATAGCTAAGATTACTATTGATTAACTGGCCTTCAGGTTGTTTAGGGAAGGAAGAGGAGTGGTTGAAGATATTTCTTTTGTACACATCGCTCCTGTTTCTTCATCTGTTTGAAGGACTTTAAGTCTAACAAGCTTTGTCAAAAGATTACTGACCCGATAAATAATTGAAAAGGGACAATGGCGGACGGTGGCTTAATTTCGTGGATGGATGCCGACTTAGTGGTCTAGAGGTTTGGCGTTCGTGCACGAAACTGAAGGCCTCGGGTCCAAGTCCCTATGGTGAGAGATCGTGGATGCACACTCATGAGGAGTCCCATAATAGGATTAAATGGCCGTCCAGTACTTCCAGGTTTTCCATCGTGGTCTAGCTTTAATTGACTCATGTATTCAACAATGAAAAGTATTGGTTTATATTGGTAGTACTCGAAGTGATGATAGCTGGTTTGATTTCAGACTGACTTATTAATTTTAAATTAGCTCATCAGTTAACCACAAACTAAATTTTAGCCTTCTTGAAATCAAAAATTTAAGGTATAATATTGTATTTACTTGTAATCTTAGAATACTAAAAATAGTTAGAAATGGTGTATGAACTATCTGGATATGTCAAATTTACGGTCAATGATCTGCAACCAGACAATCCAACTGTATTATGTCGTTAGGGAAATACAATATAAAAGAACACTAAAGTTGACCGAAGGTGAACATATCAACTACCGAATTCCAACGCAGTAGTCTAAAGCCAATGTACACCCTGTGAGGATATGGGTTTCGGTCTTTGGTACACACTAATAAGATGCCCTGTACATGTAGGAAACAACAATTCAGGGTTCATTGGTTGACACTGATTATCACATTTAAGATACTATGTAAATTATCCTTAAGAAGCTGAACTACTCAACCCTATTCTTCTCACAAATGGACACACCACCTATTTCACAATTGATTGATCACTGGGCAGTGATCAATGTTATGCGTGTCAAGTCCTTCTTAGTGCTGATCGAATGCTATCGATCAAGTTGCAATGTGGCCACTAGTCTAGGTGGCTCAACACTGCGTGCACTTTGTTGAGATAAGATGGTGGTTGGAGGTGGTCAGCAGGAAACTCTGAACCCGGGTTTCGAACACCAGTTCCCTCAAGATTACAGGTACACCTTGCAGACGAGTGTTAAGTAGCACGAAACCCGGGTCCAGGGTTTCCTGATGACCACCTCCAACCACCACCTTATCTACACTACTTATTTCATGTTCTCTTGGCTCGTTGTTATGGAGTAAAGGTCACTGGACTCATAATATGTGTGTTACATAAACAATATAAATCTGATTGATTATCGTCAGAGTGACCATCTACAAAAGCGGGATGAAAGGACTAATAGTTTGGATATAATCATTTATAATAGGTAGAAAGTCTTTTCAATTTGGTATTTTATGGGTTGATTGATTTGCGGATGATTATCAGTATGCTCTAACTTAAAGTTGAAAATCATTGACACTATTAAACAATTTCATTCTTAATATTACTGTTATATTCCAAAGAGAATTATGAATGCTAGCTTTTGAGAACGTGGAGAACTACGAAAGCCATCATCCAGAAGATACAAGTGTTTATTAACAGTTGCCTAAGCAAGATAATTCGGATCCGTTGGCCAGACACTATCAGCAACAAAATACTGTGGGAGAGAACCAACCAGATTCCAGTGGAGGTAGAAATCAGGAAGAAGCACTGAAAGTGGATAAGGAAATCACCCGATTGCCTCACAATACAAGCTCTCACATGGAATCCTGAAGGCCGAAGTCGAAGAGGAAGACCAAAAAAACAAACACTGGATAAACCTAGAAGGGAAGGCCCAGGGCAGAGTGGGTTGGAGAATACTGGTCGGCGGCCTATGCTCCATTGGGAGTAACAGGCGTAAGTAAGCAAGTAAGTAAGTAACTTTCGAGGACTATTTATGGACTAATATGATATGTTTATTTCCTATTGTATAATTGTCAAGTAACTAAACTATTCATATTCATGTCCCTCTTATTATAAGCTTCGTTTTGACCTATGAACTAGTACTATACGACTTACTGTTCTTGAGTTCTTGAGTCTATTACTTACTGTTCCCCCTATTCACAGCCACATTTGGCTGAATCTTGTACAAATGTTATTTTCTATTTTACTGGTACGATGTGGTCAGTCTGTTTGGTATATAAATTCAGTATATTTGAAATGTAATGATTCATATTTGAGAGGCTGTTATTGTTGTTCTGGACTTAAATGGCTGAGCTAGGCAGAAGGCAGAATCAACATGTACTCTAAACTGCTTGTACAGGTTTCACGAGTCACTGGTCCGATCAATAAATCGCTGCTTTCTAATAGGCGGGTACAAGATACAACAATTGATAGCTACAAGTTATAACAATAACATACTTTCATTCAACATCATTCACTTGAAGATATTTTGATACTTATCAATAGATAATGGGTTTTATTATTCAAGGTAGTGAACCATTGACCTAATCAGAAAATGTACACAGTCAATAATATTTCTTTAAAATAGTGTTCATTTCGTGATTAAAAACTGAAAAAAGACTATCATAACCCAGTATGGATCTTCAGTAAACTAATCAGACTAAGCAAAGATGGATAGTGACTAGCAGTGAAATCCAGGACGCGCGTTTTGTTCTATTTGGGACTCATCAGCTGGATGTACCTGCATCTCAGAGTTGATGTCCATTCTGGGACTCGAACCCAGTAACTCTCGCTTGAAACGCCATCGCGTTATCCACTCGGCCACTGAGTCCTGATAGCCACTCGCTTGTGCAATGGGGTGAAGTTGAAATTTACTTAGTATTGTTTGTTTGGATCTTCCCATTGATGTTTTTAGGACAGCAACTGGTCAGTCTGTAATTGGCATATGTGCATACTGTGCGTATTGCCTCGATATAGCCTAAATTCACAAGCATGGTAAGCGAAGATGGATATTGTTCTGTTTAACTACTAACTAGAATTCAGTAGAACCAAGTGATTTGGAAAAACAATGAAGAAGAGGATTCAAAAATTTTAATAGTAATGATTTTTTATAGTTGAGATCATGAGTCAATTGAAGCTAGACCACTATGGAAAACCTGGAAGCACTGGACGGCCGTTTCGTCCTATTATGGGACTCCTTAGTGAGTTGATATCTCCCAACAGACCTGGTTGAACTTCACTGGTTAATGCTTCTCACTAGAACTTCAGGAAATACCTCATGGAGTCAGTCACTAGTGAGCATATGATCATAATCAAAAGGGGTTCGGTGGAGATTTTAGTAATTTCATAGAGTTAAGATCATGAATCAATTGAAGTTAGACCACCATGGTCTATCAGTTAAGTGCTGTGGATTGAGACTGGTAGGTCCTGGGTTCGAATCTCGCGAGTAGGGATCGTGGATGCGCACTGCTAAGGAGTCCCATAATAGAACGAAACGACCATCCAGTGCTTCCAGGTTTTCCATGGTGGTCTAGCTTCAATGGAATCATGATCTCAACTCTATGAAATTACTGAAATCTCCATAAAACCCCCTTCTGATAGTAATAATTTTTGTTTGTTTCTAAATGTCTAAATGGGAACGTTACCTTCATTGAAACTACACTGCTTATAGAGATTTGACGTCTTATCTCATTTGAAACAAAAATTGGAGAGAAACTTAAGTAGAGTTTAAAACATTGTAAGCAAAGATGGATATTGAGTAGCAGTGGAATCCAGTTTGACGCACATTTTGTCTTATTCGGGACTCGTCAGCTGGATGTACCTGCATCTCAGAGTTAATGTTCACTCTGGGACTCGAACCCAGTACCATCGCTTCAAATGCCATCGCCATCGAAGCAATGCACACAGTATGCACATATGCCAATTAGAGACTGACCAGTTGTAGTCCTAACACATCAATGAGAAGATTCAAACGAACAATACTAAATGAATTTAGAGTTTAAAAATGTTAATATTTATGCTAGGTAACTGATTTGCATGGTAACGAACTATGATTAATATGTCATTGACTATGATCAAATGTGTGATTCCTATGAAAATAAAATGTATACAGTTTAATGATACATACGAAAATGAACACTTTTAATATGAATCCCAATAGATGGTTGTCAAAACAAATTAGAAAAACGATTACAAACAACGTTATTTACAATTGATTGATCACTAGGTGGTGATCAGTGTCATGTATCTCAAGTCTTTCTTAGTGTAGATAGGATCCTGACTGTGAAACTGGGTGACATGTGATTGAATCCATCAGGGAGTATCAGTTTCCTCAAGATTACAGTTACACTTTATTGACGAGTGCAAAGTAGCACGAAACCTAAACATTTTAATACAATACATCGGTTGACTAGTCTTATCTAAAAACTTTATATTAAGTACTTAAAAATCCATATAAATTTATAAAATATTAATTCTGATTAATTATGTTAGTTTATATTCACTAAGTGCTATTTGCTATTTGTATCTACCCATTATTGTTTAGAACTGAAATTGATCAGTCTCTTGTTGGTATATGTAAATCCTGTGTGGATTGCTTTGATAGTGCTTTAATTCACAAACATTCTAAGAGAAGATGGATAGTGGTTAGCAGTTGAACCTAGTTTGACGCGAATTTCGTCCTATTTGGTACTTATCAGCCAGATTTACCTGTATTCCATAGTTGATCTTAACTCTGGGACAAAATGTGCGTCAAACTGGATTCCATTGCTAACCACTATCTATTTTTGCTTAAAATGTCTTAGTTTATGTCAGATGAAACTAGTATATCAATTAAATATGGTCAGTGATAAATCCATAGATAAGGATTATTCATTGTAACTAACACCCAGTGTCCCATTTAAAAAAGCAACTCAAATTTCAGGCATATAATTAGATATACAAATCATGTTACAATTGAAGCTAGACCACCATAAAAAAAAGCCCTGGAAGCACTGGTTAGCTGTTTCGTTTTATTGCAGGACTCTTCAGCAGTGTGCACCCATGGTCCCGCCTTGTGTGTAAACGTTTAACTTCTAAACCAACTGTATTATTGTCTAACTTCAACTAATCCACGAAATTGACTGACACATATATAGTATAATATAATCTGAACTTACTGATGTGTATAAAGCAAATATAGTCAAATATAAATGCATTTTTCCAATCACCAAAATGTAATGTACTTCAGTACAATGAATGTAATCAATGTAGATCTTTTGTATAAAAGTAGAAAGTAACAAGATTCCAATATTGTTCGTCACCAAAATGGTTCTAATAAAATAATCTATCTATCTCTATATATAGATATTTCTTTGTGCATATTTACATGATTTCACTTACTGATCATTGATTGGTTCATAGATGTATTTTCCCCCATTCTTATAGGGGGGATAGGATCATTTTATATAAATGTGTGTGTGATTTATTGATCGATTGTTTTTAAGATAAATACCATGTATCTATGATTGAATTGATAAACAATGGAAGTATTTCTTTTTGGACAAGTATTTACCTATAATACTATCACCATTATCATCACTATCATCCCTATTCATCAACAAACATCATGACATTTCCACTAACATATACATTGATAGAAATTAATTTTCGATTACAAAATATGTATTCGAACTTACTTACTTACTTACTTACTTACTTACTTACTTGCTTACTTACTTACTTACTTACTTACTTACTTACTTACTTACTTACTTACTTACTTACTTACGCCTATTACTCCCAATGGAGCACAGGCCGCCGACCAGCATTCTCCAACAAACTCTGTCCTGGGCCTTCCTTTCTAATTCTATACAATTTTTGTTCATTCTTCTCATGTTTGTCTCTATTTCTCGGTGTAATGTGTTCTTTGGTCTTTATCTTCTTCTTTGGCTTTCAGGATTCCATGTGAGAGCTTGTCTTGCCCCCAAATGCCCTGGTACGGCCGAGAGTGAGGAGAGTCTACTTTCCCTCTCCAAATGCTCTCACATGGCCAGCGAATATATAGCCTCTGTCAGGGAAGTCCTACTCACTGCCTTCTCGTGGCGGGGGTGTTGCTTACGAAAGTGAGAGGACGAAAAGCGAATGTCCGGCGCTTTAACCGGGTTGGTGGACACGGAGGGTCCACCTAGGGGAGTTGGAAAACCCTCATTCCAAACCAATGGTGCACATGGGCTCCAGTATCCTGATGGAACGAATGGCGGACAAACCTGTCATTGGTCAACGGCTACCATGGGACTGCATCTCCTCACGATGCTCCACTGCCTTGTGGATCAGACCTTTTGGTCAAAGGCTCGGGGTGTGGCACCCTAAGAAAACCACCTGCTTCGGTCTGGGCACCCGGGCAGTATCACAGCCCACACACACAATAGTGTGGCACATATGTTCCTGGTGCCCTTTTGTACCAATATATATGTGTTTAAATAAATAAATAATAAAATTGTCTTGTTACGCAGTTGGATGATTTCCTCAATGTGTGTCCTATCCGCTTCGAGCGCTTCTTCCTGATTTCTACCTCCACTGGAATCTGGTTTGTTCTCTCCCACAGTAGAATGTTGCTGATAGTGTCATGTATTCGAATACTTGGATTTTAATAGATTGACTTAATTTATTGATTTCAAAAGAAAAATCATAAACTAAGATTTTGTTTTGAGGAATCACTGTGAAGGGGGATAAGATATAAGACAACACAGTAACTTGGAAATAATGATTATTATCAGAAATATCAGCGTTGAATATCGTAAGTGCAGTGAATAGAACATGGGTGGAAACAATCAAATATGTTTATGACAATTATAGACTATCTCACTAAAATCTGATAACCATACAATGAACAGTTAATTTACAAAATAACCATCAATTGTCTCAATCTTCACTGTTCCTTCTGTAAGTATCAGTTCATCTTCTCTGATTTGATTGTTCATCCATTTTCATACCGATTGCGCTTTGTTTCTGTTCTTTCCTTATCGATCTTCTGCCAAAATACATTCTTTGCCTGATCATCATTATATACTACTTATGTGGATATAAGTAACCAACACCACATAAGAACTGAATTATACCGACAACAAATTTGTCAATAAAAAATGCATCGGTATATTTACTATGAATATATAAAATTGATACTTATGAAAATCGTAAGAGGGGTTTGTGGAGATTTTAATAATTTTATAATTGAATTTATGAGTCAATTGAAGCTAGATCACCAAGGAAAACTTGGAAGCATTGGAAGACCGCTTAGCGAGATTCGAACCCAGGACCTACCAGTCTCGCGCCAGAGCACTTAACCGATAGACCAATACCCAGCATCCAATGCTGTTAATGTCTACCTTCAACCAATCCACGAAGTTTTAGCAACCGTTCAACAATTGCCTTCAGTGAGTTCCTATCTCACAACAGACGTGGTTTTATTTGTCTGTTCTTCAGAATTACCATAAGAACTTTTGTGAAAAACTTTGCTTCTTAATATTATTTACGGTAAGATACTTTCTTCGTGTTATGCTACTGTTCATACAAATAAACTATTCTGTTAGATTACATTCTCTTTCTCCTAAGTACACTGAACTTACCACGACTTGTTATAATTGATACATCGGTCACTCAACTGTATCCGCGAAAAAAAAATCATATCTGGATTGTATGGAATAGTCTTATGATTATTAATGCTACCTTCAGTTTGAAATCTATATGACGGTAATAACCACGGAGAAATATCTAGCCAAGAATTGCATTTGAACCTCACACCCATAAATGAATAGAACACGTACGTAACAAAATTATAACCATTTCTATTCAGTTTTGTTTTATCTGCCACAAATAAATATAGGAACAGGATTCTGTTATCAGATCAATTAAATGAAAACAATGATATATACTTTAGTTCGGTAAATCTATCTTACGCCGTGAAACCAAGCAGAGACGTATGGTGGCTAGTAAGGAGATTCAGGATGCGTGTTTCGTCTTATTTTAGACTCATCAAATAGATGTACCTGAATCTCACTTCGAAACTAAAATAGTTCCGCTCGCTTCAGTCGCTATCACATTATCCATTTAGTCATTGAGTCCATGTAACAACTGGCTTGTGCATTGAATGGATTCTACTTCATATGTATTAATTATTTGGATCTTCTAATTGATGCCTAAGGCTATAATTACACAACCCGTTGGCCAAGTTCGAGTACCGAAGCAAGCATTAACTCAGATACAAGCACAACCAGCTGAGGAGTCCCAAATGGGAAGAAACGTGTATTTTAGATTTCTCTACCAGTCATCATTCATCTCTTCCCAAAATGCTTCTCGCTTAATGGCAACATAGGAGCAACCAGTATAGGTCCATATACACCAAAAAAGATTGACCAGAAGCAGTCGTTATTCTGAACGACATTATCATCACAAAGTTCTACCTGAAGTTTGTGATGATGTCATCTACCTTAGCTATAAATCTTCATCATCTCAAAATCAATAAGGATATCCAAACGACCAATACACATGAATAATGACGTTTAAGTTTTGTTTGCAAAATTAAAAAAAAAATCACTTTCAAACAGCCTTTTAATTTTAAAGAATCTCAGAGAGGATACATTTGTACAGTGCTTTAACCACATAAGACTATTACGAAAATGTTTATTTTATCAAAATATGCTTAAGTAACATAGTGTGAGAACGAAATAACGTAAGACCCTTACTTCTTCTGAAGGAGAATCTATCACACTGACGCAGATGTATACACTCTTTATCTTCACTTAAACTATGAGATTAAAATTGCTTCATATCTGTCTTTCTTCCTATACTATATCCTTATATACAACCTATCTTTTATATACTACCACCACCACTAAACTAACTACTTCTATGAATCCGGTGTTCATCTTGTTGTGCTAACGAGGTATGGTAACTTGGATCGATGCATATATGTGCCTGGTCCTATGCTGTAGCTGACTGACATCTTAAGGAGATCTCATTTGAAACACATAAATCGATGAGGATACGTTTCTTTTTGGTTAAAGATAAAACTCAACAGCAAACCATATCGCTTATTACTAACGAACTGAATAATAATTAGGCTTTTCATGTTACATAACTGCCTGAATAATTCTGTATTTTTCTAGATTGTTGTCTTAGTACGTCATTTTGTTAAACTTCCAGTGAGTTTACCCACGAATATTATGACAACTATGAGAGATCGTTTATAAAAAATATCGATGATCTGTTAAATAAACCGTACAAAACTTGATCTTCCTGTGAGAAAAAATGAGTTTGTGTAAGGGAAATACTGTAGGGCCAGTGAAATGTCACTGAGCCCTAGCGAAATCATCCGGCAGTTGGGTCACTGAATATCGACCAGATCACGAGTGGGTACGCTGTGCTCAATTTCTCCTACAACCGCTAGCCAATTTAGATTAGTCACTTTTCGATATACTAATAGCCTATCAAATATACCTTCGAATCTCTTCGCTTCTGACTTTACTGAGTTGGCACGTTTCGATTATAGAAGGTGCTACTGGTTAAGGCGTTGTCAAACTCCAAATACTTGTGGCGTCTTCTGTAGTGATCCTGACGTGCAGTAAAAAATATCGACTAACAACATTGAAAAACTCGTTAGCTACGTAACTGTTACATTTTGTAACATTTTCAGCGACAGATTCTTGATTTAAATGATCAGCGTACTAATTGTATAATAAAAGTTAAGTAATTCCGAAATCATATCCAGTATTATTCAAAGCTGAGAGTAGGTTATCGTTTTACCATTATGTTTTCAACTCATTAACCTATATTGAAAAACAAGGGTTTTTATGGTTGAAATCATGAGTCAATTGAAGCTAGATCACCATGGAAAACCTGGAAGCACTGGACGGCCGTTTCGTCCCATTGTAGGATTTCTCAGCAGTGTGCATCCACGATCCCGCCTAACGAGATTCAAACCCAAGACCTATCGGTCTGTTGTATTTTGACTATAAAAAGTTCTTGTTCTACAAGCGGTGATTTTCTCATCCTAGCTATTTATCAACCCATGTTAGATCCTTCGAAATTATCGTGGATTCACTACATTCGATGAATTTCCTAGCTGAAAGCACAATATTTCAGCATCGTGACTAACATTAGAATCAAAGTCACCCAATTCATCTTGTTTGTGACTTGTTAGTGAGATGTACCTGAATCCCAGTGTTAGGCCAAGAAAAACTAGATGAGCACTAATGAAAGCACCGTATTCAAAATTCAAAATCAGGCAGACATCAATTACAAAAGAATCATCAGTTCATACAAACAATACAGAGTTGTATACTAGGCTCCAGAGTTCAGAAAGCTAGAGACTTATTTAACGGGTATAATGTTTGAAGCGACATTTACTTTAACACCAAGACTTGTAAACGGTATTTATTGTTTTAACCCATTATTATAACAAATTTCTAAGGAAAGCTTGTTAAATTATGTTCTCGGTATATGATGTTAATTAATCAGCCCAGAAGGAGCCGGACATATTCCAACCGATTAGCTTTTGGAAGAATATTCTAGAATCACTACGTGTAGCTTCCTTATTGGGCGATGCTGATAACTCCCTGTGTGCGGATTGGATAACTATAATTGATCGTTTGAATCTTTCCATCGATGTGTTAGGACTACAACTGGTCAGTCTCTAATTGGCATATGTGCATACTGTGTGTATTGCGTCGATATAGCCTTAATTCACAGGACTCAGTGGCCGAGTGGATAACGCGATGGTGTTTGAAGTGAATGATACTGGGTTTGGGTCCCAGAGTGAACATCAACTTTGAGGTACAGGTACATCCAGCTAACGAGTCCCAAATAGGACGAAACGCGCGTCCTGGATTCCACTGCTAGTCACTATCCATTTTTGCTTATAATGATGATTCCGTTTCTACTAAAAACTATAAATACCTGACAATTTTGTACCATGATCGATTCCGTTTTGGGGAATAAAATTCCTACTTACTAGTCTTCTCTCTTGCGATGTTGCGGGTTCGATCGTTCAAGTAGTCTAGTAGTACGCGGCATAGCAAGAATCAAAGCTACATGATATAACAGAATTATTCCACTTATATTAGTTTCTTAATTACTTGTTAATTATTATTAACTCAACACACATAATTATACATCTTATATACATGTGATTGACTATGAACTGAGCTAGTTCTGTAGCTTGAATTATTGTCAGTTTAGATTTCTAGTTGTATGAACACAATTTTTCAGCTCAGGTTATCAACAAGCCCCCAAATGCCCTGGTACGGCCGAGAGTGGGGAGAGTCCACTCTCCCTCTCGTAATGCCCTCACATGGCCACGCGTATATAGCCTCTACCAGGGAAGTTCTACTCACTACCCACCGTCTGGTGGCATTACTGTTGTATACGAAATTGAGAGGACGAAAAGTGAATGTCCGGTGCTTTAACCGGATTGGTGGATACGGAAAGTTCACTTTGGAGAGTTGGAAAACCCTCATTCCAAACCAATGGTGCTCTAGTATTCTGAGGGAATAAATGGCGTATGAATCAATCGTTGGTCACCGGCTACCATGGGAATGCATCTTCTCACGATACTATACTGCTTTGTGGATCAGACCTTTAGATCAAAGTCTCCGGGTGTGGCCCTCTAAGAAAACCACCTGTTTCAGTTTGGGCACCTGGTCAGTATCACAGCCCTCTCACAAATCGAATAAGATTTGTGCGGCGCATATGTATCTGGTGCTTCTTTGTACCAATATTTATGCGTTTAAAAAAAATAAAATAAATATCCACAACGGTCATCTGGAAATGTTTGCAATAGACAGTTTGGTATAACTTCAGTCGTTCACACCGCATTAATACTTCTGTGATTATTATCGAAGTACAAGTACTATTAATAATTCATATTGATTAAAGCAAACAGTACAGTTATCCAGTAAATTACTGAGTTAAAGAAAATGTACCCCAAAACTTGTATCTGTTAGTGAACATAGAGGTATCAATACTTTGAGTGATCACATAACAAACGAAAACGGGGAGAATACAGTCTTAAATATCATAAATGGGAAAATACAGACCTTTATAAAAAAGGCCCCATAGTTGACGCTTATCTAATTATTATCAGAAGGGGTTTTGTGGAGATTTAGTATTTTCATCGTTGAAAGCTTGAGTCAATTGAAGCTAGACCACCAGGGAAAACCTGAAAGCACTGGACGGTCGTTTGGTCCTATTGTGTGACTCCTCAGCAGTACGCATTCACGACCTCGCCTAGCGAGACTCGAACCCAGGACCTACCAGTCCCGCGCCAGAGCACTTAACCGATAAAAAACATGGGATGCCATCTCAGTGGTCTATCGGTCTCGAGGTCGTGGATGCGCACTGGTGAGGAGTCCCACAATGGGACGAAATGGCCTTCCAGGTTTTCCCTGGTGGTCTAGTTTACCTAACTGATTATTCTGAATGTATTATTATGTTACACTAACGCAAAAAAGAAAACGGGTGTGAGAATAAGAGCGTTAGGATCATAAACTTTAAAGAAAATCCATATTAACAATATGATGGATACCCATCTATAAACATCACCTTAGTTAGTTACTTATTATAATGAAAGAAGAAAACTAAATATCAATAAACGCATCTAGTTTTGTATAAGACAGATAGAATGGTGGTGACATTTGTAATTGTTTTCTTGTTGATAGTTAAACAAACAGATATAAGGATAGACGTAAGCAACATACACTGTAGCACAACTGAAGCTATACCTTTTTTTTAAAAAAAGGATAATGAAACAAAAGTATGATTAATTACATGTTCAGGTATTTCAAGAAAGGAAGCGAATATATCAGTGTCATCAGGTTTCCGAGAGATGGTGGAGAAGATTTGTAGCTCAAGTGGATGATTTTGATGAAGTTTTGTTCTTTGAACTGGACGGTTTGGTCATGGAGCTTTCATTGAGGAGTACAGGACAAGCTGTGAGCCATATGTGAAGAAATTCAAACATTTCACTTCTACACGAAGTTTGTGCTGATGATGTCGTTCAGAAGAACGATGAAAGCCCCACTATCCAGCTCAGAGAACAAAACTCTATCAAAATCCGAGAGATCTTTCTTAACTATATCTCTGTACTCTATAAATGCTTCAGCAACTGCACAACCACCCACTATTCCCAGACAGTCTGAATGGAACATTGAAGTAGGCCCCCCGACCCTACCTGAAGTTCAAAAAGCTATAGCTAATCTGAAACGAGGAAGGGCAGCTGATCCAGATGGATTGGCTCCAGAAGTCTTTCAGGATGGTGGTCCAATTTTGGCGACTAGGTTGACTAATATTTTAGCTAAAATCTGGGAGTTGGACGTAATCTCACCCGACTGGTCACAATATATAAGAAGTGATCAAGATCCTGTGATAATCATAGAGGGATTAATTTTACTAATATAGAGTCTAAAATACTAGACTCAGTTATCGGGCGCCTAAGACTCGTGGACTGCAAATACGAGAAAATCAGGCTGGCTTCAGACCTGGTCATGGCTGCATCGACAACATATTCACCATTCGTCAGATTTTAAAACACATACATGCTTATCAGCGTCAGACAATGACAGTTTTTCTTGACTTAAAAACAGCATTTGACTCTAGACCGAGAGGTTCTGTGACAGCGTCTGTCATTGAAAGGTGTACCTTGTACAGGCTCTTTACTTGAACACTACCAGTCGAATCAGAGCTGATGGCAAACTGCCATCTGATTCTACAATCTCAAGTGGTGTCTGAGAAGGCTGTCCACTATCTGTTTTTGTTTAACTTCACTATAAACCCATTGATCGAAATAACGCTCTCGTTAACTGAATTTTCGGGCATTGATCTGCTACCACGAGGTCCACTTATCGACTTAGAATACGCAGATGATATAGTCCTGTTTGGTGAAGACGCTGATAAAATGCAGAGTCCTTTGGTAGCACTGAGTAACAATGAAAGGATGTTTGGGATGTTTATCCCCCTCTAAATGTAAATTGTTGCTCCAGGACTGGCCTGTGTCAACACCTGAACTAAGGATAGGAAGTTGAGAAGTCGAACGTGTCGACAACTGGGAGTCTGATCAGCACTAATGGGTTGATGTATGACGAAATCTTTGCACAGATTCAGAAAGCACGTTTGGTTTTCGTCAAATATGGCGAAGGCGAGATATCCGTCTATCAATCAAGGGACGAGTATACTGCGCAATAGTTCGCTCTGTTCTACTTTACTGCTGCGAAACGTGGCCACAAAGGATAGAAGATACTCGTAAGTTACTAGTATTCGACCACAGATGTCTTAGAAATATTGCTCTCATCTGCTGGGATAACCGGGTAAGTAATAATAAGGTTAGACGCAGGTTATTAGGGAATGATGGTAAATCAGTCGATGAGGTTGCAAATCTTCATCGACCGAAATGGCTGAGCCATGTGTTACGTATACCTGAACACCTATTACCACGACGCGCAATGCTGACTAGTGTAGGGGATGGTTGGAAGAAAGTTAGGAGCAGCCAAACCAAAACGTGGCATCACTCCTTGAAGTCACTTCTAGTCTGAGCCATGTTGGTAGATGCAGACTACCTGGTTGGGTCCGCGTGACTATCGTAACCAATGGTTGGAGACTGTGTATGACATGGCTTAGAATCGATCACAATGGAGTAGGTGTATACACTCTTTGTCTTCCCTTAAACTATGAGACTAAAATTGCTTTCTTTCTTCCTGTACTATATACTTAAATACAACCTTTCATATATTACCACAATTAAACTAACTACTATGAATTCAGTGTTCATCATGTTGTGCTAATGAGGTGTAGCAACTTGACCAATGCATATATGTGTCTGGTCCTACGTTGTAGCTGACTGACTAAGGAAATAATGCATAGTGTATGAGTAAATCGTCCGCTGAATTAATGATAAACTACTATAATGACACTATTTGGAATCATTTGATTAGCTTTGAGTTAAAGTTGTACATCATTTTCAAATACAGCCTCTTGTTCAGTGGATCTTTCTCAGTCTATTCGGAATGCACATAATATCAAAAGTACATACAGTTCTATCATTTAATAACTCACTGAAACAAAGTTGTTTTAGAATGTGACATCCCGACTAGCTGAGAAAACCTTAGACTATACAGTCAGTTGAACGCAATGCAGAACGTGACACATGCGTACATCATTTGCCACACACCATTAACAAAAGAAGACGAAATTATCAGGATAAACTCCATAGTATAGGTAATAACAACATTAGTGGTAGCAGAAAAGATTAAGCATTGAAGAAATGATTATATAAAATGAAAATATAAATTAGAGAACGAACAAACAAAATCTTATGAGGAGTTTAGAAACTAATAGTGAATGCACCTGAGTCACTGTGAACAATTCTGAGCTATGTCACTTAAAGTTACGATAATCATGCAGACTCCAACCAAGTAGTCTACACCTACAGCCAGCGACTTAATGGACTAATGTCACGTTTTGGTTTGGCCTCCCTCACCATTCTTCCAACCTACTTTTATACCAGCCATCCATGCCCATCGAGGTAGTCAGTGAATGGGCATATATCATAAATGTCCTAACCATTTCAGTCGATAAAGATTCACCACCCGTCAATCAATTTGTCGTACTTATCTAATACTCTGCACCTAGCTTCAGAATTGCTAACTCAATGATCCTAAATCATACGAACAATGGTTTGAAGAACCCAATAAACGAATACTAGTAACTTATGAATATCTCCTATTTCTAAGTTCGATGCTTAGCACCCATAAATTAGAGCAGAGAGAACTGGTTGACAATAGAGTTACAGAAAAAAACAACCCAAAACTATGTCATACTACAAAATACGTATGAAAAGAGTGAAAAGTAGGGTGAAATATATTTACGTATGAATTGACAAATAAATATTTATGAGACTGTACAATAATAGATTTAGTTCATTTGATACTAACATGATAATGATAATAACAACAATCATATGGAATAGTTTCAAATATACATAATGATACTTTTTAAATAAGCCATTCATCTCTCTGCATACCCAAATTCGCAAGAATCACTAAAAAATGAAAATGAAATGAGAGAACTAACAAATGGTATTGATAATGGAGAAACATCAGTAATGAATAAAGGTCAACAAATCTTACCCTATCAACTGGAACAAGTTTTTTTTTAGAAAACTGTAAGAGAGGCATCTTCATTTATATACAGATGTGTTACTTAAACAAAAGTATCAGAAGTAAGAAAGGACTTCTAGGAAGTATTGATAGTAGTTCTACAATGTTTATGCAAAGTCAACTGACGTTCATATCAATGTTGCTGGGACACAGTGACTCAATAAATTCACGATACAAAAATGGTTTGTAAAATAAAGGATCGAGATGTGTTTCCCAAAAACGAAAAGATGATGTTGAAGACAAAAGCAGAAATAAGAGTACTGAAGTAATAGTTTAAAAAGTTTCTTATCACTTATAAATGGAAAAATTGGTATTATTAATTAGATAATTATCACCAATACACTCAAAACAAACCCCTGGATCACTTACATGGTATTACCACTAAACAAGAGAAAACTTGTGGGGTTGGTATTCAAACAGTCATTAAATAGCCTAAGTTTAGATAGACGACTTTCATAAGGGTTAATTAGAACCATTTGCATCCCGATATTATTAATTAGATTGAGGTAAAAACAGAGCTAAGAAGCCAATAATGCCATGCGTGACTTTAGTCCTCACTGTGTAGATTGATTTTACTTGCCATTAGTATAACCAATGACGTAAACCTCCTAATACCTCATCTGAAATCGGATTTACGCACAAGATTTGACTAATTTCATAAGTACGCTTCGATGATGTACAGTACTTGTCATACACTAACTGTTGACCTCCAACTGATTATGAGTTGGAAAACCCTGATTCAAAAACAATGGTGCACATGGGCTCTACGCTCCTGAGAGAACAAATGTCGTATGAACCAATCGTTGGTCACCTGCTACCATGGGACTACATCTCCTGACGTTGCTCCACTGCCTTGTGTATCAGACCATTAGGTCGAAGACTCCATGTGTGGCCCCCTAAGAAAACTACGTGCTTCAGTCTGGGCACTCGAGCAGTATCACAGCCCACACGTAAATCAAGTGACTTGTGTGGCGCATACGTATTCGGTGCCCCTTTGTACCAATATTTATGTGTTGAAATATATAAATAAATAATGACCTCTAACTGATTATGTATGATTTGAGTAGTTTACTTGTCACTTCATTAACAGACTGCATATTTACGATCGGCAAGTTTTTCACCAGACAAGCCTACAACAATATCAAGTATGTTATTAAAAAGCGGCTTTAGAATGTCACTTATCACTGCCAATTCGGAACAACAGAAATAAGTGATGGTATTTCTTTACAAGATCTTCGGGATAATTATCGACTTCCTTTATATGCTCTTAAAACACTACTATGTCCCACTGAAAGAATTCAATGATATCATGTCTAGATTATGTTTCGAGGCCTTAGAACTTAAAACATTTTTATGTGCTATTTTATCTGATTAAAACTACATAAAAATGCTAGGATAAAAATAATCGGAACAATAAACACAAAAACTGATTTACTTTGCATGAGATTGTTGTCGAGGAAAGACAACCGAACGAACATTACAGTTGCTTGGTTGAATTAAAATACGTTGGCTTGTTGGTTGGCCACTCGACAATCGAATTCCAGGCGATATAGGAGGCGAAGTTACAGACTTTAAGATGTTACCAGCTGTATTATTCACAGTCCCAGAACTAACAACTTTTAGGGGACGGTTTGTTACAGATACGTATTTTGAGTGGGAACCGATTGGAGGGGTTCTTTGGGATGCGAATGATACATAAGGAATTGATGGATTTGAAGGACATACTGACGAATTAGTTACAAGAGAACTACCCCTGTTTGGTCGCTGAGTAGTAGTTAAATTATTGGAACTAGCAGCAACTGGTGTGACTAGATGAGTATTTGAAGTGATTGTAGGCGGGGATCCTGGATTACTCAAACTCGATTTCAAAGTAGTTCCAGAAGAACTTAGCAACCGTGGTGAGATCTCACTATCGCCACTAGGAGTAACGGATATGTTTGTCTTTGATTGAACTGAAGGAGTTTGGTATTGTAACCTGGGTTTAGTTGATATAAGAGATGAATGACCAGACAGATGACTATGATTCGTCTGTATTTGGTCATGTGCATTCCAACGGTCTTCCTAAACAGGGAAGTAATAGAGACTTTAATAAAAAGTTCAGGATTAAAACATTCTTTTGAGAAGTAAATAACTTTAAATGCATAATACGTCCTAGAAAACAAATTGTCACAACATCAAGTGATAAATCTAGCAGTATTCTATGTCTTGTATTAGAATTGGATATTTAGTGGTTATGTTAAAGTCAAGTACTTTGAGGCTATCTATGAATAATTATTTGTAAACTACTTGTGTTTCCAGCTTTAAAGAGGTATATTTTACAACCATAAGTTGGGGCATGAGGGCTATCAGCGACACAATAAGAATAAATATTTTAGTACGTAAACTTACATTTTCTTGTACTGAGATTGAATTCAAAGCTGATAAACTGGTTGAGTCACTGTGGAAACCCGCATTTTCGTTACGATCTATGGATGAAAAAAGAATTAATAGACTTTATAGTTCAAACTCTTATCGGAAGTTTTAGTTAAAGAACACAATAACAACAGACTCGTTGTTAGTTTACTTTTCATTCATTCACTTCTAAAGTGACGTTTGCTGAACAGGAGTAACTATTGTGAAAATTATGGATCTTCAGAACCAGTGTTATCTACTTATGATCAGTGGTTGAAAGCAATGTGTGACATTATTCATTAATTATCATAGAGGCACAGATATATATAGCCCCCAAATGCCCTGGTACGGCCGAGAGTGGGGGGGAGTCTACTCTCCCTCTCGAAATGCTCTCACATGGCCAGCGAATATATAGCCTCTGTCAGGGAAGTCCTGCTCACTGCCTTCTCGTGGCAGGGGTGTTGCTTACGAAAGTGAGAGGACGAAAAGCGAATGTCCGGCGCTTTAACCGGGTTGGTGGACATGGAGGGTCCACCTAGGGGAGTTGGGAAACCCTGATTCAAAACCAATGGTGCACATGGGCTCCATTATCCTGATGGAACGAATGGCGGACGAACTTGTCATTGGTCAACGGCTACCATGGGACTGCATCTCCTCACGATGCTCCACTGCCTTGTGGATCAGACCTTTTGGTCAAAGGCTCGGGGTGTGGCACCCTAAGAAAACCACCTGCTTCGGTTTGGGCACCCGGGCAGTATCACAGCCCACACACATAAATAGTGTGGCACATATGTACCTGGTGCCCTTTTGTACCAATATATATGTGTTTAAATAAATAAGTAAATAAAACTCTCTATGGTCCTTTAGGTTCTGAGTTCCAGTACCCAATCAACCATACCTCTTAATTCATTACAGAACCATATTCTAGATATCAAATTCTTCTCACGATAATTCCCAATCCTTTGCTATTACTTGTATCACTTTGATTTGTGATATGAGAATCCAGGCTGAAGTACATTTGTGCCAGATTACGCTGATCATAACTAACTGACTAAGATTAGTTTAGTGACCTACCAACTACCAATAAGATTGGTGGTAGTGGGTGAACACAAGTTACCTCGCATTAGTCGAAAATGGATTGACCTTACATTTGCACAATTCCACAGGAAATTAGACAGGGATACTAAATAGTGACTAATTACCAGTTATTGCAAAGAATAATAGTTATACATCGAAGACTGGTGACTAATGACGCTTGAGGTTAGCAAGCTGCTTCATTTGCATGGATCTCACTGCATAAATAAGTGGCCAATGTGAGGTACTTTTACACTTATCTACAATGATCTGAGATTTATTGAGACTGATAATTAAAAGTCAAGTCTTGGTCATATTTTGCCTTTTTTCGGTAGACCAATCAATAGTGACGTACTGTTCTGTCGAAGAGAAACCCCAGGGATAATGGACTTTATTTTAATAAAGTACAGCGATAAAGAGCATAGTACTTAAGCCTTTTATTGAGAACAAATAACAACTTTAATGGACTTACCAGCGACAGTCGGGTCACTCTTGATTTTTTTTAGGTCCTGATAATTCTCGGGAAAATTCACGGGACGTTTATTTCCGACAGAGATAACCGATCTAAAGTGTTACAGGCAGACAGAAACCTACTTTTGAAAAGGTTTAGATTCGTCTTTGACAGCGTTTCGACAAGTAGAATGGTTGTTTATCAATTCATCCAGTAGTAAGCTAAAATTATAAGCCGTAGTTAACGAAGACCCGAGAACTTACTCTTTCTCACTAGAAACTACGCGGATAATATTGTTTAATTTAATGATTTCGGATTTCAGAGTCTCATTTATCTTTAGACATGTAAGAAACCCAAATACAAACACACTTACCACGATCTGTTGTTTGCACAAGTTCTTAAGCATTTCATATCTTTCCTCTATTGGGTCTTTATATATATATATAAGCATTTTCATTGATAATACCTTGGGATAATTCGTTCATTTCGAGGTGAACAACGTTTAATCCAAAGTAGCCAATCTATTGGCAAGCTTGTTGAGTCCACACAGGGACTAAAATACATGAAATTGTAAAATGGCGAAGTTTCGTAGCGAATTTCAAAACCGGATGCACGGAATAAGATGGACTTCATCATCAACTGATAGGTGAGGAAGTGAGTGTCGAAGTGTAGGCCAAAAATAATTTTTTATAAATCCTTTTTCGTTATTTGTTGTTAGAAAGTTGTGAACCGTTTATTATAATTTGTTTTAGTTTATTTTAAAGTACGCGCTCTAACCAAGGCGCAAAATTGACTTTGGCGAAAACGTAGTAGGTTCTATGTAAGTACTCGGGAGAGACATAAACAGCTCCATTCTTTCTTATTTCGACTTCCAAAAACTGTGGAAACTTGTATAACACAGGTGTTTCGTTTGTTCTTCGTTTTTTTTACTTGTATGCTATGTCTTCTGAGTTGTCTTAATCTGGTAAGAAGAAAGAGAGTATCTCAATATTCTATACGCCAAAATTAGAGCACCTCCTTATATATGGTAGGACAAAGTTAGTAGTAGCTATTAGTATGTCAAACCCTAGAGTTTCGGAATTGCACGGGTAGCTGCCCTCTGTACTTTTCCAGGATACCCGAGTCACCTCTTAAACAAGAGCACTAGCCCGAAAGCACCTTTCAAGTTTGAATGTCACTAAGGCTTATATTACAATGAAAACAATACTATATAACTTAAATGACCGTCTTAAAGCCCATAGGGCCCTAAACTTCGTAGCTGCGACCTCGCGGCAGTGGGCTGTGGTCTCACTGCCAACATAAAATCAGTACTACGTGCACAGGCTCTCCCCACATGCTGTAACTGTTTACTTTTTTATCCCCAATGTGCATGTAGACACACTTGACTGCGTTGATAAGCTCCAGTCATTGCATAGACCATCTAATCTAATCATCTAATTGTCAGTAGTGCACATGCATCTGCGTTTTGTTACCTTGTATTTGGGTCTAGTTCTTCTTCTAGAAGAGGCTCGTGAACGAAAACTGTCCCGAAATAACCCACCATGGCCTCTGTTTTGTCCTGATCATCTATCATTCAGTTTCAGTTTGGAAAGGACAGGAGGCTTGATGGTCTGTGTTAGTCCTGGCAATGATGGTCTCTCAGCTGATCCAACTTTCTTTAAAAGGAGTCGACGGATGGAGCCTCAACCACGTGCTGAGGTAATGAATTCCACTCGTTGATTATTCGATGGGAAAGTTGGTAGTCAGCTGACAAGTAATTCGTTCTTGGCTTGTGAACTTTTTTGGAGTGTCCTCGTAGATTTTCTGTTTTGTAAGACAAGAAAAATGAGGGCATATCAGGTGCAAATTTGTCATTAAGCAATTTGAAAACTGTAATCAAGTAGCCTCTAATTCTTCTATATGACAGCGGGAATAGGTTTAGCTTAGTCAGTCTAGTACCATACGGGAGCTTCGTTATTCCGGGAATCAGCCTAGTTGCTGTTCTCTGAACCCTTTCCAAGAGTTCACTGTCTTTTTTTAGGCAGGGGCTAGCTGCTTGTATGTAAGTAATGCAGATGTTAGGAAACGGGTACTAGGTAAGGATGGGAAATCGATTGATGAAGTAGTGAAACTTCATCAGTTGAGATGGCTGGGACACGTGTTACGTATGCCCAACCACCGACTGCCTTGACGTGCAATGCTTTATGGTGTAGGAGCAGGTTGGAAGAAAGCTAGGGACGGCCAAACCAAAACATAGCATAAATCCATGAAGTCGCTGACAAGTGGACTGGGCCGTGTTGGTAGGTGTAGACTACCTGGTTGGGATTCGCGAGATTATAGCAACCGATGGTTAGAGACCTTGAATGACATGGCTCAAAATTGTTTGCAATGGCGAAGGTGCATACACTCTTCATGTTCTCCCAAATTCTAATCTTCTGAATTCTTCATGTCCGTATCCTTTTTCTCTTTCCAAATTTATTTCACCGTATTATACTCCTTCAATAACATTTTCAAACCCTTATCTTTCCGATTACTGCTTATACTCTTACTACTTCTACCAATATGGGATTTGAATCGAAAACTGTATCTCTGTGCTAATGTGGTATGGCAACTCGAACTGATGTACGTACGTACGAAGTTCTACGTTGCAACTGACTGACTGAACTGCTTGTATGCAGTACTCAAGTTTAGGGCGTACGAACACTGTATACAAAGTCAGAAACGTTTTAGCGTCGAGATGCTTAAAAGCCCTGCGTATGTAGGACCATAAAGTCCTAAAACCTTTGGCGGCTAACTAACGATGACGCCTAGGTAATTGTGTGCCTGGACAATAGGTAACTCAGTGTTATTCATCGTGTACCCTGGTGGCCAATATGCATCACAATACACTTGGAAATGTTTACCGGCAATTGCCAGGTTTGGGACCATTCAGATAATCTCTCCAGGTCGTTTTGAAATTCTAAGCTATCGCCCTTGCTTTGTATCGCTCTCCATATCTTGACATCGTCAGCATAGAGTAATACCGATGACGATAGTAGACGAAGGAGGTCATTTACGTACAGGAGGAATAACACTGGCCTCAAAACTGTACCCTGGGGGACTCCACCAAGCACAGTTTCCCAGCTAGACAACTTGGAGTTCACCCCTACTCTTTGTTGACGCCCAACTAGGAAGTCTTTTATCCACATCAATAGATTGCCTCCAATCCCGACATTCCTTAGCTTATATAACAGCCGGTTATGCGGAACTTTGTCAAAAGCTTTGCTGAAATCGATGTCAGCTACGTCTATAGGTAACTTTTGGTCCTTAAGAGTGCACCGGCTTTCACGAGCGACTATTAAGTTTGTGAGACAAGAGTAACCTGTTCTAAAACCATGCTGCTTTCCGGAGAGGACCCGGTTTTCATCGAGATACTTTAACAGCTCCTTCCAAATAATCTTTTCTAAGATTTTAACAACCACACTAGTTAGGCTAATTGGTCGGTAATTCTCAGGCTTATGTTTTATACCTGTTTTGAAGACTGGACTTACTATGGCGTTCTTCCAGTCTTTTGGTAGATGACCCTGGGGGACGGATAGATTAAAACATACACTTAAAGGGTTCGCAAGAAAGTTAGCTAATTCCTTTAGTAACCTAGGATGCAGTTCATCGGGTCCAGTGGATTTACCTATGTCAAGCTTAACTAGCAGACCAAGGACATCGAGTTCTTTAATGGTCACGCTGTCCAGTGCTTGTGTGGGGGGATTTTCATGGACTGGTGTGAAGGGTGTTTCTATGGTGTATACATTGCTAAAGTATTTAGAGAATACTCAAGCTTTGCCAAAGTCGTCCTCCACTAGTGATGAGGCAGTGCTGTCTCCCCATAGTGAAGGAACATTTCTTCTTTTTGCCCTTTGGTTTATATACGAATACAAGCGTTTAGGGCATTCTATGGAATCCCTAACGATTTTCTCTTCGTACAGCTTTCTGGCCTTACGGAGGGTCGAGGCACAGGTATTTCGAGCCTTTCGATACTGAGATTTTGCCTCGTCAGTCCCCAGTAACCTAAATCTATCCCACATTTTCCTCCTTTTACGGAGAAGGATGCGAACCTCCCTACTGAACCACGGTGGGGAGTTTCTCGGTCTCTTAGGTGTAGTCCAAGGGATGTGGGGGGCGGTAACTTTTAAGTATAAATTCCGGAATACGTCCCAAGCCGTTTCGATTGATGACTCTGGGTCTATTTTCCAATCTACTGATGATGCTGATTTCATGATGTCTGGCATGTTGGCTTTCCAGACGTTAGGTCTGGATTGAGCTGAGGCGTGCTCGTGATCGACAGTTATATGGAAGTCAAAGGTTAAAACTGCATGATCACTTTTGCCTAGGGGTGGCATGTAATCCAGGTTTGCAACGTCATTCTCATAATGAGTCAATATAAGATCTAGTAGGGATGATGCAGAACTCGGGTCGTACCTAGTTGCTTCCTTCACGTATTGCACTAAGGCACATGTGATTACCGCATCAACTAGTTCCTGTTCGAAGGAATTATCTGGCGATTCAGTCCGCAGGTTTCCCCAGTCCACCATGGGTGCATTAAAGTCCCCTAGGATTAGACATCGATCACTTCGTGATAAAGTGTTGAGACTGCTTAGCAGGACCTCGTTTACCTCACAGCTTTGACTGCGATAGATCAAACTAAGCAGCAACTCTTGTCCCCCTTTTTTTCCCGGGCCCTCTCGCATGCCAAGCGAAAGATCTACTCTCTTTTGTAATTAAGTTGAGAATCTAATGCTGCGTTCTTGTTCTGTAATTTATTTATGAGAACAGTCTCAGGCTGTTTGATTATAGATTGGGCCAACTATTTTTCACACTTTCTCCCGGATTGCAATTATACACTTATTTTGTACTGACCTGTGGCGTTCTGTCGTATTTGCCGTACCAAGGCTGATGGCGACGTTCCGGCATTTCTTACTTATTAGTAAACGTCGAATATTCCGGCCTGTCCAGGGATGGCCCTGCTCCAGGGTATGAATTATTAAGTTACTTGATTGTAAAACTGCCGGAAGTGAGTCTGTTACCAGCTTTTATTTATTTATTTTGCCCACAAATGCCCTGGTACAGCCGATAGTGGGAGGGGCCACCCTCCCTCTTGAAATGCTCTTACATGGCCACGCGTATATAGCCTCTGCCAGGGAAGTCCTACTCACTACCTTCTCACGGCGTTACTGTTGTTTACGAAATTGAGAGGACGAGAATCTAATGTCCGGCGCTTTAACCGGGTTGGTGGACACGGAAAGTTCACCTACGGGAGTTAGAAAACCCTGATTCCAAACCAAAAGTAGTGGCTGGATCGTTAAGGAATTCGACTTTCAACCTATTAGTCACATGTACACGCTGCCCCTAAACTAACTTCTAGTTGGGTAGCCGAGTAATATAACGAGTCCTCAGTACGTATCGCTCAAGGTTGGTTGCATGAACTTATGATTTCCAAATGAACTAAATCATATTACATATACTTTGTTGTCTGATCTAATTGGGAATTTAACGAAGGAGCCATTCGGCTTAGTTTTTTAATATATTTTTTAGTTATTTGTATTTCAAAATAAATGCTTGACCCATGTTTTTTAATCTTTCTAGCTCGATTTGATGACACGTCACTCAAAAAACTGCACAGCTCATACAGTATATACTTATTATGAGCGGAAAAATGATGCACAAAGGTCAGGTTTTGGCACCCAGGAAATCCGTTTAGGAAAAGATTCAGTGAAAGCTCTTGATTGTTGCTCTCTTTGTCTACAACCAGCAAAGGATCCTGTCGTTACAAATGATGGATTCCTCTATGATCGAGCAGTAGTTCTGGAATACATTGTTTCTCAAAAAGCTGAAATTCAACGGAAACTAAAGTTGTATGAAAAACAGAAAGCTCGTTTAGATGCTGAGACAAAAATGATTCTCAAGGCTGAAAAAGAGGAAGAAGCCCGACGATTTCTATCAATGAATACTCTAGATACCCACTCAAAAGCCTCTGCACAAGCTGCTGAAGCAGAAGCTTTGGCCTCATTGTCCAATAAACGCAATGGTTTGAATGAAACAACTTCATGTTTTTGGGCATCTGGTAGCAAAACGAATGAGAAACTGAACAAAGAACTCTTAGATAAGCCTGATACTGTTGTTCGCTGTCCAATGAGTGGCAAACCATTAAGGTATAAAGATTTAGTTGGTGTTAAATTCACTACCTTTGAAGATGACAGTAAGGTCATGGGTTTTAGCCAAGATAAACCAATAGATCGTGAAGTCAAATATTGTTGTGCTGTTTCCAAAGATCCATTAACAAATGCTACAGTTTGTGTTGTTCTTAAAACTTCTGGAGCAGTTGTTACTAAAGAAGTTGTAGATACTGTAATAAAAAAAGAAATGATTGATCCTATTAATGGTAAAAAAATGAAATCATCTGATTTTATTGAACTTCAAAGAGGATCTCTTGGATTTGCTGATGAACGAACATTATTAACTGCTAAACGTGTTAGACCATCAATGCAAACTTGAAATCCTTTTTTTTTCCTACTTTTTATTTATTTTAAATTGTACATAGCAACAAGAATATTTATTTGTACAAAATCAAATCAAATAAATTATTCATTTTTACCTCTTTTTTTAAAATTTCAATTAGGGTTTTTCTTAAAAATCCTATTTCCGTTCTCCATTCATTTTTATTCATAATTCAGTGGTCTATGATATTGCAATTTACTGGCTGTTTGAAGTTACCAATATATCATATTAATTCGGAGCAGATCAAAATTTTGAAGACTCCACAAGATTTCTTTCATAGTTTATTGGTATGTATTTTTATAGCATATTCTGAGGTTGATAAGTCCAATTATTTATGTAGATTAAGATGTATACTTATTCTCCATCTAATTTGTACGTTGTATTTCCTCATTATTTTATAGCAAAATGATAATAATGGTTAACCTAGGGCCCCCAAATGCCCTGGTACGGCCGAGAGTGAGGAGAGTTTGCTCTCCCTCTCGAAATGTTCTCATATGGCCACGCGTATATAGCCTCTGCAACACAAGTCCTACTCACTACTTTCTCGTGGCAGGGGTGTTGTATACGAAATTGAGAGGACGAAAAGCGAATGTCCGATGCTTTAATCTGGTTGGTGGACACGGACGGTCCACCTAGGGGAGTTGGGAAACCCTTTTTCAAAACCAATGGTGCACATGGGCTCCAGTATCCTGACGGAACAAATGGCATATGAACCAATCGTTGGTCACTGGCTACCATGGGACTGCATCTCCTCACGATGCTCCACTGACTTGTAGATCAGACCTTTAGGTCAAAGGCTTCGGGTTTGGCCCTCTAAGAAAACCACCTGTTTCAGTTTGGGCACCTGAACAGTATGATAGCCCTCACACAAATCAAATGAGATTTGTGCGGCACATATGTATCTGGTGCTTCCTTGTACCAATATTTATGTGTTTAAATAAATAAATAAAATAAATCCATCAGCAATAGTAGTATAAGTAATAGGATTGGTAATAGGGAATATAGTTCTAGGAGAAAAGACTAGTTCTCGGAATGCCGACTTTGAAGTAATATTAGAACTCGGAATCTGAGGGTTGACAAAGAGTAAGTTCATCTTCACTATTGTTTGTTTCAGATAACTCAATGTCTCCAAACACTGGTCATGACTACCGTAATGTCCTTAACTAAGTGGTATGCACATATAAACACAGCTCAGACCAAAAATCAATGGCTTCATGGATTGGTTTACGCTTCACGAGTTTTCATTCAATCTACCTCTACTCCAGGCAGAACTACACATCGAGGTATAGAGTGGCTGCGCATCTGTGGTACATGTCCCAACCACCTCAGTTGGTGAAAATATGTAATCAATTTCCCATCTTTACCTAATAACCCAAATTAGCATAACTCATTTGCTTGTCACCACGATATGGCCAGATACTAGGCTTACGAATTTAGTAAGACATTCGATGCTCCTAAATTCATACAATTATAGATTTAGCTTTAAGATACTAATTTCAATAGTTTAGACAGCTATATATTAGTTTGTATTCGGGGTAAGAATGTAATAATAAGTTGGATACACTTTACGTCTTAATTTAGAAATACATTTCATCAGTCGATTATATGAAAACGGAAGTCTTCTAGCAAGATGGAGAACAAATATATTTACGTCACTTCAACCAGAATTCGAATGATGATACTCAAGGTGTTTTTTTGTCCAGTTATTGTTCACAATTATCAAAAGACCTTAAGCAAGAAGTTTGTATTTCTCTCTACAAGTTACCGAAAATTCACTTCATTAATCAGAATATGCAGTTAAATATCCAATGTTATTACAGTAGGTATTCTCATTACCATAGTAATATTAACAAAGTCAAATCAGTGCTGTATAAACTGTTATTACTATTACTAATATGTTAAAAAGAAACAAAGCTTTTTGATGTAACAAACTCATTCATGGTGTAAGTTGATAATAAAACTTCAGAATAGTTATTAATTGAGATGTTAAATGAAAACTTTTTTAGGTTAAAATACACTACTTTAAACTTCATTTCATTACTACCACTATGGGTTTTGAATCGAAAACTGCATCTCTGTACTAATGTGGAATGGCAACTCGAATTGACGTACGTACGTACGAAGTTCTACGTTGTGACTGACTAACTTCAGTGTGTTAGTATCGTTGGTTTACATGTAGTATGTAGCTAGCACTCCATACTTGGTTACTGAATTAAAATTAATATTGAAGTGTTTGTTTATTAGAGACGATGTACATCAATTAAACTATAGGCGTTATTCTTTTTATCCTCCTTTAAACCTTGAGATTAAAATTGCTTCTTAACTTTTTCTTTCCTATACTATATCCTTATATACAACCTTTCTTTATATACTACCACCACTAAATTAATTACTTCTATGAATCCGGTGATCTTGTTGTGCTAACGAGGTATGGCAACTTGGACCGATGCATAAATGTGCCTGGTCCTACGTTGTCGCTGACTGATAGGCGTTATTATTTTAAGTTAATGTAGGAAAAAACATTCCAACCTGAAATGGTTTAGTAGTAAAAGACTACTTTGAACTGCTCGGTTGCAGATTCCAATTCTACTCGTCTCGTTTCATGGCAGCTGGTTAGTATATCACTACTCACACCTAGAGTTTATCTCGAAGCTGAATGCATGAATCTTTCTGTATTTTGTAAGTGAGCTACATTAGTAGAACATCAGCTGACATCTGTTTCTTTACTGGAATTTTCGTACAATGTTAATCTGTTTTGTATTTTTATCAGATCATGGCAACCGGCCAGTCTATAAACAACCTAAAACCCAGTACATCTATGCGACGTTTTGAATTTATATACCACATCATCATAGCAAGATGAAATCACTAAGACAAATCCCAACGTATTAGAAATAGTAATATCAGAGATTAGGCATAAATAACGGGGTTCGAGAAAAAGGAATGAATTCGTTGAATTGAATGTATGAGATGATTTTCAAGCTGAAGATCTAGGCAAAGACATATCCGTCATTCCAAACGATTCTGAGCCATATTACTGAACGTCTCAAACCACTGGTTATGATAATCTCGCCAATCAACTTAGTAGTTTGCACGTATCAGCTGGGCTCAGTCTTGGAGTGCATAACTTCATTGACCGATACCACTTTTTGGTTTCCCTCTCCTACTTTTCTTCCAACCTATCGTTATATCAGCAAATTTCGCGCGTTAATGTAGACAATGGTTTAGGATACTCGACATATGCCCTAACCACATTAGACAATGGTGGTGACTACTTATTACTATTATATTCTAACACAACGTTTAGAGCAATAGGGCACTATAAAATGTTCCATTTGAGACAGGATGATAATATTATGAAGAAATAACATAGGAAAAATCATGCCGTCTTTAAGTTAGGTAAAGTTTGAGATTTATATTTACCAATTACTACAGATAGACCTAAAAAAAAACAAAATTGATTTAGATCAGAAGGGGTTTTGTGGAGAATTTAGTATTTTCATAGTTAAAATCTTGAGTCAATTGAAGCTAGACCACCATGGAAAACCTGGGAACACTGGATGGCCGTTTCGTCCTATTATAGGACTCCTCAGCAGTGCGCATCAACGATCCCGCACTCGCGAGATTTGAACCCAGGATCTACCAGTCTGTTTATTTAATTTAAGAGTTGGGTCCTACCGTTGATATTGAATGCAATAAAAAAAAGCCAGAATAACATGTTTGGCTTTTGTTTCCAGCCATACTGAAATCACTAACGACATGTAAAACTTGACATAATGATCAAAATTCAAGTTTTAAATTGGAATCATTTACAAGGAATATCTTTTGTTCTATGGCCTAAAAACATACCTCTGGACCATAGCATTGCTAACACAATGTTGCCATCGTTTATAAAAAATTCATTTGCAGGCAGCGATAATCGGACATAAAAAGGTTTTCAAACATCCTCAACTTGAATACGTCTGATTTTACAAGTAGTGGACAAGATTAGCTTTACCAATGTGTAGTTTTCATGCATGTTATACTGATAGTAAAATAGTAATTGTAAACACCACTGATGCATATATGTACAATATCAGAAGGATAGATTTTCTTGTTTCGTCTCTGATTTAGTTAATAAGGTAAGATAAATGATCTTTGTTTATATAGGTGATAAAATAGGACCTCTAGATCTGTCCAGTTGTCACTGCTGAACTAGTATGTGAAGATAGAAAAAAGTCGTAATCATATCTAATTAATATAAACAGGTTTCACCTCGTAGAATGAGCACATTAGTTGTAGAAGTCCCCAATGGTTAAGCAATCATTCAGTTAGACATGAAACTGTTCACTAAAATGGCACCACACTTTTTGTTTAAAGTTCAAGTCTTTGATCTGATAATTTTAACCCCCCCCCATCTTGTAAAGTTTTCATTGCTCTTCCCATTCAAATTTATTTTTGGTTTCATTCTCAAGTATACGTATACTTTTCTTATTAATTCTAAATAGGATCATATAGAGAATGCAAATAAACGAATTATTTTATCAACCCTGTACATTGGAACAGGTCCATTAGAAAATGAATTAGTAAGTAATTTTTTAGTAGTAGCACTGTGTACTACCTGTTACATGTATTTGTTTTGATGGTATATGTGTATGAATATACAATAATTGACGCGATTGATCACCGGGTGGTGATCAGTGTCATGCGTGTTAAGTCCTTCTTAGTGCTAATCGAATGCTATCGATGAAGTTGCAATGTGGCCACTAGTCTAGGTGGCTCGACATTGCGTACACTATGTTGAGATATGATGATGGTTGGAGGTGGTCAACAGGAAACCCTGGACACTGGGAACACCGGTTCCCTCAAGTTTACAGGTATACCTTGCTTACGAGTGCCAAGTAGCACGAAACCCGGATCCAGGGTTTCTTGTTGACCACCTCTAACCACCATCTTATCACAACAATTGACAGAACTGCGACTTTGTGACATCTTGACTTGATAATATTTCATTTAAAGGATTCTTTCTAAATGTGGGTTATGAAGAAGTGAAGAGAAAACTAAACGCGAGGCGGGATCGTGGATGCGCAATGCCACTGAGGAGTCCCGAAATAGGACGAAACGGCCGTTCAGTGCTTCCAGGTTTTTCATGGTAGTCTAGCTTCAATTGACTTATGATTACAACTATGAAAATAGCACAAAACATTCTTCATTGTCTCTGCTATCAATGACAATAAACGTGTTTGAGTTTACTCGAATCAATTCTTTGAAATATAACAAACCATGCATCCTACAATCAATTTTATAGTTATAAGAACATTGACTACATCTCTGAATTTTACAGTGATCTTAATCACCGGTATTTTCCGTTCAAAAACGTTGGTCAACACCCCTTTATTTCTCATATCCACTTTATAGATTAGTAAAATATCGTGACCTAATCTTCCTGACACTTTTCACCCTTAACGTAATCTCATTTCAGCTGATGCCGTCTCATTTGTGAATCTCACTTTGTATTACTTGGTAACTGTTATATCTCGAACTTAGATTCTTAGTATGTCGCGTAATACTTGAGCACTCGAATGCTAGAACCCTCCCAAGTAGCGAAATGAGAAGACAGAAGACTAGTAAGTAGGAATGTTATTCTAAACAGTGTCAACTGTAGTACAAAAATCTCACGTATTTATAGTTTTTGACTGGAAGTAAGTCATCATTTCGGACAGCCAATAGGCACATAGGGGGTCCTTCTTATTCACCCAATAGGGAAGCTACATGTCGACACTCTAAAATGTTGCTCTAGCGGTAATTGGATGGAATGTCTTCGGCTCTTTCTGGGCTTCTTGAGTTTGCCAACGAGCTATCCTTAAAGTAACGATATGTGTTAATCTAAATAAAGGTTCATAAAAGTTTATCCAACTATTTTCTATTGTTCGAACTTCTATTTGATTCTATTGATATTATTGGATTAGATCTTATATATCTATTCATCTGTTAGTCAACATAGAGTTGGTCGTAGATATGTGTGTCAGCCTAAGCTGTTGTATTACAGGTCATTGAGAGTTATATTGTAAGTTATTGTAATACTTTACAAACGAGAATATAAACAAAGATAATAATGTGATAAAGTTAGTTAGAAGTAGTCAGTAAATAAGTGCCAGCAGAATGTAGCAGAAATCAAAACAAATCTTAATGAGAATATATATAGTCCGACAGAAGTTTCTGGAATATCAATCGGAGTAATAGCAAAAGATTAGCTGTTCAGAGTCGAGAGGGAATCCTGCTCGACCTATGCTCTGTGCTGGTTGGCACTCATCAAAGTGTACCTACAACCTCGTTGTAACTGTCCCTTCACGTAGAGTTCATAACCGGCTTCCGTTAGCTTTAAATTTGGAGACGTTACTACTAAGCTAATTAAACCGCGGCTAACCTATAGAACTGATGGATATCAGCCAGCAAAAAACCTGTGTCCAGCATTTCCTGTTAACTACTTCCAACTACCAGACCTTAAAGTAAAATTCACGCGTTTCCAAGTTACCTAAACTAGTAGACACGTTGTAACTTGAAAGCAGAGATGGGTGGTGTCTAGCAGTGGAATTCAGGACGCTTATTTCGTGCCATCTGAAACCCATAGTTGACATTTACTCCGGAGCTCGAGCCTAATAGCGTTCTCTTCAAACGCCATCGCGTTATCCTATTAGCTACTGAGTAACTTGATTGATGAAATTCGATCAGCACTTCAAGCACTGGACAAACATGATATTTATCACAATACTTAGTGAGAAATCATTGCAAAACTTTTCATTCTAGCTGAAGCCATCTATATGAAATATGAATTTTCAAACTCTTCGTTTTTTTTTGCATTTTCATTTTATTCCAGGTTACTGCACTAACAAAAGCTGTTCGTGAAAGAAATGTAAAACTTACTATTCTAATGGATGCAACACGTGGTCTACGTCCTTGTCTGACAACTAATTATTATACTACAAATGCAAATAACTTATCATCTACTACAAATCTATTGGAACTTCCATCTTCATATTCTTCATGTCATTTTTTAGCTCCACTAACTACTTTGCCTAATGTATCAATCTTATTGTATAGACGTCCATTTCCATACAAATGGATTCGTTACATGTTACCAAATCGTTGGAATGAAATATTCGGTGTACAACATATTAAAGCGTATATATTTGATGATTCAGTTATTATGAGTGGGTAAGTTTACTTATAATGCTTAAAGTTCTTTGATTACGTATGAATATGGATTAAGCCAGAGAATAACATGTGGGCAGTGACTTTAGTCAGATAAATCATTTACTTACAATAAGTTCTTTATTCACTTTCTATGTAGACGTGGTACATCCTTTCATCTGTCACACCTTCTGTGACATATCAGGCTCACCATGATATCCAAATTATCTGATTACATGTTTATTAAGCATCAATCTAATAGACTGATTAACATCAAAACTAAAACTCCTGTATGAAATTAATTTACCAAATCTGTTCAAGAGTTTCACCTTTTGAGATTATTATACTGTGGTTCAATTTCTAAGGTTATGAAGATTTTCAGCTGATGACAATGATTTTTATGGAGTGTTATCCTCTTAGCTGGGTGATTTAATAGATTGAATTACCAGTTTCATCGTTTGGAATCGTCTCACTAATAATATGATTGAATTCCCCTGATGGATAACATTGAATAACAGTCAGTCTATGTTATGGACTAACTAAAGCTAATGTTTGCGTACAACCACTACCAGGGAAGTTCTACTCACTACCTTCTCGCGGCAAAGGTGTTGTTTACGAAATTGAGAGGACAAAAAGCGAATGTCCGGCGCTTTAACCGGGTTGGTGGATATGGAGGACCCGCCTAAGGGAGTTGGTAAACCCTGATTCCAAACCAATGGTGTACATGGCCTCCAGGATCCTGAAGGAACAAATGGCGCATGAACCAATCTTTGGTCACCTGGTACCATGAGACTGTATCTCTTTACGTTGCTCCACTGCCTTGTGGATCAGACCTTTCGGTCGAAGGCTCCAGGTGTGGCCCCCTAAGAAAACCACCTGTTTCGTTTTGGGCACCTGGGCAGTATCCCAGCTGTCACACAAATCGAATGATTTATGTGTTTTATATAAGTTTGGTGCTTCCTTTTACCAATGCTTATGTGTTTAAATTAATAACTCTGCTTTCAACATGTGAATAATAACTAGAATTTGTCATCAACTCAAATAACCTTATTTAAAGAAACACATACTGTACATAAGATGTATTCATGTGTTTATATGGATGTATGCTTGTTTAATTTCATATTTTTTGATTAGTTTGAAGTCAAAGTTACTCTGTCCCCAGTCAAAATTACATTTAATCTGACACAAATATTCATTATGCCAAGTTGGTATACTGTATTCTCAATTCGTGAAAGCAAAAGATCAATCAATTCTACACCTCTTTGACCATGATTTGGTTATGTACTATCAGTGTACAGACTAAAATCAGGAAGTTTTCACTTTTTTCACATAACTCAATCCAACAGTCAGCAACTTGATATACTGATTCTGTCTTAATTTTGCCCTCCCTTAGCACAACCCTACTAGCAAATGGCTAGGCTATTCAGTGTGTGACTTTAGGCTATTAAATTATAATTATATAGGTTCAGACTTCCAACTTCAATCGATTAATAATAAGTGTACACCAATTACTCATTTTTCGTAACTGATATCAGTCTCACTACCAATCGAATTGTGGATCTGGCAAATCACGATTTCTTACTCATCATCATTAATATTAGTATAGAGGTTTGTATTGATTCTCACTTGAAAAATACCATAGTAAAATGAAACAATTATTTATTATATAGTTGAAATCATGAGTCAATTGAAGCTAGACCACCATGGAAAACGTGGAAGCACTGGACGACCGTTTCGTTCTATTATGGGACTCCTCAGCACTGCGCATCCTAGATCCTTCCTCGCAAGATTCGAACCCATGACCTGTCAGTCTCGCGGGCGAGCGATTATCCACTAGTCCACTGAGCCGGTATCCAACGATGTTAATGTCTAACTTCAACCAATCCACAAAATTGAGCAACCATTCACCAATTGTCTTCAGTGAGTTGATATCTTCCAACAGAGCTGTTTAAACTCCACTTGTTACTGCTTCTCATTAGAACTCCAGGAAATACCTCATGAAGGCAGTCACTAGTGAGCATATGATCATTATCAAAAGGGGGTTTTGTGAAGATTTTTTATAGTTGAGATCATGAATCAATCTATTTATTGATTACTCTATTTTTTGTTTTGTTTTAATTTTTTTTAGAGCAAATTTAAGTCATGAATATTTTACAAATCGACAAGATCGTATATGGATATTTAAAAATTTTCCAAATTTAGCAAATTTTTATTCTGATTTAATTCATAATGTGATTAGTAAATTTTGTTATTCACTACGTTCAAATGGTAGTTTAGTAGCTAATCGAAAGGATATACTTTCAGGTAAATAGTTGACTTGATTTATTGATTATTAATATCATTCATTGATTTTCATGTTGATTGAATGCCGACTCAACAGTTCTAGAGGTTAAGCGCTCATACACGAGACTGATAAGTCCTGGGTTCGAATCTCGTGAAGTGGGACCGTGGGTGAGCACTGCCACTGAAGATGACGAAACGGCCGTCCGATGCTTCCAGGATTTTCATGGTGGGCAGCCGTTTCTTCCTATTATGGGACTCCTCAGTGGCAGTGCGCATCCACGATCCCGCCTCACGAGATTCGAACCCAAGACCTATCAGTCTGGTACGTGAGCGCTTAATCTATAGACCATCGAGCTGGCCGGCATCCAACGGTGTTAATGTCTAAGTTTAACCAATCCACGAAATTGAGTGACACATCCACTATTGTCTTCAGTGAGTTACTCATGATCTCAACTATTGAAATTACTATAACATCCACAAAAAACCCCTTCTGATATTAATACTTAATAGATTGAACTATAGAACTTAGTTACTAATCATAACTACATATCAATTCGTCGTATGCTCACTAGTGACTGGCTTCAAGAGATATTTCCTGGAGTTCTAGTGAGAAGCAGAGACCTGTGGAGTTGTGAGATATCAACTCACTGAAGACCATTGGTGAACGGTTACTCAATTTCGTGGATTGGTTGAAGTTAGACATTAACACCGTTGGATGCTAGCCAGCTCAATGGTCTAGAGGTTAAATGCTCGCGCACGAGATTTATAGGTCTTGGGTTCGATTCTCGCTAGGTGGGATCGTGGATGCGCACTGCCACTAAGGAATTCCATAATAGGACGAAACAGCCGTCTAGTGTTTTCAGGTTTTCCATGGTGGTCTAGCTTCAATTGACTCATGATTCCAACTATAAAATTTGTAATAGCCTTTAACGCGTTTGTTTTACGGTGGCGCTACTTTAAAATACCGATATATCTAGTCCGTGTGACCTGTGATTAGTAAACAAATAAAGATCGATATGTTTAGCTGTTTATGATGAAATTCATTCCACTTACTTATTGATTTGTAATTTTATCTATGAACTCTTGTTCTAGTTTATATCTGGTTCTTTATCGATCGACCGGACCATGTTACTGAGTGACTGTTATGTCACGTGATTTAGTGTTCAAGCTAATAACGTGCATAATGCCAATTCTTTTTACACTGTAATAAATCTATGCGTAAATGGTGTGTTTTACCAGTACTCTTTTAAATACGATTTATTCTCATGAACTAAATTAAATCGTTCATATTCTCATCTTTAGTTTCTATTCGGATTATTCAAGTGTTATGGTTAAGAGCTAGTGTATACAGACCATCCCCCTGTTACATTGAATACAATCTTATTCCAAATATATACTAAATAATTTGGGGTAAATTTTGTTACATACATCTTTGCAGGAATTCAGAACGCTCGTTTGACTTTTGCCAACTTATATCACCTATGGTGAAGGCGAGAAATCCATCTATCTATTAAGGGACGAGTATACTGCTCAGTAGTTTGTTCTATTTCAATTGACGGCTGCGAAACGTGGCCATTAAAGATAGAAGATACTTGTAAGTTACTAGTATTTGACGACAGATGCCCTAGAAATATTGCTCTCATCTGCTGGGATCACCAGGTAGGCAATATTGAGGTTAAACACAGGGTATTAGAGAATGATGATGGTAAATCAGTTGATGATAAGATTGTAAATCTTTATCGATTAAGACTGTGCCTAGACCTACGTTGCAACTGACTGATTATTACATTCATGTTGTCATTGTCTTTTTGTTTGCCTTTCTTCTTTATCGCTTACCCTTTCAACACTTTTTTTTATCTCTTCTAGCTAGTTCATCTTCATTTCAACAACAATTTCATGATACTTTATCCAATTTTCTAATCAAGAAATATCAAGAGAGTATGAATGTTTATAAATGTAATCAAATGAATAAGCCATTTGATACTTATATTATTCCATTAATACAATATGGTTATTGTAATATTGAATATGAGAAAGAATTTATGCAAAATTTATTTCAATATGTAACATCAGTATCATCGTCGTCACCGTCGACGTCGTCGTCGTCGATATCTGGTCTAATTCCTAATGAATCTTTTAAGTTATTTTTAGCATCAGGTTATTTTAATTTAACAAAATTATATGAAAATTTATTTTTGAATATGTTAAATTCAACAAGAAATATAAATGTGAATTTATTATGTGCTTCACCAATGGTAAATGATAACCACCTTTTTGTGTATGTGTGTGTATATATATTTCAATGATCCTATTTAGTTTATCAGTTATGTTAATATGAAACACATTTTTATTCAATGAATCTTTATTGCCGTATATATATATATATATAGAAGTTATCTTATCACAATTGATTGATCACTGGGTGGTAATCAATCTCATGCGTGTCAAGTCCTTGGTGCTGATCGAATGCTGTCGATCCAGGGTTCAGGGTTTCGTGTTGACCACCATGTTACCTTAATATATATAGTGCACACAGTGTCGAGCCACCTAGACTGGTGGTCACATTGCAACTTGATCAATAGCATTCGATCAGCACTAAGGACTTGACACGCATGAGATTGATCACCGCCCAGTGATTGACTCATTATAGGAAGAAAATATATTTTTCTTATGCACTCATCTTAGAGTTTTTATCTTCCAAATATTTCCGTATACGATCATAGATTTTGTATAATAAGGGCTGTTCAATACAAAGGAGATTCAAGTATGAATATTTAGTAGATTTTAAGTTTGTAAATAAGTGACAACGCAATTACGTACTCCTGGATTGGTGGTTCTATACTTAAATGTTTATCTTTACCAAGTCTCGTATTGTACCATGTTGTAGGTAATCAGATGTATGACTTTAAATAATGTGAAAATGTATGGATGTAAATAATTAATCAACCGATGTAGCGCTATATTTTGTAATATTGAATATGCTTCATTACTCTGTTTCCAAATATATGACTGAGTTTTTCGAATCAATACACCAAGTTTATCGTTTTACAAACACAATCATCTGTTTTCATTCGTGTGATGAGAACTTAATAGTTAATTGGAAATATACAGCATGTAAAAATCTCCTGTTGTTTATGTCGTGTTAACTATTGAACGGCTTCTAATTGTATTTAAAATCCAGATACTAGTTTTAGTTTAGTTTATGTAACTAGGTGAGCAAGTAGTACTTCACTCACTGTATGACACGCAATGTATACAAGTTTATGGTAGTACCCAACTGCTCAAACCGAAATTGATAAAGTCGATTGCAAAGCTGCAACCCGGTGTTTAAAAGCTTTAACTAATGAATTACTGATCACCCGTCAGTCTGTTCATATTCGAGATATTTTAGTTTATTATTTTCTTCTAAAGATGGTGAATAACTGTTGGGGATGTCAAATCCCCAGAACTTACTTGGTAAATGGCTTAATCTTGTAATTTTATTTTGAAAATTTGAATTCAGCTGTTTTCGCGCCAAAAGCGCTCTTTTTACCTTCACGTCATTTTCCCACTTGTAAACTATCTTAAACGCTATTGGTCCGTTGTTTCTTTGTGTGTGCTATTTACTAATAATGCTCAAGGACGATTTGTTGCTGTATAAATGCGCTTGACTTATTTGATTGCTTGTACTCGGCTGCTTACGGAATGCATACATATTCCCCTACTTGCCTTGAACTTCTTCATCTAGTTAGCGGGGCCTGGGACAATCGATTAGAATAGCTTATCGTGTCATTGTGTCATTGGGTTACGTTCGTTACCGCGGAATCGATTTAGTTCAAGCATAACGATAACTTTCCAAAATGCATCATAATGTAATGTAATGTAAGCCCACACTGACCTTCCAATCGATGTCACTCCACCAACGATCGAAGAAGTCAAGATGGCCATCAGACAAATCAAAAGTGGGAAGGCGGCAGGACCTGACAATATACCAGCTGAAGCACTGAAGTCAGACATTGAAATAACTGCAAACATGCTTCACCTTCTATTCAAGAAGATTTGGGAAGAGGAACAAGTGCCAATGGACTGGAAGGAAGGATATCTCATCAAGATAGCAAGGAAAGGAGATCTGAGCCAATGTGAAAACTACAGAGGCATCAGTTTGTTATCAGTACCAGGAAACGTTTTCTACAGAGTGCTGCTGAATCGGATGAAAGACGCAGTGGACGCCGAACTTGGGGATCATCAGGCTGGATTCCGTAAGGATCTGTCGTGCACAGACCAGATTGCGACACTACGGATCATCGTGGAACAATCAGTTGAGTGGAACTCATCACTATACGTCAACTTCATCGACTATGAGAAGGCGTTTGACAGTGTGGACAGGAGAACATTATGGAAACTTCTTCGACACTATGGAGTTCCCGAAAAGATTGTCAACATTATCCAAAACTCATACGATGGACTACAGTGCAAAGTGGTGCATGGAGGACAGCTGACAGATACATTTCCAGTAAGGACCGGAGTCAGACAAGGCTGTCTACTCTCCCCATTCCTCTTCCTTCTAGTGATTGACTGGATTATAAAGAATTCGACATCTGAACGGAAATACGGAATACAATGGACAGCTCAGAATCAATTAGATGATTTGGACTTCGCAGATGACCTAGCCCTCCTCTCTCATACACACGACCAAATGCAGATGAAGACAGCAAATGTAGCAGCAGCCTCCGCATCGATAGGCCTCCACATTCACAAAGGAAAAAGCAAGATTCTCAAATACAACACTCAGAACACCAACCCAATCACACTTGACGGCGAAACTCTGGAAGAGGTGGAAACATTCAAGTACCTGGGGAGCATCGTTGATAAACAAGGAGGATCGGATGCAGATGTAAAGGCGAGGATTGGCAAAGCAAGGGCAGCATTTCTACAATTGAAGAACATATGGAACTCAAAACAACTCTCAGCCAATTTCAAGGTCAGAATCTTCAATACGAACATCAAGACAGTCCTACTGTATGGAGCTGAAACGTGGAGAACTACTACGGCCATCATCAGGAAGGTACAAGTATTTATAAACAGTTGTCTACGCAAAATACTCAACATCCACTGGCCGGATACTATCAGCAACAGCGTTTTATGGGAGAGGACAAACCAGCTTCCAGCTGAAGAGGAAATAAGGAAAAGACGTTGGAAGTGGATTGGACATACATTAAGGAAATCACCAATGTGCATCACGACTCAATCCCTAACTTGGAATTCGGAAGGGAAGCGGAAAAGAGGAAGGCCGAAGAACACATTACGCCGATAAATAGTAGCAGATATGAAAAGGTTGAATAGCAACTGGAAAGGAAGGCTCAGGACAGAGTTGGATGGAGAATGCTGGTGAGCGGCCTATGCTCCTCGACGAGGGGTAACAGGCGTAAGTAAGTAAGCTTGTGTCATTTATGGCGTAGGCGAGATGTCCGTCTGGCAACTAAAGGACGGGTTTACTGTGCAGCAGTTCGTTCCGTCCTACTTTATGGCAGTGAAACATGGCTGATAAGAGTAGAGGATATTCGTAGGCTACTAGTATTCGACCACAGATGTCTTCGAAGCATTGCTCGTATATCCTGAGACCACCAGGTAAGTAATGCAGTTGTTAGGAAACGGGTACTAGTTAAGGATGGCAAATCGATTGATGAAGTAGTGAAACTTCATCAGTTGAGATGGTTGGGACACGTGTTACGTCTGCCCAACCACTGAAGTGCAATGTTTTATAGTGTAGGAGTAGGTTGGAAGAAAGCTAGGGGCGGCCAGACCAAAACATGGCACAAATCCATAAAGTCACTGACAAGCGGACTGAGTCATGTTGGTAGGTGTAGACTACCTGGTTGGGATCCGCGAGATGATAGCGATCGATGGTAAGAGACCTTAAATGACATGGCTGAAAATCGTTTTCAATGGGGAAGGTGCATCCACTCTTTGTGTTCTCCCAAATTCTAATCTTCTGAATTCTTCATGTCCGTATCCTTTTTCTCTTTCCAAATTTATTTCACCGTATTATACTCCTTCAATAACATTTTCAAACCCTTATCTTTCAGATTACTGCTTATACTCTTACTACTTCTACCACTATGGGATTTGAATTGACAGCTGTATCTCTGTACCACAACCAGAGATCGAACCCAGAACTTCCAGGTATTATGGCAAAGCCTTGACCATTAGAATCACTAGATTGGCATTCTATGGTATAATTTCAACTCCAATCGATTTAAAACATAGAGCGACAACCATACAATGCCATATTAGGAAAAAACGGTTGTTCAGTGCTCCTTGTTTTCTAATGTCACCGCACCAGATATTAATCTGTGACAAACACAGCCAATAAATGAGACCAATCTCCACAAAACCCCTTCAGTTAACTTTGGAAATTGTTAAACCCAATAGTTTGGATCTGTATCTTTCAATGAATAATTAACTAGTTTGTTATAGTGGCTGGTAGTCAAGTCCTAAATGCATATCCATCTGAAATTGTGTCAGCAATTTTGATCGAAACTTGTATTCATCAATTATCACTTCAGTCTGGAAATTCTTATCACCTAACACAACCTACATACAAACTGATGATCACTAAAAATACATAACAACATCCCGAAAATCACGGTGTAAGATATATATATATATAGTAATGGCCCGCTCATCTGACTCTCATTTGGATAAACGTATGAATATGCTATGAACATAAATCTTCCATTTAACTCCGTATATTACCTAGGTTAACACCGTTTGTGCGACGGCGGTGATGAGATGTCAAATACGGATTTCGTTAGATGAACTTATTTAATACACTCACTCATCCAAACAGGCATTCAGAATGAAAGGGGGAGAGCGAAGCCGAGATGAAAAGTGTGCCAACTCGTTTTGATAACGCGTGACTCAATTTTTATAGCCAAATAAAAATGAGTTGAAGACGTGATGAATAGAGTAAGCGGTACTTACACATACCCTCATACAAAAGTAGTCAAGGTTGTCAGCAAATAATTGACCGAGTCAAAATGTAGCTTGAAAAGAAGACATAAATTAATCCAAGCTCTTGCACAATAAAAAAATTCTGATTGTCATTCAGTCAGTGCATTAGAAGAGCGATGTGATTTGTGGCTGTTTTATTTTAAACAAGAGAGGAAGGAAATGGGTTGTTATTGACATATGAGGTTCGAATGAGATCTTCAGTAGGAGTAAGCGTCCCATGTATTTGGTCGTTTCGTCCTATTGTGAGACTTCTCAGTGGTCTAGTGGTTGAGCGCTTGCGCGTGCCAGGCTGATAGGTCCTGGTTTCGAATCTCACGAGGCGAGATCGTGGATGCGCACTGCCACTGAAGAGTCCCATAATAGGACGAAATGGCCTTAAAGCAGTGCTTCCAGGTTTTCCATGGTAATCTAGCTTCAATTGATTCATGATCTCAACTATTGAAATCTTTTCATTTAAAAGCTGTTTTTTACTCAATATGTGTTCGAAATTATATATTTGTTTGATCAATATCATCATTACACATATTTTAGGCGAATGGATTTCTAAAATCAAAAGGTGCTTCCAGTTATATACCATTAGCATATAGAGAAGCTCTTATACAATTACTTCAATTATTTTATACTACTAAATTAAATCATAGTAATATCAATATATATGAATATATCAGACCAGATTGGACATTTCATGCTAAAGGTTTATGGATTGAAAGTGTCGCTGATGATAGTAAAAACGGAGAGAAGACTGCTGATCATCATCATCCTTCATATAGTTTATCTTTAGTTGGTTCATCAAATTTCAGTTATCGTTCTTTGAATCGTGACTTGGAAAGTCAACTGTGTATTATTACAATGAATAAACGATTACGTCATTGTCTTTATAATGAACGATGTCATCTTTTCTCTTCTACTTATTGTTATCCTATAACTTTAAATCAATTAATTTATCAAACTGAATATCGTTTACCTGTATATATAAGATTTATGCTACCAATATTTCGTTGGTATATGTAAATAGTTGCCTTATCGAGTTTTCATATTATCTTTCTTTTTTAAAAAAAAGTTTAATCATTAACAGATCAAAAACATCATTTTATCAGTTAAAACTAAGTGGCGGGGGTGTTGTTTACGAAAATGAGAGGACAAAAAGCAAATGTCCTTCGCATTAACCGGGTTCGTAAACATGGAAAGTCTACTTAGGAGAGTTAGAAAAACCTCCAGTATCCTGAGGGAACAAATGGTGTATGAACCAATTGTTGGTCACCGACTACCATGTGACTGCATCTCCTCACGATGCTCTACTACCTTGTAGATCAGATCTTTAGGTCAAAGGCTCCAGGTGTGTCCCCCTAAGAAAATCACCTGCTTCAGTTTGGACACCTGAGTAGTATCACAGCCCTCACACAAATCAAATGAGATTTGTGCGGCGCAAATGTATCTGGTGCCCATTTGTACCAATATTTATGTGTTCAAATAATAAAAATAAAAGTGAAATTACCACCATTTTAGATCAAATACTATAGTTAGCAAAGAAAGTTTACTTCAGATGATCATATTTGTGTACCATGAACGACTGTGGTCCTCTCACACATAACTAAGGTTGTAATGGTTGTGTGTCAAAATCTATCGAACGTTTTTAATATAGTAGATGATAGTATGAAATTATCTTTCTTTGTTTCCCGCGGTTGATTTGCATGATGAATAATCGGTAGTAGTTGATTCATATTTATCACTGTATCTCTAATGTATTTAAGCTTTTCATAAAGACAATCATCACCCCCTCTCCAGTGCCCTGGTACAACTGTGAGTGGGGAGAGTCAGCCCTCCCCCTCCAAATGCTCTCGCGTGACCACGCATATACAGTCACTGTCAGAGAAGTCCTAGTCACTGCCTTCTCGCGGCAGGGGTGTTGTTTAGGAAATTGAGAGGATGAAAAGCGAATGTTCGGCGGTTTAACCGGGTTGGTGGACACGGAAAGTTCAACTAGTGGAGTGGGGAAATCCTAATTCCAAACCAACGGTGCACACGGGCTCCAGTATCCTGAGGGAACAAATGGCGTATGAATCAATCGTTTGTCACCTGCTACCATGGGACTTCATCTCCTTACGATGTCTAACTACCTTGTGGACCAGACCCTTCGGTTGAAGGCTCCATGTATGGCCCCCTTAGGAAATCACCTGTTTCTGTTTAGGCAGTCAGGCAGTATCACAAGCCACACACAAATTAAGCAACTTGTGTGGCGCGTATGTATTTGTCTTATCAAATATATTTTCAAAAAATCTTTGGAAGAATGTAAAATGAAACATATCTGATTTTTAACAATTTCTGTTAAACATCGTTTTACTGAGTTGCACTGTGTATAATAAGCATAGTCCCATTGGGCCACAACACAAAATATAGTATTTGTGAAACCGTTGAGCAAAAATAGAAGAATGTTTACGATGAGCTTTGTATTTATCAAATATAAGATAGTGCGTCATGATCTGTCTGTATCAACGCTTAGTTCAGGGCTACTATAGTGTATATAGTATATAAAAAGTTTTACATATCTAGGAAGATTTGGTGTCATTTAATAATCCATTTAGTCATAATCAACGTAAAACCGGATTGATGTATTTCGGTCTAGGTTGCAAATTTTCAGTCCCAGTGAGGTGTACAGATTTTCATCAAAGATCTAATCAATGAGAGTAGAAGATATGGATAGATTACAAATATACCAGATGTTTTTTTGAAGTTGGGTAAATGTGATGGAACCATCTAGTGAGAAACGTTGAATTGCAGTGGAAAGTACTGAGTGTTATGTCTTGATCCAAGTTGTTGCTTGCTCAAGGTCGTCGCTAATTTGTTATGGCCTTACGAGTTAACCAAGGACGTAACTCACGTGAATTATCCACCAATAGAAATACGACCCCTCCGACCTTAACACAGTGACAATCAAGGACGTCCAATCAGTATGAGTAATCTGGCGTCCTTATTGGTCCTTAATACGCCTAGCCCGTCCACTTGAGTCCAGAACACCAATAGCAGCTACTGATATGCGAATCTATGCAAATCGTTTATTTCAAGTATACTCGGTTTATATACCAGACATACAGACCACATCACACCATAAAATAGAAAATGATATTTGTACAAAAACAAGCCAAATGTGGCTGTGAGCGTGGAAGACAGTATTCAATAAATCGAGTGTAATTTAGGAACAGTAAATCGTATAATGGGTAATCTAGTCACTGAATAGTTATACAATAAGAGTATATATGGAATAATCGTCCATTAATAGGTCCTGGGAGTTACCCGTGCTTATGTCTTCGCTACGATATAACACTGAGGGTTAATTGTACCTTAAACAACTATTCTTGAATTCTAACGAAGTCTTGATACATATTCAGAAAGCCCGGTTGGAGTTACCCAGCTTATGGCGTACGCGAGATATCCGTCTCCTAACCAGAAAGTTTATGTACCCAGAAGTCTACACTGTTCAACTTTAGGGTTGTGAAACACGGTCAATGAAAGTAGATATGTGTAGGTTCTTGAGCATAGATGTCTTCGAAGAGTCACTCGAGTTTCGTGGAATGACTGAATGAGAAATACTGAGGTTAGGCATAAGGTAGTTGGAAAATCGGTAAATGAAGTAGTAAATCTTTATCGACTGAAATTGTTAAGAAATGTATTACGCATATCCATCTACCGACTACCTCAGTGCTCAACGATGGCTAGTGTAGTAGATCGGAAAGCTAGAAGACACCAAACCAAAACGTGATGTCAGTCCATGAAGTTATTGGCTGAAGGTATGAGTAGGTAAGTGCATGGCATTTGATTGAAGTCCGCATGATAACCACGGTCTGTAGCCGTTGACACCACCGAGGATCATTCACAGATCAATCCATTCTTTATCTTCCTGTTGAATCCCGGTATTACTTCATACATACTTTTTGACTGTCCTTTCAAACTATCTTCCCAAGATTTAGTTTTTTATCATGGCTACCATGTCGTTCCGATTTCTTTATTTTCATCTCATCGTGCTAATCAGGTATGGCAACTTTGGTTAACGCACATCTGTGTCATTCTCTATGTTGATGTCTATCTTAAACACTCATCAATTTGATTCAGTCTGATCTTGGTGTGACCTGCATTTAGTCAACTGCGAACCAATGAAAATTGTATTCTTATAAATATGATTATTGCGCAACTCATGTGTCCAATTCTCGTTTTTGACTAACTAAACTCACTTTATATATTTATACTGATTGATGCTTCATAAGTAGATGAAGTGTTAAATGTCATATTTTACTTGTATTGTGGTGTGTGCCACTTATTTCAACAGACATAAGTAGGATATAACACTAATCGGAAGTAAAAGACCTGACTGCAGAAGTCTTTGAAGGTCGACTTGAAGAGAACAGGAACGGAATTGAAAAGCAATAGTGAACCGGAAGAATCATACAGAATGTGGAAGACAAATGATGGAAATTTGCAAATGAAGTTTTTATGTATGGTTCTCATATTTTACCAAAATACTCTGTAATTTTGTATTACAATAATAAATTGGTCGTCCGCGCCTGTATTCCCGTTCACAACAGTTTTGGCTAGTTGTCACCCCTAGACCCTGACACGACAGACTGGAGTACGAGTTTGAAAAGGATATCTGTAAGCAAAACAAAGTGATTAATTACCTTATACGTCCTAAGCAGTGGGGATTGGATAGCCAATTAGTTTGTGAATTTAAGTGACGGGTAATGTGTTACAAATTTTACATTACTTCCTTCCTATATCCTATAGTGACCAAATAAGATAGGAAGAACCTTAATATGAATTGATCAAAACATGAAACCAGTTTATGGAACAACTTCTTTATTTGGTTTAAGCTGAAGTCATCATGGTATTGAATGCCATTAGTTTAAAAGTAACCGAAATGGGTAAATAAACGATGATAATAATGTAAATGCATCCACCTTTTTATCTGCTACTCAAATTCTTTTCGTTTGTTTTAATATACTACTGTTCTTATCGATTATTTTCTAACCGAATGACTTTATTTGTGGTAACGAAATACCTCCCGACCGTTGCTGCTACCTTGTCGTGGTGGTCTGGCTTGCATATCGTGATGAATCAATCGAGCTATGCTGGCTGAAACAATCGTTTCTCAAGGTCCTACCATGCCAGACAGGTTGATTGAAGAGCGGTAAGACTAAAAGCAGCAAACCCAAGGTCCGAAGGCGAAGTCATACTGCTGACTGTACAGAGGTGTGACAGCAGTAAGGTGTTTCCTTCAGACAATCAGCATAATAGTGATGTTATCTTCGCACAAGAAATTGTGGGGTAAGAAAAGGTCGGCCCTAAAAATGCACACCTCGCCTTATCCCACGGATATCCGTCTCCGGCGGTAAGGTCTCAACAAGTACGGAGCTAACACAAAAACTGCCCATAAAAAGGTCGCGTACGACCGACCTCAAGTAGTTGTCCCTTGGGCACTGCGGTCACGCTCTCAGGTCATTAAGACCACTTCGAATCCAATTTCCTGTTCGGGTACCTCTAGAAGGACCCTTTTACGGTGTGGCCAACCGGGAAGTGATAACTGCCCCCATAACTCTAACAGCACTCAAGACCACTGGAACTGACTGAACGAAATACCTTTCGATTATCAAAGTTTAAAAGAATGAACAATACAATTCATAAGGAATACACAATTTAATCAAATCACATTTATATCAATTAATTAGTTATGTTTTCAATTAGAAAACTATTTGCCATTAAATAATTTTGGTTTATTCATTAACATTAACTGATTATAATTAATCAAGTCAATCATTACATACAAGATTATATGATCATAAATGACCATTACATTCCAATTTAGAAGACATCCATGCTTCAATTTCTTCAATAGTTCTTGGAACATCTGTTAATAATTCATGACCAGTTTCAGTGACAATAATGTTGTCTTCAATTCTTACCTATAAACAATTGAAATTAAAAGATGATAGAAGAGTCTTGAATAAAAATTAAGCAACTTCAACAGAACAAAATATTTCCTAAAAGTTGTATCAAAGAAAGGATAGTTACAAAGTGGAATCGAAAATGAAATGTTGTCGACAATGTCACGTAGTATATCGATTCCTTGTGGAAAATCACTACTTTCATTAAAGTGATCTTTTACCAGAAGTGAAAGGGTTCATCTACATTAAATGCGTATTAGGAGATAAGAAACACATTGATTGCTGACTATCATAGGAAATAAAATGCTGGTATGTCGCTCCACTTTGATAGAAAAATCTGACCACCGCTAAAGATCAGACAAACATGATATTCGTCTAAGCAGATCAATCGTGGTTCGAATAGCTAAAACATGACAACAGACAACATGGGTTAGAGAATATCCGAGTGCATATACATCTTACTCATAAATGTAGACTATCATGAAATGTAAGCTAAGCCTAGCATCCTAACAACAAAAGTATTTAGTTGCGTCTACTTAGTCACGTCAAGCGCGGTATGTTTACAAGAAACACTATCTGGTGATTTGGTTATATCGTAAAGCTAAATAGTGATACTAATAATTTGATCACAAAACTGAACTAAAAATTTACTTGTCAGATAATGAATGAATGAAAATGTAGGTCACAAACTGGTCAACAATATATCGCCCCCAAATGCCCTGGTACGGCCGAGAGTGTGGAGAATCTGTTCTCCCTCTCGAAATGCTCTCATATAGCCACGCGTATATAGCCTCTGTCAGGGAAGTCTTACTCACTGCCTTCTCACAGCATTACTGTTGTTTACGAAATTGAGAGGACGAGAATCGAATGTTCGGCGCTTTAACCGGGTTGGTGGACACGGAAAGTTCACCTACGGGAGTTAGAAAACCCTGATTTAAAAACAGTGAAGCACATGGGCTTCAGTATCCTGAGGGAACAAATGGCATATGAACCAATCGTTGGTCACCGGCTACCATGGGACTGCATCTCCTAATGTTGCTCCACTGCCTTGTGGATCGTACCTTTAGGTCAAAGGCTCTGGGTGTGTCACCCTAAGAAAATCACCTGTTTCGGTCTGGGCACCCGGGCAGTATCACAGCCCTCACACAAATCAAATGAGATTTGTGTGGCTTATATGTATCTGGTGCCCCTTTGTACCAATATATAAACAACAATATATCGCTTGTCTCCCTAGCCGGTCATCATACAAACTATAGATGGGAATGTCCAATATTGCTACTGTTAACATTGGTTGAATTACAGTAAAAAAAAGATATTATATGAACGTTGTTTTGTTTGATAGATTGTGAGAAAAATCTATCACTGGTAATAGTTGGTCAAGCAACAAAATATACTACTCTGTTTACTAAAAAGGCAAAACAAGCTAAATCGAAGTTTTGATTATACAACGGGAAATCTCTTAGGGAACATCCATGAAGTAGTGCGAAGTGTCGAGAGTAAAGAAACGCAATGATGAAAACAGTTTCTATCAAATGTCATGCATTCTAGTGAGGCCTATGAACATTCCAAAGACAATTGTTGATGTTTGGTGTTGACGAAACCAAAACTATATGAAATTTATTGTATCTTATGATAGGCGACACACCGTTTAAATGATTAGTGATAACCTAAATTTAAAAAAATCATCTGTGACTTAGGACGAAGAAGAAACAAAAAAATGTGAACATAGGAGTTAGAAATCCGAATTTCGAGGTATGTTATGAAGACGACCAGTGTAGCAGAAGCCTCAGCAGCAGTAGGTCTCAGTATAAGCAAAGGGAACAGCAAGACTCTCCGATGCAATACAGCATGCACCAATCGAATTACAATTGGCGGAGAAGCTTTAGAGGGTGTGAAAACCTTTACATATCTGGGCAGCATCATCGATGAACACGGTGGATCTGATGTAGATGTGAGGGCGAGGATCGGCAAAGCAAGAGCAGCATATTCACAACTGAAGAACATCTGCAACTCAAAACAATTGTTAACCAACATCAAGGTTAGAATTTTCAATACAAATGTCAAGACAGTTCTACTGTATAGGACGAAAACCTGGAGAACTACGAAAACCATCATTCAGAAGATACAGGTGTTTATTAACAGTTATCTACGCAAGATACTTCGGATACGTTGGCCAGACACTATCAGCAACAACCTACTGTCGGAGAGAACAAACCAGATTCCAGTGGAAGTAGAAATCAGAAAGAAGCGCTGGAAGTGGATAAGACACACATTGAGGAAACCACCCAACTGCATCACAAGACAAGTCCTCACATGGAATCCTGAAGGCCAAAGAACATATTTCGCCGAGAAATGGAGACAGACATGAGAAGAATGAACAAAACCTGGATAGAACTAGAAAGGAAGGGCAAGGACAGAGTGTATTGGAGAATGCTGGTCGGCGATCTATGCTCCATTGGGAGTAACAGGTATAAGTAAGTATGAATTGTGGAAACAGAAGTGCAATCTCATTAGGAATCGAACGTTTTCTTTGAAGAGGATAAGATTGAAGTGCCCTAAATTTTGGGAAACCAAGGTTTTATGACCTTAGTCTGTATATTTATCAGAAGGGGTTATATGAGTAAAATGTCTGCAGTTACAACAGATTGATTTCAATGTTAAAAAAACAGCCAATTACTTACACCGCCGAATTTTCTAAATCTTTCAATTTGACCTTTGTCAATAAATTTACTAAGTATATCCGACGATAAAGCTTGATTCAATAAGCGTTCAATAAAATAACATCCTGGCTCAACTGTCATTACCATATTGGCTTGTAGTAAACGAGCAGTACGTAGATTTTTTAAACCTGGCAATGAACTTCGAGATGGTGTATCCTAGGCCAAAAAAAACAAAAGCAAAGTTTACAGTAAGTATGGCATGATTTCTTTTGAAACAAAGCATGATTAACTTAGTATTATTTGTTTGGATCTTTCCATTGATGTTTTTAGGAATGCACAAGCATGTGCCTATCAGGATCCAGTGGCCGAGTGGATAACGCTATGGCGTTTGAAGCGAAAGGTACTGGGTTCGAGTCCCAGAGGGAACATCAACTCTGAGATGCAGGTACATCCAGCTGACGAGTCCCGAGTAGGACGAAACGCGCGTCCTGGATTCCACTTCTAGCCACTATCTATCTTTGCTTACCAAAGCATAATTAAGCTTATAATAAGAACTAGGAATTTCGATCATTTATGTTCCCAACAGTTATATCATGGGAATAGAATATTTTAAATATACTGAGTGAATGTTGAAGATACTACTAGTATTGTAGTTTGACAACTCTTTACCAATAACACTTTCTATTATCGAATCTTCAGTGATGAGCCCGACGTGATATGGTGCGGATGCATGACCGAGTGCCTTCAGTTAAACAAGTCCACTAAAACTAATGTGGTCAGTATCCAATGTCGAACACTTACAAAGCTATTGATTTTGGAGAATTATTTACAGCTACAATGTGTAAGAATAGTACTTTAATGGAATTGATTCAGTTCAATGTGACGGTCACTTTAACCGACACTGGTAGTCATATCGAAATAAAGACTGAAACCTTCAATTTCATGTCATTTATATTACCGATTATGTAATTGATTATAGCTAGAGTCAATAAAGAAGAACGTGACATTATGTATAATACCAGATAAACATGTCAAAACCAAAATAACGCTCGTCATTCTCTTTTGCATTATTGAGATGTTAATTTGCTTAGGATAAACAATGAACTATTTATTTGCTTATACTATGCACTTGCACAATACTAGATAGATATTAAATCAGTAATTATCTTAATAGGCTTCAATACAACTCAAATCAAGAGCTCGTGATTCTCCTGACTAGTATATATGTTAGCCAAAAAAACAACACTCAAGTAAATACAAGGGCTAAGGAAATGTATATGACATATCAAATATCTGTCTGACCAGTATGTTTGGAAAAACAGGTAATAAATATCTTTCTTGCATCTGCTGGGATCACTGGGTAAGTAATAATGAAGTTAGACACAGGGTATTAAGGAGTGATGGTAAATCAGTTGATGAGGTTGTAAATCTTCATGAACTGAGGTGGTTGGGCCACGTGTCACGTATACCTGAACACCGATTACCACGACGCACAATGCTGACCCCAGTGTTGGAGACGGTTGGAAGAAAGGTAGGGGTGGCCAAACCAAAAACATACCATCAGTCCTTGAAGTTACTAACTTCTAGTCTGAACCATTTTGGTAGATGCAGACTACTTGGTTGGGGTCCGCGTGAATATCGTAACCAATGGTTGGAGACTATTTGTGACATGGCTCAGAGTCGATCACAATGGCGTAGGTGTATACACTTTTTGTCTTGCATTAAACCTTGAGATTAAAACTGCTTCATATCTGTCTTTTTTCCTGTACTATATCCTTATATACAATTTTTCTTTTATATGTTACCACCACTAAATTAACTACTTTTGTGAATTTGGTGTTTATCTTCTTGTGCTAATGAGGTATGGCAACTTGGCCCGATGCACGTATGTGCCTGGTCCTACGTTGTAGCTGACTGACTCACTCAACTAGAACAAAAGAAAATAGCCGATTCAAAGTTATATAACCTAATAAATTTTTACTGACTACGACACTCGTTACTTTAGTTCTTACTATACCAGATAGGTCTGCTGGAGGACGGTAAGACTAAATGCGGGAAAACCGAAGGCGAAGACGTACTGCCAACTGTACAGGGGTATAACAGAAGTTAGGATCTAATGGAAAATAAAAAGTGGATGCACTTGAGCCATTGCAAACGATTATGAGCTATATCATTCACAGACTCTAATCATTATTTATGAGAAAAGAAAGTAAAAAAAAAACCTATACAAATATACAGTGCTCGAGATCATCCTATTTGCTAACTATACAATGTTTGTAGACATTTGTATCATAAAATGAAGATTTTAACCTTTCTCAAGTAATTACTACTATTAGTCCAAACATATATATAATCCCGCCTGTAGCTCCTCCGGGGCTACTGCTGGTCCCAAGCCCGGATAAAGGAGGAGGGCTGGTCACGGGGTTAGCGACTCTATCCCGTAGAAAACTAACTCGCTAAAAAGCTCTAAGCAGAAAAAATTATTCAAACCATTTAAACTCTGCTCTGGGAGTTGAAAGAAGAATTATGACGTCTCATGATGAAAGCCGAGTTCCTTACGAAGTCATGAGGCCGATGCACCTTCTAACAACCAGAGCAACAATCTTTATAGGTAACAATTTATATATATATAAAACTTCAAAGAGTTCACCCACTAAATGAATAGAAAAATTACCAAAAGTGCTGGGTACAACATACTTAATAGTAAATATTGGAAATGTTGTGGATAACTAACTGGATTCAAAAAAAAAAATAATCCTTACATTTAAATAACCACCAACATCATGTACATCGCATCCAAGTAGATGACCTAATCCATGTGGCATAAATATAGCACCCAGTCTTGATTTCATCATTTCATTAATATCACCCAAAAGTAGACCACCTTCTCTTAGATGAGTAAGAATTTCTCGTTCAGCTAATTGATGAAGTTGAACCCAATCTGCACCTGGTTTAATTTCATTTAACACGGCACTGGAAAGGTTATATGTTTAGAAGAAGACGGAATCAACAATAAGTATATGTTCCAGTTTCAACAGTCATATTGTTTAAAATTAAGTGATTATTCGCTAAGCAAAGAGGAAGGCATACTTGACAAAAACTCTCACAACTGAAGTAAAAACACTAGTAACTAATTTTGAAATGCATTTTCTGAAATTCTAGTGAGAAATAGTGGCTAGTAGATTTGCAGTCTAAAGAATAAGATAGATACAGGTACATACGATGACACTAGATGGATGATGACTAGCACTGGAATCTAAGGAATTTGTCAGCTGGATGTACCTGCATACGAGTTGATGTTTACCCCGGGACTCGAACTCACTACCGTACGCATAAACCGCTATCATGTTATTCACTTAGCTGTTCAGTACAGACAGCCGACAGCTTGTGCAATGAGTGAATTTTAAATTATAAATTTAAACCCCAAATGCCCTGGTACGACCGAAAGTGGGGAGAGTCCTCTCTCCCTCTCCAGATGCTCTCACATGGCCAGCGAATATATAGCCTCTGTCAGGGAAGTCCTACTCACTGCCTTCTCACAGCATTACTGTTGTTTACGAAATTGAGAGGACGAAAAGCGAATGTTTGGAGCTTTAACGAGGGTTGATGGACAAGGCGAGTCCAACTAGGGGAGTTGGAGAACCCTGATTCAAAATCAATGGTGCACATGGGCTCCAGTATCCTGAGGGAACAAATGGCGTACGAATCAATCGTTGATCACGAGCTACCGTGGGACTGCATCTCCTTACGATACTCCACTATCTTGTGGATTAGATCTTCAGGTAAAAGGCTCCGGGTGTGGGCCCCTAAGAAAACCACCTGCTTCAGTTTGGGCACCTGGGCAGTATCACAGCCCTCAAGCAAATCGAATGAGATTTGTGAGGCGCATATGTATCTGGTGCTTCCTTGTACCAATATTTACGTGTTTAAATAATAATAATAAAATCAATTTCATTCCTAAACATCGGTGGAAAGGTCTAAACAACTAATATGTATGAATGACGTTAGATGTTTAGAGTGTTACATATCATAAATTAAACGAATTTGAAAATATGAACTATTGGGTTCCGAACAAGCTTATTGGAATGGTAAATGTCTTGAGTGCTGTTAGGGGTATGAGGGCACTTATCGCTTCCCGGTAACCCACACCGTCGAAGGGTTCTTCTAGAGGTACCTGTAAAGGAAATTGGGTTAGAGGTGGCCTTTATGACCTGAGAGCGTGATTGCAGTGCTCAAGGGACAACTACTTGATGTCTGTCACACACGACCTTTTTGTGTTGGCTCCGTACTTGTTGGGACCTTACCGCCGGAGACCAAAATCCGTGGGATAAGGCGAGGTGTGTATTTCTTTAAGGTCGACCTTTTCTAATCCCACAATTCCTTGTGGGAAGGCGACGTCGCTGTTATGCTGGTTGTCTGAAGGAAACACCTAACTGGCGTCACACCTCTATACAGTCAACAGTAAGACTTCGTCTTCGGACGTGTTGGGTTTGCTGCTTTTAGTCTTACCGCTCTTCAATCGACCTGCCTGGTATGGTATGACCTTGAGGAACGATTGTTCCAGACAGTATAGCTCTATCGGTTTATCACGATAAGCAAGCCCGACTACCATGTCAAGGTAGCAACAATGGTCGGGAATCGTAAATGTATGTATAACAAAAGATTCCCAAAGAGTAAACAAATTACAAATGTTGAGTATTATCTTTCTCTCGGCTTTTAAGCTTTCATCAATTATGCATAGAAAATAATTTCAAAATTGAATGAATCTTCTAAAAGGAAAGAAAATATTTGAAATTACCGTGATGCACATAGTACAGCATTGTAAATTAACTTTTGATCATCAGTAAATTGGCCATTAACAGGAAATGAACAAGTAATATCTGAAGAATAACAATAATATTCACCACCCATATCAAATAAACACATTTCCCCGTCTAGAATTTGATGTTCATTCGGTGCACCAGCATGACCATAATGAAGCACAGCACAATCACATCCTCTACAGAAAAAAAAAGTTTTTTTTAGAAAAGGGTAAACCGCGGTGTAGTTGAAATAACGTTCGGTTTTCTCACTTACATAAATGAGAAGCCAATATACCTTGAACGAATATCTACGCTAGATATTCTCCCAGTGTTTATTCTACAGGACTTCAACACAACTTAGATCAAAAATACGTGACTGGTCTGACTAGAACGCAAGTATATTTTCACGCCAACAATTGACAACAATCACAATAGTAATAAAAAGGGTAGGAAAATGTATGACTGATCTAATACCTGTTAGATTATTTACCAGTCTGACTTGGTAAATCACCAATCATTATTTTACTCTTTTTCATAGTTGAAATCATGAGTCAATTGAAGCTAGACCACTATGGAAAACCTGGAAGCAATGGACGGCCGTTTCATCCTATTGTGGGACTCCTCAGCAGTGCACATCCACAACCTTGTCTCTACCTTCAATCGATTCATGATTTCAACTATGAAAAATACTGAAATCTCCACAAAACCCCTTCTCATAATTTACTTGCCCACACATTAGTAGTACTGTTTATAATTTATATAAATCAAATCAAGTGAACATCAACCCTGGAATGCTGGAACATCCAGCTGATGAGTCCCAAATGTGACGAAACGCGAGTTCCACATTCCACTGCGAAACACTATCCAGCTTTGTTTATAATGCTTGTAAATCAAGGCAATAAGCACAGTATGCACATATCCTATTTAAGGACTGATCAATTGCAGTGCTAAACATCAATGGGAAAATTTAAGTAAACAATACCAAATGAATGTAAATCAAATTATTGTAAAAATCAGGAAAGCTTTCATGCAAGCATAAAAACAGATATCTGATAGTTGATTAACACTAGAGATTGGCTTTCAAAGAGATTTTTCGTTAGACCAAAAGCCTACGTTTATGCTTGAGAAGTTTTTAACTACTCGTAATACTAGTTTAGTAGTATAACACTTTATAAGAAATATTAAATAGGAGTATGGTTGCAGTTAAATTATAGAAAGTAAATTACTATACTAGTTGAAACTCGTTAACGATGGATATTTACGATCTTGTCTGAAAAGATTCTCTTCTCTTAATCTTGCACGAATTCTAAGTACAGAGTTTTCTATCAACTACATCCGATCATCTAACATTCAAATAAAGTGTACACGATGTTGAGTGATTCAGAAGGCTAGTGGATACATTGTGACTTTATCGATAAGATTCGATCAGCACTAAAGACTCGACAAATAAAACTTTTTTTCTGAATCAGTGTACAATCGGAATAAGGAACAGATAAACTTTATCGCTTAATAACGACAGAATACACAATGAAATGAATTACTTACGTAGCCGCAATACATGTATAGCTCATATGACGCATACCACCATGGAAGTAACAATAATGTCTGAAAATACTTTCTGCCTGATATTGATACATTCCCGGTTTAACTGAACGCATTAAGTGACGATGTGCATCACTACTTATACGATTTGTGTAACGGATAACATCCAACTCCATGTCAGTTTTGATAACGCGACTAAAGAATATCAGTAGAAAAAGTAGAAGGTATCGGATCAATCAGAACATTGGTATACCAATACGTTAAGTTAACAAAAGTTGTTTGGTAAAAAGACTGAACTATGAATAACTCGACAATAACAACCTTAGCAGAGATTCAAAATTGATTAAGAAGAGGGACAGAATAAGTTTCTTTAAAACTGTAGAGACAATGTAATCATCACAAGAACGAAATCCCAAAAAATGAGACTGTCTGATACACACAGTGTTTTTTTAGTCAGTCAGGAAGTAGAACCTGTACGTATGTACATCGGTTCAATTTATTACACTCCATTAGCACAGATGAAGTTGTCGTACCAAATTCCAGAATATTAGGGGTAGTAACAGAAAAGATTAAGCATCGAAGATATGACTCAAAAGGAAAATATAACCACACGGATCCCAACCATTGGAAAATGAAATGAAACATTTCTCAAAAAGGATCAAAAAAACTTCATTAAAAAAGATAAAGAAAACCAAGGATTAGTAATACATATATACGTTTTATCAAATAACCAATTTCCAATGTTATCAGATGAAGTCAACTGGAAAAACGTGATGTAATTTCTCTGCACTTTTTGAAAAATCTGAGTATATATTTACCTGTGGAAGTGGATTGGGCACACCTTGAGGAAATCAGCTAATTGCGTCACAAGACAAGCCCTTACATGGAATCCTGAAGGTCAAAGGAAAAGAGGAATACCAAAGAACACATTACGCCGAGAAATAGAGACAGACATGAGAAGAATGAACAAAAACTGGATAGAACTAGAAAAGGAAGCCCAGGACAGAGTGGGTTGGAAAAAGCTGGTCGGCGGCCTATGCTCCATTGGGAGTAACAGGCGTAAGTAAGTAAGTAAGTATATTTACCTGTCAGGTCACTTTTTATGTACAAAGGAAGAAAAATGAAATAACTGAATAAAACCATCATCGAAAATATGAGTGTATGAGCATAGAATTTTCATGAAGTTCTCAGGATGAAGCATTGGGGAAGGACCAATGCATGTAAAAAGATAAAAAAAACAAATTGTTTTGATACCATACTTAAATTTTGTAATGGTTTGAGCCTCTGCAAACCATAGATCATATCCCTAATAGTCCTAAATAAATACATTCAAACAGTTTGTTTACTTCAGGGTGTAATAAGGTCATTTCATTTCCAGTCCAATTGGTCTTGTCAGCTATATCTACCATTCAACCCTTTTCATATGTGTATTATTTCTTTTATCATTCCCATGAAGCAGTCCTAAGTATGGTAAGCAAAGATGGATAGTGGCTAGCAGTGGAATCCAGTTTGACGCGCGTTTCGTCCTATTTGGAACTCGTCAGCTGGATGTACCTGCATCTCAGAATTGATGTTCACTCTGGGACTCGAACCCATTACCTATCGCTTCAAACGCCATAGCGTTATCCACTCGGCCACTGAGTCCTGATAGCCACATGCTTATGCAGTTCTAAAAACATCAATGGGAAGATCCAAACAAACAATACTAAGTAAAGTCCTAAGTATGCCCTAAATCTTACTAAATCATATGATACTATTATCCACACTATCATAGTGACCACGATATAAAACTACCTTAAATATGCAGATAATTATACTTAAGTGATGACAACTCATCACCTTATCGAGTATCTTCTTTTTCATCTTCTCTTCCTATATGACTTCCCAATTTTACTAATGATGAATATTGTAAGCACGTAAATCATAATTAGAGCAACGTACAGTACTTCTGTTTTATATCACTAATTATTTCATCAACTTTTCCATTCGTTTGTAAAAACAGATGGATTCCGGATAGCAATGAAATCCAGGATGTGTAGTTTGTTTTTCTTGGGACTCATATATACTAAAAACTTTTGAAATATGGCTATATTAAGATAATCGTCGTGGACTCGTACCCCACTTCTGGGATCGTTCGGTGAGGCAATGCATTGTGTCTCTAGCTGCCGAATTTCGCGATCACTGGGCAAGTAATAGTGAGGTTAGACAAAAAGTATTAGGGAATGATGGTAAATCAGTCGATGAGATTGTAAATCTTTATCAACTGAGATAGTTGGGCCACTTGTTACGTATGTCTAAACACCGATTATCACGACGCGCTATGCTGACTAGTGTAGGGGATAGTTGGAAGAGAGTTAGGGGAGGCCAAACCAAAACGTGGCATCAATGCTTGAAGTTACTAATTTCTAGACAGAGTCATGTTGGTAAATGCAGACTAGTTGGTTGAGGTCCGCGTGATTGTCGTAACCAATGGTGTAGGTGAATACACTCTTTATCTTCCCTTAAATCTTGAGATTAAAGTTGCTTCATATCTGTCTTGCTTCATGTACTATATTCTTATATACAACCTTTCTCTTATATATTATATATTATATTATATATATTATATTATATTATATATATATATATATATTATATTCAGACTAGAAGTTAGTGACTTCAAGCACTGATGCCACGTTTTGGTTTGGCCGCCCCTAACTCTCTTCCAACTATCCCCTACACTAGTCAGCATAGCGCGTCGTGTTAATCAGTGTTCAGGCATACGTAATACATGGCCAAATAAAATGAATCAATCACACACAAAAAACTGATCTACACTTCGTATACACAATTATAGATAATGATAATACATTGAGAAACTATGACATCTATTCTGATCAAAGTTTATGCATAAATGTCAGTGAGCAATGTAATAATCTATGTGTTGTAAAACTGGTTAAAAAGATTCCTACAAATATGTACCATAAACCTTTTATACATGGATACAAGGTTAAGTCTATAATCACTCTTGGTGGTAAGATATTTGTACTTTTTTTAAAAAAAAATCAGATTGCTCATGTACTCAATAATAAATAGAATAAAGGTCAATGAAACTATTTTCAAAAAAATAAGATTTAACTTTGTATTCTTTCTGTTAATATTACTTTGAATAATTTTTTTTATTTATTTATGGTTAGCACCTTTTTAGTGAGTTTGTTTTCTACGAGATGGGGTTGCTAACCCCATGCTCAACCCTCCTCCTTTATCTGGGCTTCAATCAGTCAATCAGTTAGTCACAACGTAGAACTTCGTACGTACGTACGTCCATCAGTTCGAGTTGCCATACCACATTAGCATAGAGATGTAGTTGTCAGTTCAAATTCCATAGTGGTAGAAATAGTAAGAGTATAAGCAGTAATTCGAAAGATTAGGGTTTGAAGATGTTATTCAAGGAGTATAATACAGTGAAATAAATTTGGAAACAGAAAAAGATAGAGACATGAAGAATTCAGAAGATTAGAATTTGGCAGAACATGAAGAGTGGATGCACCTTCGCCATTGCAAACGTTTTTGACTCATGTCACTTAAGGTCTCTAACCATCGATTGCTATCATCTCGTGGATCCCAACCAGGTAGTCTACACTTACCAACATGGCTTAGTCCAATTGTCAGTAACTTCATGGATTTGTGCTACGTTTTGGTCTGGCCGTCCCTAGCTTTCTTCCAACCTACTCCTACACCATAAAACATTGTACGTCGGGGCAGTCGGTGTTTGGGCATACATAACACGTGTCCCAACCATCTCAACTGATGAAGTTTCACTACTTCATCAATCGATTTGCCATCCTTACCTAGTTCCCGTTTCCTAACAACTATATTACTTACTCGGTGGTATCAGGATATACGAGCAATGCTTCGAAGACACCTATGATCGAAAACTAGTAGCCTACGAATATCCTCTAATCTTATTGGCCATGTTTCACTGCCATAAAATAGGACAGAACGAACTGCTGTGCAGTAAACCCGTCCTTATCCGGGCTTGGAATCAGCAGTAGCCCCCAGAGGAGCTACAGGTGGAGTTTTCTGTAATATTAAGTATACATAAATTACAGTCACCCTGTAACTTTGTTTCAACATTTTTTTCTTTTTTTGCAAATAAAAGTTAGATATACAGTATAAACCATCAAGTTTGAGAGTCCGTGAGATTATCATGTAACCAGTCATAATAATAGAGTAGAAGCATTCACTCTTCACCCCATTATACTCACACTTTCTATTCCATCAATTTATTATCTCGTCTCAAATTATATTGTTTTTGTTTAGCCTTTTCTATTACCATTGGATATTGTAACTATTTCTAATACTCTGACCATTTGTTCTGATCATTTCATATCGTTCTATTAATGTGGTTTGACAATTTAAACTGATATGGATAAGTAGCTGACTGTAGCTGACTGATATCAACGAGATTTGGTTGCTCACAATTGAAAAGAATCGACAAATTATTTTTATATTGGTGACTTCTAGTTGCTCATTCAGCAGAAAAAAACTATAAAATTATTAGTGATATTTTACATGTAAAGTAGTTGTAACAATTAACTTATCTATAAAGTTGATAACTTGAACAAGCTTTAAGCATTCTATAATATTCTTCAGGTTGAATTCACGAGTCAATCTAAGTTATACCACCATTGAAAACCTGGAAGCAGTGGTTGATTTTTTCGCCCTAGTACAGGACTCCTTAGCAATGCGCATCCACAACACCGCATGTAGGACTCGAAACCAAGATCTTCAGTCTCACGCTCAAAAGGTTAGTCTTTATACCACTGAGCCGGCATCCAACGTCTGACTTTTATCGATCTATGATTTTGCATAACCCTTAATCTATTGTCTGAAGTGGATAACTGTCTCAATCTAACGCAGATTGAACTATACTGGTCACAGCTTTTCACTAGAACTCCAGGAAATCCGTCTTGGAAAGTTTGGTTAACTAATTCATTTAATTGAACATCAGACAGAAAAGGAAATAGTACATATAACTAATCTTAAATGAGATAAATATGATAATAATAAACGGTTGATCACATACCATGATACAATTTCATGATGAAGAATATTTCTGTTCACTTGGAATCTAAACAAACAAAGATCACAAGGAGTTGATCAAAAGATTTCTAAACCCAGTCTACACATTAAATATGTTGAAATATATTGAGATAAGTAGTTGTATATTATAATAAGTAAAATTGGATTTCGATTTAATGATTTAAAAATTTTCATGGTTGAAATCATGAGTCAATTGAAGCTAGACCACCATGGAAAACCTGGAAGCACTGGACGGCCGTCTCGTCCTATTATGGGACTACTCAGCAGTGCGCATCCACGATCCCGCACCCGCGAGATTCGAACCAAGGACCTACCAGCTTCGCGCCGGAGCACTTAACCGATAGACCACTGAGCCGGCACTGGAATACAGGACCCGCGTTTCGTCCCATTTTGGACTCTTCAGGTAGATGTACCCGCATCTCAGAGTTGACGTTCACTCTAGGGCTCGAATTCAGTACCATTAGCTTAAAACATTATCACGGCAATATCAAGTCGATCCACACATGACGCATATATGCCAGAAAGAGACTAATCAGACTAACCAGGCTTAAATATTAATGAGAAGATTTAAACACCTAATACAAATGGATGTATATATTCTGTTTGTCAAAATCTTTCGTTTAATCCATTAACTATTATTGTTCTATAGTCCATTTCTAATTTATTGTCAGTCTATTACTTACAGCTTGCCCCATTAATGGCTACTTTCGGCTCGTTTATGTATAGTTATTGTTCCTTGTTTTATGGTGTGATGAGGTCTAGTATGCATGCATATAAGCCCAAGTATGCTTGGAATACATATAAGGTAGAAGCTGACTGCTAACTTTTCGGACTCAAGGCAGGGATCTAGGAAGGAGCTTGAGTATAACGGACCAACAGGAACTTTGCTGAGAGAGCTCAAGATCAAAGATGCTGGTCAAGCGTATAATCAGTCAAGTCTATGACACTAGACCATAGAAGAAATAATACAACAGAAAGACTAATGAATTATTTGTAGAGAAAAGACAGGAGAAGGGGGTAAAGCATTTACAGCCTTGTGAGCAGGAATTCTCTAGGCAAAAACCTATATTCTTTAAAAACTAATTAATTAGACTTACTTTTCAATCCCATAAAATTTAGCTTCTGGAGTAGGACGATGACTGTCTGTATTTACACCACACTGTTATGATATTGGTTCAAGACAAATTTTCAAGAATTGGAAAACAGAAAAAAATCGAGTTCCAATTATTTTTTAGAATATACAAGCATCGATTTCCTACTAGATTTAAACAAGTGTAGAAGTAGTAGTATACTTGGTATGTGATATAGGATTAGAATTCAGAAAGCGAGTTTCATCTTACTTGGAGCTCGTCAGCTGGGTATTGATAATTTAAACTGAAACTCCAACGCAATGTTTAACTTGCAACTAAAGGTTATGTTTGAGGCCATTCACTCAGGACGCAAATTCATCAACAAAGATTGATTAATTGCAATCATAAATATTAATAACCCGGAAATCACAAACAATTTCTAAGTAGGGAAGTAGACTGGGAAAAGGTAACTTGGCTCCAGTGACTGATATTAGATCTAGGTCATACAGGAAAATATTGTCTTCGTAAATGGGACTTGAGAACAGAAGTTCATCAATGAACAAACTGACAACTATTGAGGATGATTGCCGATACAATGAATGAGTACATTATGATTTAAGAATTAGGGTAAAGTTAATGTTACATTACTACCTGGCAGGCTTGCCCCAAATGCCCTGGTACGACCGAGAGTGGGGAGAGTCCTCTTTCCCTCTCCAAATGCTCTCACATGGCCAGCGAGTATATAGCCTCTGTCAGGGAAGTCCTACTCACTGCCTTCTCACAGCATTACTGTTGTTTACGAAATTGAGAGGACGAAAAGCGAATGTCCGGCGCTTTAACCGGGTTGGTGGACAAGGCGAGTCCAACTAGGGGAGTTGGAAAACCCTGATTCAAAACCAATGGTGCACATGGGCTCCAGTATCCTGAGGGAACAAATGGCGTACGAATCAATCGTTGATCACCGGCTACCATGGGACTGCATCTCCTCACGATGCTTCACTGCCTTGTGGATCAGATCTTTCGGTTAAAGGCTCCGGGTGTGGGCCCCTAAGAAAACCACCTGCTTCAGTTTGTGCACCTGGGCAGTATCACAGCCCTCACACAAATCAAATGAGATTTGTGAGGCGCATATGTATCTGGTGCTTCCTTGTACCAATATTTATGTGTTTAAATAAATAATTAAAAAAAACCTAGCAGGCTTAAATTGATACTGATGAAATGAATTGTAAATCCAGCTGAGCAATAAATGAGGATTAGGTATAATGAGCAAGAAATTCAACGAAGTGAAAGATATATATATGAAAACAAATAAATGGATTCAGTATCAAACAGGAACAATGTCAGTATTACTTACTAAGGTAAGCAAAAGTGTAGCATTCCATAAGCTCAAACATGAAGCAATCTAAAAATAAAATGTGCTAAAGTTAATAGAGTATATATGACAAGAATAAACACACAAAATGAAATGAATATTGTGATAACTGTCTATTTGTAACATAAGAGAAATAGTACAATACAATTATCCACACATGCATCACAATAATGTAGATATTTTATTTGCAAATCAGTCAGTCACAACATAGAACTTCGTACGTACGTACATCAGTTCGAGTTGCCATACCACATTAGCATAGAGATGAAGTTGTCGATTCAAATCCCATAGTGGTAGAAGTAGTAAGAATATAAGCAGTAATGTGAAAGATTAGGGTTTGAAGATGTTATTCAAGGAGTATAGTCCAGTGAAATAAATTTGGAAAGAGACAAAAGAAAGGGACATGAAGAATTCAGAAGATTAGAATTTGGTAGAACACAAAAAGTGGATGCACCTTCGCCATTGCCAACGATTTTGAGCCATGTTTTCCTTAGTACTATGTGATGCATTGAATTGATCAGAAAGTCACATGATTTCTTTAGAAGTTGCGTTGTAAGTCAAATAAAGAAGTGCCCACACAATATTCGGGACTAAATCGTTGGTGAGAAGTTATGTAGCGTAGCGTAGTAAAGTTGCATTCATTCTATATCTTCTAAACCTTAAGTTAAATATCATTTCATATACTTCATTATTTAATCTAATATGTTCCATTTGAACTGCACTAACCATGTTTAGAAATTGCTGGCAAAGCTTTGGTCAGTGAAACCCAGTTCGAATGTGTACCCCATTCGTTTGAAGTCAAAAGATCAAACGATTGACTAAAAAAAATTCATTTCAGATATTTTCAACAACCCTCTAGTTTGCTATCATGTCATAACTAATGCAATCCCATTTATAAGAAAGTATTCGACAATATGTTAAACCAATGTAATAGTGAGCAAAAATAAATACAACAATAAACTGATTACATCGATGACTCAGTGAGCACGTGGTTCATCTGTCGACTGTAAATTTGAACACCACTCTAATTAAACCCATTTATCGAACCAAATAGCAACACTAGTCTCTAACATATGTATTCTAAAAACGTATATGTCGAACACTAGTTTAGCAGCAAATGCTCCAGTATTTATCTAGTCCCCAGAGTTGACCGACTTCCACTGATAAAGTTTCAATGTGTTCACTAGTCTGAGTGACTAGATATTGCACTATGTCGAGATATTGAGTAGCCGAAGACAGTTGACAGGAAATAAATCGGAACCAAAGAAAAAACATTGGCCAATCAATTGTAAACATCTCGGTTTCGCACCGAGTAGCTGTGGCAGTGTCTCAGACTGTGTAACTCGGTGACCCAAGTTCGAATCCTACAGGGAATATCAGTGTTTTGGAGATTGGTCGTACCCTTCGCTGAGAATTAAAAACTAGCATAAAACCTAGATCCAGAGTTTTCTGCCGAATACTTACAACCCTTTAATATACTTAAACTATGTTTCAAAAACAAGTATTACAATATATACTTGATCACCAGATGGAGAAAAACTAGATTTGCAGATAAACTCGAGGTGCTGAATGGGTTTATGCACGAGCATATTGGAGAGAACTTCAAAATACCTAGAAAAACACACCATTTCGTTCATAAAGATACCAATAGTAGTTTAGGATTGTGTGAATTGAAAATTGTAGTTTTCCATTATTTTGATGATACAAGGTTAGAGTTGAATACTTACGGACACTGGATGAAATCATAAAATCAATAGTAATGGGGTAATTGCATTAATCCCTGATACTTAATAAAATCGTAACCACTGCATAATTCTATATCTTCTTGTTATTATTAATTAATATCTATATAATCTATTTACAACTCTGCTTCGGCTGTTTTGTACTTGACAACGAAGTTCATGATGGAAATATCTGTTTCATCTTATTTTTGGGGTGACTCGTCAGTTAGATTTACTAACAGAACAATGTATCGACACCCTTCCTGATAGTTGTAACTCAAACATATTAAGTACCAAGGTTTTATATAGTACACCATAAAGTTATACGGAATCCAACTCTTGTTTAAAAGATAATAATCGCTATTTGAATACCTATGGTAATAAGTACTCTAATTAACGCGCTAAGAATTCCCGAAAAAGTGCAATTTAAGACAGGTAGAACTAGATGAGCACGAATAAACGTATTTTATTTGTAATTTTTAATCAGAGGGCAGTCGGATACAAATGAATCATTAGTTCGTATAAATACCACTGCCGCTACAGCTTAAAGAGGAATCCAAATTTTTGTAATCGATTATACTTCTCCTTGGGGTTCATCATTTGTCTCTTCGGATGTGTATTGGATATAGACTCTGTATGGTCTAGAATGCACTCATTAGTTTCAGAATTAACAACGGAAATTGGAACGGAATCACCTAGATCCTTGTAACGTATTCGGTTGTTGTGACTGGCTCGTAAACCATAGATTTATCAACCGCTTTTAGCAGACCCTTCGTAAATTGTGGAAAATCAGTTATTGTGCGAAGATTTTGTTTTCATCACTGTTTCTTTTGCGTAAAGTCTGGCGATTCCGCACTGAAAGACTTTATCTACTCTCCTCTCCGGATCTTTGAATTTTGCAACAGCAATAAAATTGATGTCTGTTTTCAAGATCTTGACATTTCTTTCTTGAGCATCAGAATGAGAGGGCTTTGAAATTGTGGGCAATTCTTGGCACTTCGATCCCGTAGTTAACAAGCTATCAAGCATTTCATTAGAACTGTCTCCAGTTGTCAATAAGGAAAGCTGACCTTGAGGCATTCTTAAATTTTCTAGATCCAGGATAGATGGTCCACAATCAGTGACGAGGAATTCACAATTCAGGATTTAAGATTTATCGTCTCTAATCAGCAAACTACAACACCGAAGGATAAGAAGTTTATGACCAGCAATACTCAAAATATAAACTTTGGTAGGCATAATTATAACGTAGGGAATTAATAACATCAACTTCCCAACTGAAATGATAGATTTGATACTACCAGTGTCAACAATAAAATCGTAAAAAGCACCACTGGACAAATATAATCGTTTTTGAATATGAAGTGAATTACTAGAAGTTGTAAATAAGGATAGTATATGATTATTAGAATCACTCAAATTAATAGGGTCTGAACTACAAAGCTTAGTATTACTTGCGGCAACATGAACAGTAGTTTTACAGACCGATTTGATGTATCCCATTTTATCACACTTAAAGGATTTGGCATGAAGAAAGATGGATGAATAACCTAAGTGAAATTTGACATAAGATAAGCACTTACAAAACCTTTACTCACATCTGTAACCAGCTTTGAAATTCTTTGCCAAATCATTTTTCATATTTCCACGAGAATGGAAACTATTATTAAACGAACGCGAGTTTGAGCGGCCCTGAGAACGTAGTTTATTACGATAACTGAGCAATGTATTGGGAATTTTCACTGACTGAAAATCAAGCTCATTCACTGACTCATAGCTAATACATGCTGTTTTAATTTCTTGGAATGGACTTTTGGGTTTCTGAATTAATTCTCTAAATTCGGAATATTTATTCCAACAATCAACCGGTCAAGAAGTTGAGCTTCCAATGGGTCTCCAAAATTGCACTTCGCGGCCTGTTTCTGTAGTTCAAGTATAAAGTCTATAACTTTCTGATCACTTAGTCGCATCATTTTTTGAAAATGATCACTTTCCGCATTCAAAGCTGACACACTGCACATAATTAAGTAGCAACCCCTTGGGAGACCCATATGACAATGAAATTGGTTTCTCTAGAAAGCCATATTCTTTAGCATGTTAAAAGCTTCTTTGTCAATAAACGTCAAGAAATCAGCTGTGAATTTATTATATTTAATATCTTTTCTAGTCATGCACCGGATCTCAAACCCATCCACGTATTCTTCAAAGTCAAGCTCACTTGAATTAATATCCAAATATCTATGATTCAACTCAATTGCAACTCCAATATGATAATTAGAAGTATTTGAATTAGTGTGGTAACTAAGAATTCCAGAAATAGTGCAATCTAAGGCAGGTAGAACTAAATAACCACAACTAGACATACTTTTGGAATTCGTAATAAGAGCATAATCGAGTACAAAGGAATCATCAGTTAGTAAAACTACCACAATATCATATTTTTAATAAAAACTGGTTTACTGAGGCATTATGCACAAAGTTGTTGATTGTTCTACTCACTTTCATAGATAGCCTTAAATAATTTGTCTTATGTCACAGTAAATGAATTTATCATGATAGATATCCTTTACAATGAACAATACTAAGTTACTTTAGCTACACAACTGTTTACTTCTAATATGGAATCCCTCCAAGGCATAATGAGTACCCACTACATCGCCATAGATGGAGTCCAGAAACGTCGGGTCTCGTTCAAAAAGCACGTCCTGCTTATACATCAACGAATTAGTTTACATTAGTAACTTGATTCAATCTGCCAAAGTTGGTCTGTGATGTAAATTACAAATCAAACATAAATCTCTTATGTTAATGAGAATTTCTTGAGAATAATTCTGCAAAACATTTTCCAGTAAAATTACCTCATCTGTGTAATGAGTTTCATCTACATCGTATTTTTTTGAAAATTGTTCAAGTGAAGCTAATTCACCATCGTATATAGTAGCTTCTTCTGGTATTTTTGGGATAAAAAGTGTAGAACGTCCAGTAGCCACTTCAATTGTCCCATAGCAATCTGGTTCGAGAACACCGAAAGCCCAATGGAAGAATGATTCCTATTTTAAATTAAATAAAAATACATGAATTTTGACTATAACTTACGCTTAGATTATTAATAATAAGAGAGAGAACAAAGGTTGACATCCCTTCATGGAAAAATGGTAATACTTTCCTATAGAATGTGGTTTCACAGTTTTAATTGTGGATGCTGGAATGTCCCCACAGGTTGAGAAGCCATATTTCACCACAAAAAACACCTTGCTAATATTTCATTGTTTCATTATTTATATAAATTTCCCAGGGTTAACAGCAAACTGTATACACTGACAAGCTGTAAAATAGTTTCGGCTTATTGGAGAGATAGTAAATAGCTCTTTTATAGGAGCCCGGTCGACATTGATCGAACCCTCTATGTCCACCAACCCGGTCAAAACACCGGACATCAGCTTTTTGTCCTCTCAATTTCGTAAACAACACCCCTGCCACGAAAAGACAGTGAGTAGGACTTACCTGACAGTGGCTGTATACGCGTGGTAATGTGAGAGTATTTGAAGAAGAGCTGACTCTCCCCACTCTCGGCCGTACCAAGGCATTTGGAGGCAGTTTCACGCATAAATGTCTATGTACTAATTTTTATCATTTTTAGAATATTTGACAGCTAGTTACACAGTAAATAACCGTAAATAAACCTACATAACTTTTACATAATTAGTTGCAAAACAGTACTTTGTTCTATCCACCGCAGTGGTTGAGGTAGGACTCGAATCTGTGATTAAAAGTCGAACATTTCAACCACTAAACCGATAGACTATGCAAAAGTACATAAATCAATGACTTATATAATTACGCTACGTACATGTACAATCCTTAGTTATGGTCAACTTCGCAACCATAAAAATATCACGTGGTAATAAGTGTAGCTGAACTGTCAATTCCCACTGATGTAAGAAAGATTGTGTTCTAAACAGGAAAAACATTCTAATTACCCTATGCCCAAAATTAGACGAAATATGTAGGATTATGAAGATAAATATCTCAGACACAAATCCTATGCATGCATTTTTAACAATCATATGAAAAGGACCTACCTGACGAAATACATTGGCAGCGTCAGAATCCCCGAGAAAGGTATCAGTGCCACCCTGTAGCACAACAAATACACCAGAAAGGTTATGTACGAAAGATATGCCAGTATCAAGAGAAGATATTTTGTCCCGAATGCGATTGCAAAGACGCTGACGATTAGCTACATGCAACTGCATCGGGATGGCAAGGCATCTACCCAACTGGAAAATAGGAGCCGTTCGACTTGCAGCACCTGAAGTCATCTTAAAAAGTAAACAAATAATGTTGCTTGTTGAAAGAAAACGAAAGCAAAAAACGGTTTCTCACTGAAATGTTTATTTACACAAAGTACAAATGTTAGTTGTTTTTAAGCATATCCGACAAATCTGAAGAATCATACTTCAGACGCATTCGATATATATGACTCATAAGAGCTGACCTAGTAAAAGGAAAACAAAAAGTCACCAACAATTAAAAATGCAGAAATACCTATCGTTTTGATTGACTACTCCTAATCGAAGAAGCCACTCATCCGTCATCAGGCGTAAACACATCCCTTAAAAAAAATATCAAAGCAAACAAAATAGTTACCATTAATCCTGTTTGTTTCAAACAGTTCAGAGTATTTTGCACCGACTGGACTGGCATATTTATGTAACCATTTGACGACATCTTCGGGAGTCCAATTTAGTACATGTCTATTTTTCTTCGCCTAAAAACGAAATCTCGTCAACTAGGTTCGCATACAGTCATAGTAGTATGGTATTTAGAAACCAACAACCTGAAATGAAATCAAGCGGATGGTTCATCACAGAGTCGAGTTATTACTTTCATCTAAATAGAAATCATCAGCTGTGCAAAATGCAGGATAAAATTTCAACATAATATAAACCAGTTAAGCAGAAGAAATCTTTAAGGAGTTTAAGAGGAAGATTTATACTAGTGCTCACACCATATAGCCTACAATAGAAGAGTTATATAATCACTCGGAATTATTGATAGCAGATTGAATATTCAGCATAAAATTGGTGCTCAAAGACAACATCTAATATTAGTTGTTGTTATATACATAACACTCAGAAGGAAGCAAAGTGACCGATATTACGATAAACCCACTTCGGTAACGCATCCAGTCAAATATGTGAATAAATGAATAGATTATTACATTAACCATCATTACGATGACCTGAGGAAAGCGTAGTGATTTTGTCTTCTTTTTAAGAAGCTACATCGAGTTTCAGATGTGTCTACGATCAGTCACTTAGTTACTACATTACAAGAAAACTACAGTTTGCCTACAGACCTTTGAGAGTTCTGCGTAGAAATACAAGGACATAAAAATAAGAATTATGTGTACGGAAGACCACATTATTCTATGAAGACATGGAGATGACAGTGACTCAATGCTAACATTCTGTCTGAGTTGTTAAGGTCTGGTGAAAATCTAGAATGAATCGTGTCAGTGTATAATAATGTAGCTGTAAATAATTCCCCAAAACCAATGGTTCAATAAGTGTTCGACATTGGATGCTGACTATATTGTTTTAGGTGGACTTGTTTAACTGAAGGCTTTCGGTCATGCGTCCGTACCAGATCACAATACGACCCAGCGTGGGAAACAGCTCCTACGTTCACTTGCCAGATTGGAGTAAACGCTTCTCGATATATTGATAATGAATCAAATATATCTTTCCAATCTCTTCGCATCTGACTTCCGGTTTTAATTAATTGGGGGACGACTCGAATATAGGTGTTACTGGTTTATAGTTGTAAAACTACAATACCGGTCGTATCTTCAGTGATGAGCCCAACGTGGTCTGGTACACCAAGCGCATAAACTGTGAGTCCATTCCTTTTTGGAACTTCATCATTCACTGTTTTTCTTCATTTGATTTTTATATATTGTGATATACGTTTTTTTTCTGGAGTTTTTTCGGATATATTTTAGTTATATATTTTTCGTTCTAATAATACTATGATGGAACAGACACCTAAGATATTTAAGTTAAAAACTGTCCCCCCACCCTCGATTCGGTTAACGCCTTTTTGGCCTAACAAGATCGAAGCCTGGTTCTGCTACGCAGAAGCTGACTTTTACGGGCACGGAATCGCGGACTGGGCATGCAATTCCTCGCGGTCGTTAAGGCGTTATTGCGCGAATTTAACAAGTATGTAACACCTAGTATGTTTACTGGTGATGTTCTGGAACCTTACGAAACACTCAAACGGTCGTTCCTAAAATGCGGAGATCTAACCGATCGACAACGGTTGGATCAACTCCTGAACAATATCGACCTGCAACATGGTTCCACGACGGACATGTTGTTAAGGATTAGAGAAATCATAGGTCAACAAACGTTCGACGATGGCCTATTCAAACAACTGTTCTTGTTTAAACTCCCGAAACAGGTGCAAGTAGTTATCGTCTCGTTTCAAAATAACGCATCTGCTGATCGAATTTTAGAAATTACGAAACCGACTCGCGTCGAGGTTTTTTCCGTCGAAGGAAACCCTCAATCGACCGCGACTGACATAGCCGAACTATGTCACATGCTCACACGATATCTTAGATTTCTTATCATGGACCACAGTAATCAGGATATATACGTGATAAAAATGACAAATCTACACAACTGGAGTACACACAAACAATATTGAAGCTATGTGGTCGGGGCTGAGAGAGTTTTTGCAACCTTATCATTGCTCCAGAGACAGACTTTTATGGAGCCATATGGATGAGTTCCTTTAACGTTTGCATCACGATTTTAGAACCTTTGAATCTCTTTCTAACCTTGGCAAGTTCTTGGACCATGTAAAAGAAGTGCATGCACTTTATTTCTTCCGTTTTTTATAATATTTTGTTCCCTCAGAGTCACTGGAGATTCGTTCAAAGGTCGTCCATAAATCATAGTCTCTCACTAAAGACACTATCACCCATTAAACTGTCATTGTCAAAGGATGTAATTCCTGAGGAGCTTGAAGACAAGATCAAAGTAGAATCTGCTTTCGATTTTATCGCTAGAGCAGTTACTTAACGAATAATCTCTCTAACTTACGTGATTATCTATAACATATCTGACAAAGTTTCCATTAAATCTGTCAGGATTTCTATATTAAAGTCAGCTAACCTTCATGACAGTCCGAGCCAATGCATTCAACTTAATAATAGGCACCAGAAATACTATTGCCCCATCTTGCTTAGATTGTAATCCCCTTTCATTAGCTGAACAGTTGAAAAAATTTGAACAGCTGAGCAGCACGCTGATGAGGCTTAGAAACACCCGTATGTTCTCAGATAAAACCACCAATCAAAGACTTACGCAAAAGCGTACCTTAAACGAAAATAACGTCGTTGAAATCACAACAAATCCCTTTGCCTCAGAAGCAGAACCTACTGGTGCAGCTAACCTATCTCATGTTAGTCAGTACACCGATTGACCAATGCAGAGTGCTAGTCTGTCTCTCATACCTGTGGTGACCTCAGATAACCGATGTATGTCTAATAGAAACAATAATGAGAATTTTTCCAGTGTAAAATTTGAAGCCCATAACCAAAGAGATAGTTCTAACGTGAAAGCTGTTAAAACACTGTTGAAATTAAGAAGTTTATACTAGGTAAGAATAAAGTATGTAAAAACGATCGTTCTAGACCAAATATCAAAAATACTACAATGGCCCTACCAAACAAAAATATACTTTCCGACACCATGCTTCATCCTACTCATCGGAGGGGACGTTATAAAGGCACACCTCATTCAAACGTCATACAAGACGGCTACTACAACCATTTTGTAAGCAGGTCTAATATTTAACAGACCTCAGTGATCTGACGTGCCTCATGGATGCCCTCAGATGCTTTAAATATTAAACCTGTAAGATGTAACTTTTCTCATCACTTTTCCAATGGACAAGATGGAATACAAGGTTATGCACCATCAACTCAACCCATGCTAATCTACCTTATCAAAATGGTGATTCACTTGGCCATCAGAAAGCCTTGGTTCCACTAGCACTACAGTTTGTTCAACCCATAACCCATATGATCAGTCAAACGCATTAAACCATGGTTCAGGGGAATCTAGAACACATACCCTCGGTAGGGAAGCCCTCAATTTTTTTTACACTCCATACTCCCTTTTCAAACTTATTACTTATTAATGCACGTTCACTTCTGAACAAAAGTTCAGCCCTGAGAACCTTGGCTTTTCTAGCCAAGCCATCCTTCATACTTATCACTGAAACATGGTGCTATCGAACAGTATCTTATTGCGAACTAAATATTCGGAACTATCGACAGAGAAACTAAGCGAGGAAGCGGTTGTCTTATATATGCTTTGGATACCCTAACAACAAATAGACATGAATACCATGCCCTTAATAGTTTTCCAGAACCATTTTGGATATCAGTCAACACTGTGAACCATAATCCACTCCAAGGATGTACATGCATAGCTCCTGATAGTTGTGTGTGAATGATCTTATTACCAGTCTATTTATACATGCATCTGACCTAAACATCAATGCTAAGGTTATCAGTGGAGAATTCAATTGCTGATTGCCCTGAGCTATAGTCTGAACGAGGAATAGGAAAATTGAAGTGTTCACTACAATTTGACTAAGAGCTAGGATAATTATCCCCTCTTTGTAATTAATAATAATAATAATATATATTCTGAAAATAATATTTACAGAATTCACACCAGTTTACAGGGATGATCAGATTGTTATAAAAATCAACATTTAATGTAGAGAGCAAACATGAAATATAAGAAAGTTTTATGTTTGCTGGTTTAGTAATTGATAAATAGTTTATATATGGCAGGCCAATGCAACACCAGGGAACTTGTCATTTTTTCTTAAGTGGATAGCCTGATGATTAATTAGCATTGTTCTGTAAGGTTATTTCCAGTGCCAGAGCGAGTTATTGATAATTATCTACAACTAGAAAAGGTAAGATTAAAGCAAAGAGCACGGAACAACAAAACAATGATAGCAAGTAAGAGGCTAAACATTTAAAGTTTCGATAATCTCACTTGTGGAGTAAGATACACTTGCAGGCGCTAGAGCATTTAATGCATTTTCAGAGGAGCAAAAGGCATTAATTGAGCGAACAAACAATGGGAGAGAGTTTAACATACGGATAGTTTGAGGTAAATTATTCCAGAGCCTAGAAAACTTACAGGTAAAGTAATTCATATAGGTAGAAGATCTAGAATATGTTTGTTTCGCTAAAGACAAGGAGTTACGAATGTCGTAATGTGGGGCTTTAGCATATTGAATCGCCTGACTGGATGTGAAGGAGAGTTTGTCAAGTATTTTGAAAAAGAAGATAAGGTTAAGTTTCAGTCTCTTCTTCCATAAAGGGTCAAGCCCTAGTTTACTACACCTCGAATTATATGTCAAGACGCTATCAGGTCCAAGAGTACGAAGTGTAAATCGTCTTTGTAGTGATTCCAGTTTTTATTTATGCTTTATGTGCGTGCTACTAAGGAGAAACGCGTGTAGACCATCTACGTTGATGATCTATGTCAAAATGATTGGGGGCCTACTAGAGTTAAACGAGAATGGTGACGAACCAACTAACGCTGAAGTCACACCTCGCGACCAGCCCTTACGTGGATTGAACCATCGACGCATCAAAGGATAATAGATGCTATGGAGACTGTACAACACAAAGGACGTTATTACAAGAATATATTAGTTAAGGTACAACTACGGAAGTACAGGAGTGAAAGAATAACCACTGCCGCGTGGGCCAGTCCATGGCGTACGGTTGTTTTGTGTGCGTTGACTATTCTTGACCTTGACAGGGATCAGTGATCTGTTCGATATTCAGTGACCCTACACGCGCAGTATTCGAGCTGTGGTCGAACACAGACTTTGTACATTAGAATACGGGATTCGCTGTTATGAAGGTTTCGAGTTATGTAACCGATGAGGCGTTGAAACTTGAACTTTTGTTTCATTATCTGTTCAGTAAACGACAAGTCGTCGGAGTACCTATGTCCTAGATCTACTACTGAGTGTAACCTAGATAACATTTCACCATTTATGGTAAGATCGAGGTTGAGTGATGTATCACCGAAGCATAAACAACCACATTTAGCTGTATTAAGCTCTAGTTGCAATTTCGAGCACCACTGTGCTACATTGTTAAGCTCCGAGCTGATACAATTTTGAATATTGCTCAGCTCATGTGGAGAAAATGAGTACACCACCTTAAGATCGTCTGCAAACAAAAGGGACTTACCCACACTAAAACACTGGCAAATATCATTAATGAAAACTAAAAAGAGCAAAGGACCTGAGACACTACCCTGAATCACCCCACTTCTAACAGGGACTGCGTTCGACAATGAAGAGTTGATTTTAAATATTTGATGTCGATTGCTGAGGAAGGAATCAAACCAGGCTAGTAACGGGTTTTGTACCCCATAAGATGCGAGTTTACCTATGAGAAGTTGGTGGTTGACCATGTCGAAGGCCTTAGAAATGTCCAGGTATAGCACTAGTACTAGATATCCTTGGCTACGAAGGGAATAGACTAAATTAAAGAAGTCAAAATGACATGTCATACAAGATCGATTTTTAAGAAATCCATGTTGCGAATCATCAATAAATTGTTCAGTCAATAAATAGTTGGATAGTTCGTCACTAATAATTTTTTCCATAATCCTAGAGATGACTGGAGTAATATTTATTGGCCGATAGTTGTTCATGTCAGTCTTATCTCCGGATTTGTAACGTGGTATGATGTACGTGGTTTTCCAACGGTCAGGATAAGAGCCTGATTCCATAGAGAGAGTAAACAGCTTAAGGAGAAGAAGCGGAATATCTGGACCACCATATCTGTCGAGAAATGATGAAATCCCGTCTGCTCCGTGACCTTTCGAAACCTTGAGCTTATTTATAAGCTTACTAATTTTCAGACATGTGAAGGAGATAGATTTAATTGAGTTACCAGTCATGCATATAACTCTAGAAACAGAGCCATTTAAGGATTCTTTGACATTTGCAAAATTATCACTGAAAGGGTCTGCTATAGCTTTTGGATCATGTATAAAACTATTATTATGCAGGATGCATGGTATATCAACATTTTGAGTTGATTTAGCACGTTTATTGTAAATGTGGATTAGGTTTTGCACTTTTGAGCTAGTGCTTAGTGCTAATAGCTCTTCATTAATGGCTTTTAACCTATGTTTCTCTTTAATTTGGTTAAAAATTATTGTTATTTGTGTGACTGCCGTGAAGTCGTTATATTTAAAATAACGTTTCTTTAGGCGTCTTAGTTTATTACGATATTTAGCTGGTATATATAATTCGCAATGTTTACTAATCCTGTAAGTCTTAATTGGTGCACAGGAGTCTAGACAAGAGTTAACAATGAAATAGAATATGTTGATGGCATCTGTCAGACTATTACATGAGAAGAATTCATCCCAATCTGACAGTTTGATCAGTGAGCGCAAGAGGTCCCAGTCTGCATGCATATAGTCCCTATAATTGCAGGTTCTTAGAATTAAGCCATACTTAATCGATATGGTGAGGAAGAATGTTGTGACCACTTGCAGATTGCGTATTAGTTAATTGTGGGTTCAACTGTGAAATAACGTGATTTGTTGTTGTCGGCCTATTCTTTGCAGCACGTTTGGCTATGGTTACATATTGTTCGTAGGTATAGATGATTTGATAGATTGAAGGACCGACAAATCCTTGTTGACGTCCACATATAGTGCCCTCAATGATAAGAATCAGGCCTGGTGTTGGGTGGCATATTTTTGTTTCATGGAGCACTAGTCACCACTGGGCACCGTTTTAGGGACCAGTTACTTCCAAGCAAAATTTAAACTTGTTCAGATTAGAATTCTTATCCCTGAACATGCTGTGAAAGATTGTCCGGCAAAGCCTAGAATTCAGTCTACTTATTATTTCGTCATTCAGTGTATGGTCAGAACAATTGTCAAAGACTCGTTTACACCCGATCTCACCAAACGTTTTTGATAATAATCATTTCCACTATGTTTATATCTCTACTCCACATTCGACAGTGACATTCATTTCTAAGTTGAAATGAATTTAATATGACTATGTTAATTAGTTAGATAAGATAACACTAATTTCACAATGGAATAAAATGTTTGGAGAGTATTTGACAGTCGGAGATCATTAAAAGTTGATGAGAGATGTCTACTATTCCATACACAAATATTTATGCCACTTGTACGTCTATAGCATTCTGTTGTCAATTATTCTGTGTAACTTGGAAGCATGTATGTGTGTTCATCAGAAATAATGGAATGCAAAAAGCCAACTTGTATTACCTGAATAGCTTGTGATACACTCTAGGAGACATGCATATACCAGTACAGAGTCAGGAGGACACAATGAGTACAATTAGACCTATTGTATTTGGAATTGAAACCATGTAAAGGAATAATAAAGCATGAAGAAATCATCACTTGTGTATACTAGCGGTGTTAAGTTGAATTTAAGAAACAGTTAAAGCACGTCAAGCCTAATAGCTTACTTGTTCCGACTTTGACTAAGCTGAGACCCTGTGCACAACAGTCTAGAGAATAGTTTGGAATTACACCTGTACGAAATTACTTCTTACACAGATGACGTAAAGAAGTAGAAGGTCACTGATTTTGAGATATTTTATGAGAACTGTAAATATTGAGGTCATCTGGACAAACCTCAGAACTTTTAAAATCACTGATTACATCATGGATCATTCCATGATTTACGTCTGTAGAACAACTTAAACCGAATGAATGGTAATTGTTTTTGAACAGATCATAAAGAGTGGTAGTCGATGTTTAGCACGATAAAAGTTTATTTAAAGGAATCTGCAAGTAGACGTTGTTTAAATCTGCTCCATATGACACTATAAGATAGTGAACTTGACCAGGAATATCTTCAGCTTCAACTGTGGTGTGTCTTTGCTTTAAGAAACGCGGATTCAATGTTAAAGACTGAATTCCTATCACTTCATGGCACTCAACAAAAGCGGCCATGAAATGCTTATTCAAAGTATTGGATCCTTCTTTGAAAGCTAATGGGGGTAAGTCTACTTTGTGTCATTCTAAAAACAAAGCTCTGAATAAATGATTGACGGTATACTGCCTGTATCAACAATGAATTTGTGGAATGATCCAAAAGAGGTATAAAATTGCTCTAACATGTGGAAAGTACTTTTCACACTCGTGGATCAAAATGAAATACGATCGTCAGAAGCTCCATTCTTATTTGGATTTATTGACAAGGTATAATATCATCAATAACGAATAGAAACAGAAGTCCAACATACTAACACAGTGCAGTGTTGTAAATTTTGTAAGACGTATCAGTTTATGTAGAATAAAAATAATCACATAAGGAATACAAACTATATTTTATATTCGTTTACGTGAAAAAATTGTAAAAGTGGTATGTAGTTCAATGAAAGAAATCTCCGATTCATTGAAATGTTTAACAACATTAAAAAAGTGTGTTTTATAAACTATGAAATGAAAACAACAAAGTCAGCATCTTGAAAACGGGCGATAATACTTTTGTGATAGTCATGGCATTTATTTGTCTCTCCTGTGTAACCATAGCCATATGGCACAGCCACTGCACACAACCAAGAAGGAGATGACTAAAGGTATGATAATGTGCAAGGAATGATGTGATTTCTCCTGTTCAGGGTCTTCAGTCACTTCTGTCGTCACATTCTGAAAGGCCAAACAGTACAATAATTATGAAATATCAAATACCAAACGAGATTCAGCTTTTTGATTAGTTTTCTCTGATTCATTCCTCAAGTCAGATTCACTTGTCATTGGAGTTGTTGTTGCTTGTTTTACAAGTGTTGATGTAATCAAAAAGTTGCCATTCGAGCTATTCTAAAGATCAATACAGTGAAAATATTATTTCATGTCAAATATGATTCAAGTAACTCACCATTCATTATACACTATTGCTACATAACTAACATTTGCACAATGTGATCAATGAATACTGATATAGAGTATTCGCTATCGATTTGACATTCTATGTGATAAGTACACATTATCCTACAACCATTTGACGACTTATATTTATGTGATGAAATCTGTTTCCTGAATGTCAAATCTTATCACAATCTAAATAATAATCAACAAGATTATAACTGATGGCTTCATTCAAGCAATCCATACATGATACATATATTTTTTGACATAGAATCATAAACAATTGTTCCGAACATCAACAATGAAGGTCTAAGAGCTTTTACTAATTGTCCAAAAGTCGTACAAGATGTCTAACAGATTACGCTTCATCAGTCAAACTGATTTTATTGACAACTTGTAACAAGTCACACAGATATAGGGAATCACTACAAATTCTATGAGTCGAAAAACTAATATGTTTCCAGGAATTAGTGTTAAACAACGTTTCCATTCATTGTTGAAAGTCTACATCAAAACAGAGCATTGTACTCATGTCTGATTAAATGTATTCAGTGTATAAAATGCCATGATTTATGCACTGAGGGAACAATGCAAATGAACACTTTTTCTTAGCAAAAACGTGTTCTCCTGAGAAAATAGATTCACAATGTGAAATGTGATAATATTAAAAACGACCTATGAAGTCTACAAATTACTTACTTGAATTCGGCAACCATCTACTTTGAAGTCATGACTGTTCTCATCACCTCTAGTAGTGCAAATATTGACCCTTTCACACCAAAAACATGTTGCTGAGTCTTGACATGTCTTAGTCGAATTGTGTTTCGGACAATCTTCGGTGAAACGAATAGGGTGATTGCATTTCAAGTTATCAAACAAAAGATAAGTGAATAACAGAACATGTGATCATAAACCAAGGACACAATGATGATTATGGATTTGAGTGACTATTTCACTCACTAGGAATTTGTCATCACATTGTGCAATGCGAAGTTCAATACACATTCAATATGGTTCATATTTCAAGACAATATTTTGGAATAGAACAAAACCACGTCGAATGTTGAACGGTGAGTTTTGACAGGCGGTTTGGTTGATTTCCATGACTGTCAACATTCAGAAATATATACACTATGCTGTTACTGGGTCAAGCGAAGTCTAACGCAATTGATTTTTGATGGTTGTTGAGTTTCATTCCATGATATCAGTTTTATGCCTGAAATAACACTTGCATACCGTTTCTACATGTGCAAAGTGGAGAATGACGTTGTGAACTGAGTATTGGAATCCGGTGCAAGAAAGTCAGATAGCTATTCTCAGACACATATTCATTTTCGATTATGTTACTCCAATCGAATAACAATGGAAGAGTGACATTGTTTTTCAATTCATGGTTGACTTTGTTGCTGAAGAGATTTCGGTCGACCTACTGTGATGGAAGGTTCCAATCTATGCAACCACATTTTAGTCTGTGTGCTGTCAGTTAGCACGTCATGCCAGTTTGATCATGAAAATTCATTGATAGTAAATGATGTTTCATTCAACCAATATTGAAGTCGATCTGAACTGCAGATTACGAAATGATTCTCCGAGTTGTCGAAATGTTATTTCAGTGGTCTAACATATGATGAACTGAAAAGTGTGTGCTGTCAGTTAGCACGTCATGCCAGTTTGATCATGAAAATTCATTGATAGTAAATGATGTTTTATTCAACCAATATTGAAGTCGATCTGAACTGCAGATTACGAAATGATTCTCCGAGTTGTCGAAATGTTATTTCAGTGGTCTAACATATGATGAACTGAAAAGTGTTAGTGTTTACTCACTGTACATATTCATGAGGAAGAAAACACTTTCAAACTATGAAATTCCTCGGTACATCTGTTTCTATACAAATATCTACTGACTATGATAAATTGAAATCTGACCACGCAAGTTATTTATAACTCCAATTTATCGGATAAATAGGATAAGGAAGAGCCATTGAGAATTAAGCTACTTTTAAAATAATTCAAGGTCGTTACAATTCCATGAAGTGTTTCTGCCATTCCAATACCTCGGAAAAATTCGGTTTCGTATGTACCATATAAAATAACAATGAACACTTCCAAGTCAATGCACAATCAACTAACTAACGAATATCATCTCATCCATCTTTTCGTGACATTTTGTTTAAGTAAATTTCATCAAATGAAGAACTTCACTAGTTCAAAATGTGTCTTTAATCATTTATAAATATTCAATAGTGAATCAAAGTGTAATGTGACGTCATTCCAGACTGATAGTCGGATAACATTTAATAACTGACTGAAATCACACATGAAATTTCCAATTTTATGAAACAGAAGTAATGCATTCAAGTATGAAAACAGTTAACTCTGATATAATACGGTTTAACATACCACCGTAAAGTTCATACTCTACTAATGTTCCACTTTTGATCCATTTTGTGTCAACATTCTCACGATATACTTTTACACCTTGTGTAATAAAATGCATAGAAGAATAAACATAAAATTTTGATCTGTGTTTGAATTGTAAAAAGCTATTTGGTGCATTAAAGAGCAAACAAAATAAGAAAATCGTCTAATTTCTGATCGGAGATACAGTGACGATCAAACAACATCCTCACAAATTATGCACAACATCAATTTCTGATTCCGAAAGTACCCAATATTCAACAGCAAATGAAAAATGATATTGTTCAATTTCTGATCTACGTTACAAGGCAGTCAGTGGGAAAGAAACGTGTTTCACTAGTCACAAAATATTTCACAAATAGTCCACACTGAACATTACTGTGAATGGATTCATTACTTTATCTAAAGCATTCAACATATACCTCCCGACCAAATACTTAACGCGTTTTATCATATTTTATCGCAAAACAATACATCCAATCTGTTCATTTACAATAAATGCTTTTTTTGAAATAGCTTCATCTTTCAACATAGTATGACTATTGAGTATTGTATACAACAACTATAATATCTGTTTGACATAAAACACTTTCTTTTGCATAGAGTAGTGAGTAAACAAATAGATGAGTAGAAATATTGTCGAACTAATTTCGTGGATCATATATTCCTGTCTGAATCAGCCAATCGTTAGGCATATGCAAAAGACATCTTCAAATATCTATCCGCACTTTCGCAATGAAGATATCTAGACATATTAGTTATATTCTTCATTATATCAGGTTAAGCAGTCGCGGATAATGAAATTCATTGTTGATGGAGTTCAGCATAGAAAACTGTAACAACACCATTACAATTTTATCAAAACAACTCAAATCTTCTTTGTGATAGTAACAAGAATGACGGTTGTTGAGATAGAAACACAGTTACTTGATTTCAATTCAGTTAATTTCACTGTTCAACAGACCGAAAAACTTGATCACAGACACAAGGCTTTTTCAGAATGAGTTTCCACTATAACTATATCACACGTGATACTACAATTTGGCTTCAAGATGTAATAACTAATCATTGACACTGAATTTTCAATAAACAGTAATGTTTGAACAGTGAAGTTATGAAACGTGTTCCATTTTTATTTCAAACTATTTTCCTCAACACTCCAGCAACACTGCGATCAATTCATTTCACGCTCGAAATAACTGATCGATGTAGACTGTAAGAAAGATATATTAGATCATTATAAGAGATTACGACAAATTTCTATGTTGATATTGTGATAATCAGGTACAAAGGGAAAGGATAATTTGGCTAACAGTTGATTGTTCATGTTGGTCAGTGTAAATCAGAATATAAACAACAGTTGTTACCTTCTACGTCACACCAAAATAAACTGTCAATATGCGCTGTTAATTTCTCGCCATTTTCCTTAGGTGTCTGAAAAGAAGTAATGGAACTGTGAGTCAAGGTCTGTCAACAACCAACTAATCATTAATGTAATGAGTCGTTAATCGCATTATCTTATACAAAGACAACTAATCACACTTACTGTCAGTAAACTGATCTCCTAAGTTCCATAGGACCTGTGTTCCATCTAGTCTACAAAGATATTATGACTCACTTCAGTTGTCAAATTTGGTGAATCCAGATTAATGATTTATCTATCATGGTATGAGGCGATTTATCGTGAGATGATTATTCACGTCCGTCGATAGAAATGTGATTGGGAATAACTGAAATGTTAGTGCACGTGGAATGAATGTCATGTGGTAGAACTGCGTTGACGTGCTCACTTCCATCCATCACCATTCATTTTCCATAAGAATTTTTCCCACAATATGCCCTGATTACTTTGAAACAATCAAAACTGATTCAGTTGAACACACAAGAAATCTTTCATCTCACCAGCCTTTTCTATTTATCCAACATCTATTGTATTCCAAAATGGATGGATTAATTACTACTGACATTCGAACAACTATACGCTGAGAAACGATCAAGATATTTACAATATGTCACTCAAAATGTTCAACAGTGAACTTTTCGAACAGCTGATCTTCAGAAGACGTTGAAAAGCTTGACAGAATAAGACTATCCCCGTACAGTACTCTAACATACACTGTTTTTCTTCAATCCCTGCGAAGACATAAGTATTTCTTCAGATATCACAGCACCTCGTATTATTCAAAGATTTTAACCAAAACTAAAGTAAAATGTGGTACTAAAGTATTAATAATAGTGTCATATAGTCTGTGTGCACATTACAAAATGATGATTTCATTCAATTGCATCTTGTTGCATTTGATGGTGATGATATACACAAAATAGTGAAATAATCAGAAGTTCTTGGAATAAAACTATATTCCTATTCAATTGTGTAACTTACGTTATCATAATGGAAAGATATCTTTCCATTCAAATGTAACAGAGTAGTTATCTTGAAAGTAAGAACTGAAAACAAAAGATTATGGAAAGTAAGAATTTGAGAGATTCATGATGATCACATTATGGTTAGTAGTGACACTGAATGTGCCTGCCTACACAGTGACCTCATTCAAAAAAATATTCACCGTGTTATCTCAAGTGTTTTCTTAAGTTGAATTCGTAATAAAAATATTCCAGTGAAAGTTGTGTAAATCAAACGACCATGCATCCTTCAAAATGAACGTCAAATGCTTGGTATCGGAGACTGTCATAAATCACGAAGCTCCTAATTAGATCTGACAGTCTAAGACGTAGTCACATTGAGGCAATATTTTCAACAACCACTGTTGAAACAATCAAACCTTAGTACACATGACATGTGCTGTGGAGCTTTTGTTTTAGAAAGGAACTTAATGAATTAATTGTTTAGGCAACACATTAGTATATCAGTACTTGTTGAAGATGAAAAATGTGTGACTGCAGAATAATCGTGGTAATTATTTCTTAATTCGAATGAATAATATTGAGGAATGGTCATGTGGTGTGTAACACAAGTATACTTTCTTTGAATTACAGACTTCCGATCAATGGCTATTAAAGCCCCTTGACGAAAATGTATTTCTGCATTCGTTAACCTACAAGTGAAATGAAATTATGATTTAATTAATCCATACTGATTTATTTATTACTCATCAAATGTAGTATGCTCCTGCTTAAATCGATTGTCCTTTTAGTTTCAAATGGTGTGTTCAAAAGATCAGTCGATTCCACATTTAATTCCTCCTTCACTTTCCACAATGGTTACGCTTTATTACGTCTGTCGACCTTTGAAAACAATTTAATTACGCAGAGTGAACAGAAAAATTGCGAATAATTATGATGATGTGATTGTTGATATCTCACATGTGATCAAACAATTACTTTACTGTTTACCTACTTGAACTATTTTGTGGTATCTGTAAAGACCATCTGACAGCGAATAAGTTCTCTGAAGTAGCGAAAGTAAGACAAAATAGTGTTTATACATATGTATAATGAATATCCGCCTCATTCAATGAATATGCATTCTAACACAAAATAAGTTTGAACACGAGACATCATCGTCCTTTTGAGTTTCAGGTGAAATAGTCCAATTAAATGGAACATTCAACGGTCCTTACTTTTATTTCAACGATATGATGAATGTTGTAGTCCAAACAACTGAGAAGAATATTTCTTTTCTGAGACGTTGATTTTAAAAGCTTTTGCTTAACTAAGAGTCCGTTGATGTCTATTCAAACATACACACTTAAATGATTTCCTGAGATTGTGTTATTCCAATGAAACCGTGTTTCCTCAATTGAACTAATTTGTATGCAGAAATGCTACTCAAATGTCATTAGTTCCAATAACTGAACAAAATGATTGAACTTCATTTTTATGTTCTAATGTTCTGGTTTCAATCAATCATGATGTACCAACAAACTGTACATGGTCGTTCGTTGATTCAATGTTTCAGGAGGAGCATGATTTCGAAGATCATAATCGCAAGAATATGATAATCGAGAAATTGTTGAATATCAAACGGTCCACAGACAATGGTCTGGAGACAATAAACTTTTACGATCTAAGCAACTGACAGAAACAAATTGGGGGACATCAAATATAAATTGGAAGTTCATGTGCTTCAATAATCCAAACCGATTTCTCGCACAACATTGTTTATTGTTGTAAATGTGATCAGTTTAATTTATTGAATCTACGAAGAGGTGTCGTACTGATGAGATATCTATTTCATGGCATTTTGAACGGACCGAAGAGTATGAAATTTTTGCTTCAGTAATTACAACAACAGACTTATAATTTCTATTTAATCAATTTGCGTCTATTAGGAAGTGATTAGGTGTTTCGTTTAACATTGTGACTTAAAAGCAGTGAACACGCGTTGCAAATTTAGTTTAGATCATTAAATCGCACTTAAAAAAAATAATCACTGTGTACTGGTCAACTCTCATGAAACAATCAAGCCGAGTACTGAATCATTTATGCAAAATAAATATATCACTGAATAATGAAAGAACTAACCGCCATCCGAAACTTCATATTCAGAAGAATCAATGCCAGGTACAATATGGCCAATCGTTCCTAAGTGCGCTGATCCATGTATGTCTATTCCACCTGTGTTTATCAAATGAAAATATGCAATTTGTTTTATATTCTGCAGTGAATGAAGGAAACCTTTCTAACTTAACTGGAGACGAAAATGAATCATATCTCTTGGCGGCCTGCTCGAATACCTGGGCTACCTGTTTCTGCCATTTAAATACTACAACAAGTTATCTGGTTTTTTTAATTTGTTTTAACCTATCATTATGTCTATTAATCGCATAACCTACACAGGCGCGTTTATAAAAAGCTTACGTCCTTTCGCTGCAAAAATTACAAACAAGCACAATAAGAGACATCGTGGTGGTTGGCAATATGCTTTAAAGAGAATAAACATCAATCAAATGTCGATTCCCGAGCTACTTAACTCTAACTGTCGATCACTAGTTAACAAGGCGGACTATCTCCAATTCCTGCTAAGTCAAAACATGTATCGTAATTGTGGTGTCATCACAATTCAAGAATCTTGGTTAACTGACTTACAGGATGATTGCTTAGTGTCATTATGTAATTTTAATATCTATCGTCAGGATCGATCATACAATAAAAAGACTTGTGGTGGAGGAGTAGCTACTTTTGTAAACGTTAACTGGTGTAGATCTACTTTTGCCTGTTTCAAGTTTTCAAACGACTTTGTCTACTGTCTAACTTTAAGGTGCCGTCCAAAACACCTGAATAAATACAAATATATTTATGTTACCAATATCTATATGACTCCAGACTGCACATCATCTGCGCTATCTGTCTTCACTGATAAATTTACTGAGTTCGCCGTTACTGCCGTCAGTGATTCACTTTCAATTGTATGTGGTGATTTCAATTCATGTGACTGTAGCTTCCTTACATCACTAGGTCACCTAAATGTAGTAGATTTTCCTACTCGTTTGAATGCTCATCTAGACTTGGTTTTCATTAATGATGTGGGTACACATGTGACTCGCAAACGTGCTCCATTGTCTAGTTCGGATCACTGTATAATTCGTGTCCTACCTAAAGTATATGGTAAACATGGAAAGAGTACACACATACACCATACCAAAAAAGTAATATATAGGAGTTACTCAGAAGAAAATTTACAAAATCTGAAAAACATGTTTCGTACGACCAACTGGGAAGTACTTACAGATGACTCAATAGAAAACACAACGGATGTTATCACCTCTTATCTTAAATTCTGTTTTGATATTTGCTGTCCTACCGAAACCTTCTTTTTAAGTTTTGATCGACTTACATCTCCACAACTAAAACCACTACGGAGGATAAAAGAAAGGATGTATAAGGAGAAAAACACTATCGAAGTTCGTGAGTTAAATGATCAAATAAACCAAGAGATTAGACATCTCAACTCTGTGTTCACTCAAAAACTCCTATCTTGTAGAAGCTCTCCAAGTATGTGGAAACTCTTTAAAGAAATTACAGGGGACATGCAGACTAGAAGCGATAACCAGCTAAATGTTTGTGACTTAAATAAGTCCTTTATTCGTCAGTCATCTGACATCATGCTCCTGTAGGGTCGGTGAACTGTCACTGAATATCGAACAGATCATCCATCCCTGTCAAGGTCAAGGATAGTAAACGCGCATCAATCAATGATATGCCATGGACTGGCCCACGCGGCAGTGGTTGCTCCTTCACTTCTGTACTATCGTAGTTGTACCTTAACTAATATATTCTTGTACTAACGTCCTTTGTGTTGTACAGTCTCCATAGCGTCCATGATCCTTTGATGCGTCGATGGTTCAAACCACGTAAGGGCCGATCGCGAGGTGTGACTTCAGCTTTAGTTGGTTCGTCACCATTCTTGTCTAACTCTAGTAGGCCCCCAATCATTTCGACATAGAACATCAACGAAGATGTACTACACTCCCTATATCCAAGGGTTTGAAGAATAATTGTGTCCCCAGTTTCACTGAAAATGATGTCCGGAAATGTCTCCAGTCTCTGAATTCATCCCAATGTTTAAAACCTGATGGTATCCCAAACCTCCTTTTTAAAAAATGTGCTGATGTTTTATGCTATCCATTAACGAATATCTTTAACAGATCCTTCTCAACTAATGTCTTACCGAAAATGTGGAGAAAGATAAAGGTAATCTTTATACCTTAGAAAGCTTCTGGTGATAAAAACGCGAAACTTAGACCCATAGCAATAACCTCACCTTTCCTCAAAATAATGGAAAAATTACTGATACAACCACTTCAACCTACAATAAAAGAGCACTGTGATCCATTTCAGTTTGCTTACAAATGCAAAAGAAGCACATTAGATGCCGTTGCTGTTCTGCATCACAATATAGTGTTCGGGTTGGAAAAGGGTAAGAAGTATGTTAGATGCGCTTTCCTGGACTTTACTTCTGCTTTTGATTCTATTCCGAGACACCTCTTACTTAACAAGCTGATTAGCATCGACACTGACAGCTGGATAGCCAATTGGCTACGTTCCTACCTTTCTGGAAGTGAACAGTACACTGTATTTAAAGAAAAGTGTCCAACATCTCTACTGTCTACTGTAGGTGTGCCACAAGGATCTGTTCTTTCACCTCTGCTCTTCTCTTTCTTTTTGCATGATCCGCCATCTTCCACAGAAAACACTTTTGTAAAATATGCGGACGACCTCACTGTATGTATGCCAATTTCTACCTCCTTACATCCTATAGAAATGAATGAGTTTTTATCTCGTATTGAAAGGTGGTATGTTGGTAATGGTCTCTTACTCAATCCATCTAAATGTCAAGCTGTTAATTTTAGCTTGAGACATGGACAGAACCTATACTCTATGTTGGGATCGCATAATAAACACAGTGTCGAGGGTCAAATATCTTGGTGTTACTTTTTCCTCTGGTCTTTCTTGGTCTTCTCATGTTTTACTGTTATCGAAAAAAGTTTACCGTTTGACATACTACATAAAGAGGCTGCATGCTTTTGGGATTACTCGCCATTTACTCTTACAATTTGTAAATTCCTGCATATTACCTATTATTTTATATTGTTCTCCATTATTCTTTCCTGGGCTTTTGAGAAAAGACTTTGCTATTTTGCGTAGAGTGCTGAAGGCAGTGTGCAAGGTATGTGGTGAATCTTTTCAAGTCATTGTTAATATGCTTGTGGATAGACATCTTAAGTCTTGCAAACTCTTGGCAGGTGTTATCTTATCATATACTAACCATCCGCTTCATTCATATCTTTCTCCTTGTATATCTTCTGGTAGAACGAGACGTAAATACATTAAAATTCATGCACGCAAGCAAATCTATAAAAGTTCTGTAATACCTTACTTAGCAAATTTACTTTATGATGAACAGGCTGTTAGAGTTGACCTAGTAAATAACCTGTACTCTTAAGCATGTCTCAAATTCGATAATTTGTATAAAGTCAGATTTTCGTAAACCTTTTTTTATTTTATTTCTGTTTTTTTTTGGGTTTTTATTGGTAAAAAACTTGTTGAAATAACCCGTGCTGAGAATTCTATATTGTACCAGATTATGATATTGAATAGAGCCATTAATAATAATAATAATAATAATAATAATAATAAAACTTAATAAGTTTGGTGTAAAGCGTCAAACTATTCACAACTTAACCGAAATAGGATATCGGTAGAAGTTCTAAAGATTAGAAAAAGCATGAAACCGATTTTCTAATCAAATTAAAACAACTTTGATTCGTGGAATGAAATGTGCAAAAACCAAACCCAGTAAACATTTCAGTTTGGAAAGTGGTTATCTTACCTTTTTTGTTTGTAACGAATTCACTGACATTATAGCCATAAAATTTAAATGGAAATTTCGGAGTGAAGACCTGCAAACATATGAATTAGTGCCTTCATTGCAAAATTGATTTAACTCACACGAGAAGTATTGAATTTTTCAAACGTCACATTAACTGTTGGAGAGGGCCGGTTAACGCGAACGGTCTGAGAATAAAAATAATAATGAGACTGAATATGTGCATTGAAACCTGACTGATAACTTACATATTCATAAGAATCACTTTTAAATATTAGTTTTCCATCTTCAAACGAATCAAGTTGCTCACAAGGGAGCTGACATTCTGAGAATCTTGAAGCCAGCGTGACGACCAAATATAGGAGTATGAGATGACCAGACGAAAGAGTATATCTAGAGTGGTTCACATGAAAAATGGTCTCATTTCATTAAAAACAATTAAAATTCCCCTAATAAACCCATTAAACTTAAAAGAACAGTCAACACTTACCTCATCTTCTTATTAAAAAGGTGATATCTGTCGTTAGAACTTGACCAGTTTATATAGATTTTGTAGGTGGTTGTTTGTTTCTTTCTGATTGGATGATTCAAAGTAATCACTAGGACGATCGAAATTCATCAAGTCATATGACCATTGTTCACGAATCATCATTATGATATAATCTTCTAGCTACTGATGTATATAGTCTGCCAAGTATCCACCGTCTGGTTGAAATTCCTGACTCCTATTGATGAATGAATAACAGTCTACACTTTCGTAGCTGAATAATGACTTCAGCGGAGCAAGTTAAGACTATTGATATTTTGTTTATATTTGCAGAATGTGATTCTTGTTGATGTGAAGTTGAATTATGCACTTCAAAGGATGTCAACAATAACCAAATTATTGTTTCCTGAAGTATCAAAGTTTGTAATCGAATAAACGGTTGTTGCATAATTTCGCGAATTCATCAACATCAGAATGGTCTTCAATTGTACATAAAATGGTACAAATAATATGTGGCCTGTTGTCAAATTATTATGTACCATTACTATCAATAATATTACTATTGGTAGTAGCAGTGTAGCACGAACTGACATCAGCAAGTAGCGGTATTTTTTACGTAATTACTTAGCTTATTCACTAGAGCTTGATAAGAATTTACTTGAGTGTTAGATCAGTTAATCTTCCATGCGGAAATTCTGTTTGTTGGATTAGTGAGCTAATCTCCTAAAATCATTGTCAATTTCTCATAAAACGATCCTACATTCATGTTAACTGAAACCTAACGTTCTACATATGAACAGGTTTAGCAAACATTTCAAGGATAATGTACATTTGAATCAGTGTCAGATGAATTTTATTGTATATGAACGGAGTTTATGCTCAGTAACAAAGAGTACATTGATTATTATATGTTATTCAGAGCTTGATAAAAAAATATGAGAGTGTTAGTTCAGTTAATCTTATCCATGGAAATACAGTTTGTTGGAATAGTGAGAGCGAGAGTGTTGCTCTGAGTTTAATTAATTAATTATATTTCACCATGATAATGGAAACTGAGATGAATTATGTTGATTTTCGAATTCAGATCGTATAGCAAGAAATAGCACTGCGTCCTCACGTACGGCTCACCGATTCTGTCTTGCAACATGTTCGATATAAATCTCAAAGCTTCTTATGTAAATGGTTCAAATGACTGTTACCAGACATCTCTCTGAAGTGCACGGATTTCAAAAACGCAGTGCAAAGTAGTGACTACAATATAACATTGTGAAGTACAGATAACTAAGTCACAATGACATATAGAGCGAATTCGAGAAAAAGTGCAGATGCGAATGAATGTGGGCGAGTGATTTCACCGTCAAAATAAGAGTCGAATCAAACGAAAAGGTTCAGACACATAGGTATATACATAGGAAAATGAATCAGTCATTAGGTGATTCTAACCAACTAACATTTAGGAAAGTAAGAACGAAATGTATATAGGTTGGAACAGCTGATCATGTCAACATGCTCAGGCATAAAAGATTATAGTAATAGAATGATATAAACAGATTGTTACAGTTTTTGTGATACCGTATGTTGAATAAGTAAATTGAAGGAGTTTATAAAATAAAATGTAAACGGACTTAAATGTAGGCGATGTGCTGAAAAACGGATGGAGATATTATACAATGGATAGGGTTGATATTGATTTATACATGAAAGTGTGACTAATGAGAGAATAGTAGGTTTGTTAAATCAAAGATATATTGGAATCTTTTCTGTCCGAAAACGCTCGTTCTCCATTGATGTTAATCTATTTCACTAACGAGCAATACAATGATTTGCTTTTATGTGAAGTCAGCTGATCAGAACATTCTGCATGAAACTGCTCCTTTGCCTATATAAATGAATAACAAGCCTAAAGCAACTACACATACAACGTCATATTGACTAAGTGGATATGCATAGCGAACCTACAAATAATTCAACGAATATTCAATGACGGTTACAGACCATTTGGATTTGATGCAGTTCATCACGCTATTACATCGTTCGATAGGATTAACCACAAATGTTAAGAGAAAAAAGAATACTTGGCACCGTTATTTTTTGTCACATATGATACTACAATTTGGCTTCAAGATGTGTAAACTCATAATTGACGTTGAATTTTCAATAAACAATAATGTTTGAACAGTGAGTTTAGGCAAGTAATCCAATTTCATTTCACGCTATTTTCCTCATCACTTCAGTGACACCTCGATCAATTTATCTCACACACGAAACAGCTGATTAATGTAGACTGTAAGGAAGATATATTAAATCATTATGATAGATTACAGCAAATTCCTATGTTGACATTGTGATAATAAGTTACAAAGAGTAAGAATAATTTGGTGAATAGATGATTGTTCATGAAGGTCAGTATCAGTTAGAATTTGAATAAAATTTGATAACCCCATTAACCCACTATCAATGGATCATATTACAGTAATATTGCTCATCCAATCGAGACCAACGCACAACGAGGTGAACACAGATGAACATATTGTATTTGGAATTCCATATCAGGCAGTGAACAAGTACAAAAGAATGATTAGTTCATGCGATCACTACAAACCCACAAGTCGTATGCATTCAATATAAGATAACAAGAAGTTCTTTAATTTCTGCCAAATCCTATAAAATTCTCAAAGAAGAATCGGTTATTTTTTATTTACAATGTAAACTACCAGAACGTTTAATTATACAAACATATTTCAGTTGACCTCAATTGTCTACAGAAATATCAATGATTATACTTTGTTTTCGTCTATCACCTCATTCTATTTCATTATTAAAACAATATGGTATTCTCTAATCAATATCCTGTATAGTGGGCGCAATATGAATCTTGCCTACTATAATACATATCGCTTTTTAATAATCAGTTGTTTATGTGACTGACACACTGACATGCGCGCGCAAAACAAAGATGAGTGAAATTCTCACATTCTCACATTATTACTACTTTTCTAGACAGGAAATGAAGTGGAACAAATCTTTTCACTGCTGATTCATTCGGTATTGTTTTTTTGAATCTTCCCATCGATTTGTTAGGACTGCAACTGGTCAGTCTCTAATTGACGAGTCCCAAATAGGACGAAACAAGTGTCCTGAATTCCACTGCTAGCCACTATCCATCTCTGCTTAAATCTATTCACTGTTGATTCATTGAAGGTCTAGCTCGAGCTATGAGTAAATTTTGTAACCGTTTTCTATCCAATTTCAAGTGAGCTCTGTGTTCTTTTCTTCATTGAATCATCTAGTTTTCACGTCCTTGATTTATCAATCTATGAAAGGCTCATTGATAATCTCAATTCCTTGAGACTCAACTAGACACAGCGTCCTGTGTACATCATCATTATCATTAGCTTCATTCAATATTATATTTTTGATACAATACAGAATTCTCAGCACAATGTATTTCAACTAGTTTCCATTTCTTACTTCTTGATCGATCCTCACTACAAGTATTGAGTGATCGCCAGTTGGAAGTTAGCAGTTCAGTCAATCGTCATCTAAATAATATACGTTCTTTTCGCTGCATGTTGCTAACAACCTGGATATCTGTGAGTGAGCCTTTGTATTTTGTACAACGAATATTAGTACAATTTTTGGAAACGCACCTAAATAGGCTATGCGTTTAATTGCCAGAATGATGTATTAAAACAAACAAAACTAGATAACTTGTTGAAATATCTAGATAGCAGGGACAGGTAGCCCAGATGTTCAAGCAGACCGCCCTTATGATCTGTGAGACTGTGTTCAACCATTCTGATGACATAATCCACATCACTTTCTGTGTATCGTTTCATATCCATCACTGTGAAGGATGAACGATTGTTTACCTGATATTCTGGATAAACACATTTGATTGTTGACCATATATGTTTATTTCATTGAGTATAAAATAAGGTCAAAGCACAATTATTGATGTCCTGTTTGTCTACTGGTTGAATACATATGGAATTCTGAAGACAAGGTATTCTACCTACAATACGTATTAGTAACTAGTTATTAATAATTTTTTAAATGACGTGTTGAGACAATTTCAGATGGATAGTTTGTATTTGACAATATTCAGATGTTTCATTCAACTTTCCCCATTCATAAAGTTTACTGAAGTAAAGACAATCAATGTAGCAGAACATCATGAATTCACCAGAGTTCGAGGTTTCTCGTTAGCTGATTACAACTTTATAACATGATATTGAATAAGTTCACTTCTGTTTGACAGTGATAATTGTGTTGATATCTTCAAGCTCTTCAAGATTATTAGGAGATAAAGAACGTCAAATTTACTACAGTTGTGTTAGGTCGGCATACAATAAACTCTAGAGAGGCTCATAAAGAGCCCAACCAATCAGTTAGAAGCTATGCTACTAAAAATGCTACTAAAATAACAAGGTCCTGATTGGCTGTTAACATACTGCTACTATGGAATCTCAAGGTCTTTTAATTACTATAAAACCCCTGTTTTTCTGTACATAAATGAACCTTGTAGTAAAGTGCTTCTCTGATACTCGTGTCTTCTCTCTGGTCTTCCAAGTCGCTGAGTAGTGCTAGCCTGGGGTTATCTGAATAGCTAGGATCCGAATAAAGCGTTCAACCGTACAAGACATATCAAGTTGGAAGCAGCAACCGGCATAAAATCACTTGAACCAATGCAATGTATCTAGAAATATTCAATTGTCAATATTGCATTTTCCGTGGTCAACTCTCTCATGAATTTTTGTCATGAGATTTTTCTTTTGATAACACAAAGTATGACACCGTTATAAGTGAATTCATAGTTACCAAATATTCTGGGTGGATTGTGTTGTTTGTGGTGGTGTTTGAATGAACCCGTGATTCTTTTGCATTGATGACTGCATGATTATGGCTTCCAACAACAGTACATTCGCTCGTGCTCATCTAATTCTTCTTGATGAAATTGCGTTGTTTCTGGGATTAGAGGTTTATACTCTAATTCAAATACTTCAAATCATCACATTAGCGTCGCAATGGAGCCTTTACTGGAACGTTTGGACATACCTTCAGTTTTCAGTGTCTTTGAGCAGTACATGGAGTGGTTCAAAATCTGGGATATGAACAATGAAGCTGTTGAAGATTTTAATATTGTGGGTCATTTCCTCACGTTCATGGGAAAAGAAGCATACGACTTATTGAAGACGTTCTCATTTCCAGACAAGCCGATTGCACTCCGTTATGCAACTCTAAAGCGACTAATACTAGGCCATGTAAAGTACACAAATTTCGAATGCGTAGGGGATAAAGATTCTATGAAATGATTCTCCAGGACATCAGGAATTCCACTACTTGACGACGTCGTCGCAGTCCAATATGTAATCAAAGTTATTTAGATAACAATTCATTAAGTTGTAAAATAGTTCACGAAGATGAGTACATGTTTGGTAAGTGCTTGTTCTGTGGGAAGTTTCATCCATGTAATTCGTGTGTATTTGGTAAATCTAAATGCTTCAAATGCGGTGAAACTGGACACATTCAGTCAGTTGGTAATACTGTGGTCCATTTAGCTGAAATCAGTGTTAAGATGGATGTTTCTAATGATCACTCAACTCCATCCAAGACTTCTAGAATCGGTATAGAGTCACGTAGCAATCCGTAGTTGAATGAAACTCAGAATCATTGTAAGACAAAAGTTTCTAATCAGCCAACGTCTTATCGGATTTCCCATGTTATTGTACCACACATATTGTGTTCTAATAATTCACATATTTCTGATGAAAGTCCTCACAGATTTGAGGAAAATATGTTGAGTGAATTGAATCATGATCAAAAACCTCATGCAGTTTTTGTAGATGCTGACTTTTAAAAATGATCCATTATTCTGTAATCAAACTCTTAATAAATTTGAGGTAAAATTTTCAGAAGAATCAAATTCTGATATCACATCGAGTGTCAGTGTTCATCACAATGAATCTATCTCTAGTCATGCTCCTAATGAATGTGATAAATATGTTCCGAATGAATCAAATCTTAGTCACATTTCTGATGTTTTTGTATCAGATGTTGGATAATCTCACGAACAATGTTTGTTGAGTAGAGTCCCTAGTTAGTGGTATGATGAATCAGAGGGAATAGCAGGTTTTCCCGAAGCAATCGGAGAACCAGTTTTCCCAGACATTGGAGTTTGCACAGGCAGAGAATCCAAATCAAGTTCAGAGTTATCCTATTAGATATGAAGGAGATGCATGTTTTCCAGTTGATTGTTTCGCAGGTGAATCGAGCCTAGATGAATCACTTGTGTTAATTACACATATCAATGCATATTTATCTGTGCATTGTATTATGAATAACAAAAAGAATATGTATCATAATTTTTATTCACGTCGAAGTCACGTGGTGGAATGCATCAAATTACGTGTCAGTGTTTATCCCCAGATACTCACACATAATAATCGAAATGTGATATATAAGGAGATAATGCAAATTAGGGGCGTCAAATTGATTATGACATTGAGACGTAAGGATTCAACATTATTTCGTGGGTGAGGATAGTGCTGGAAAGTCATTGTCGCAAGTCGTCTCATATCTCATTGTTCCTTCGTTTCCACTTCAATCATTCTTTGTTCTCTTTCTCTTTTCTTTGATATTCTTAAACTTCTGACTCCACTTTCGATTGATGATATACTCTACTTATATCTGTCGACTTCACGAGCACACACCACAGTTGTTCTCGCTCTATTCAAGCGCAAATATTCATTAGAATATCAGTTGATGGGTTTATTTTTACACCAAACTGGTTGCGCACTAAAATTTACCTAGATAGTTATTCAATTGAAAACAGTAGTCTGTCTTAAATTTCAGAACTGTTAGATAATTCAACAAAGTTATCAAAAATAGAATGACGTTGAGTGACAGATTGTTCTAAGATTGTGAGAGACTTTAAGTAGTAGTCATCTAGCGGTTAGTGAAAAATCTGTTCAAATAAAAATAGTCTATACATTGAAACTTATCGTCCACTTGATGAATCTGATGGATGGAATACATAACGAGCCACTTAGGCACTATTATGAAAACTATCGCACACACTTCGAAATGAAATTCTCCAATAAAAACAGATACCCTGTTCAAACGATTCTCTCTAATCCGCCAAATCATGCAATGTTCATGTGATAATTAGTTGTTGAATTATCATTCTAACTAGGTATCCTTCAAATAACTCAATGTAGACCAACGCACAACTAGGTGAGAACAGATGAACATAATGTTTTCGGAATTCAAAATCAGGCAGTCACCGAGAACAAGTCAGTGATTAGTTCGTGCCAACACCACCAACTCACAAGTCGTATGCATTAACGAATAAGATTAGAAACATTGAGAATTCTGTTCGGTTTACCAGACTCTATATAACATAACACCAAGTTATATAATTTCTGCCAAATCCTATAAAATTCTCAAAGAAGAATCGGTTATTTTTTATTTACAATGTAAACTACCAGAATGTTTAATTATACAAACATATTTCAGTTGACCTCAATTGTCTACAGAAATATCAATGATTATACTTTGTTTTCGTCTATCACCTCATTCTATTTCATTGTTAAAATAATATGGTATTCTCTAATCAATATCCTGTATAGTGGGCGTAATTTGAATCTTGCTTGGAATTAAACATACTGTACTTTTGACAACAACTTTTGTTTATGTGACTGACAATCACGTGAACACATTGACACGGGTGCCCAAAACAAAGATGAGTGACATTCTCACATTCCAAATTATTACTACTTTTCTTAACAGAAAATGACGTGGATAAAATCTTTTGATATCTTATCCTGTAGAAATTAACTTCGCAGAACTATTAAAGGAAGTAAAGGAATTATATCATTCAAATTTTAACTTGTAATTCCACAATAGTCGTGATGTTTCTTGTTTGCAGCCGAGATACTACATAAGTCTTGAGACCGATTCCCCTTCAACACTTGCGATCATATCGAAGTACCCAGTAAAGTCTCAGACCATGCAAATTAAGAGATCTTAACTTCAAAGTTGGAAAAGAGTACAGCGAGTATGAAGGTATCATGGGACGACATGGACTGGACTGTCTTGGAGAAAGAAAGGGAAACGAGAAGAGACTCGCAAATCCAAGTGCATTCAACATATTGGTTATAGGCTGCACAATATACACACACAAACGCATTCACAAAGCTACATGGGTCTTGTAGGTTCACACCAAAGAGAATCGGTTTGATCATAAGTGGAACATTGTAAACTTCACAAGGTCAATCGAAGACGTAAGGATATAGAGAGGAACTGACATTACTTCGAATCACCACATGATTGTGGCTAAGATCGAACTAAAGCTAAGTAAGAAATGGACAACTGAGAAAACAACACTACATAGGTTCAGTGGAAGCGATCAAATTCTATGTGTGGTTGAGAACATTTCAATCTATCATTCGGCAGTTCCACTGATTAGAAATGTTCAATACATTTTAATATTCTACCTGATTGTTACAATGTCTAACAGATGTTTATTATGCTTACCACTGTAATATAGAAAATAAATTACTGTGTTTCTTGTATTTTCATTTGATATCCTCAACCATTGATGGTGTTAAACATATTGTGCTTTACAGATGTCGTGGGATACGAACTAATAGAGCTTAATGTGTGGCACATATCTATGTGGTTCTCCGTTTGTACCAATGTTGGTGTTGAAATAAAAAAAATATAAACAATTGTATGATAGTCAGGCAGTTATCACGATCATGTTGTCGACAAGGTTGTTGATCAGCTCACTACATTCAGCGGTCTTCATCTGACTCCAATTACATCTTTTGATGATTGAATAAATGACTGGCATTGTACTATACATCTTCGCGGTCTTCGTATATAATCATTGACTTCACTCGCGTTAGTGGATATTGGAATTGAATACGAGAATGGATTCCGAATAAGTATATTTCATACAATCTTTGATCCAGACAGACGACCAGGGAAACGAGGAGAAGCAAGGTGGAGAGGAGAGATTGAAACGAAAGGAATCGTAGAAGGCGTGTACACTAATCCGACTCAACTTAGTACTACTCAATATTTATAGTCAAAGAGAAATAAGTTACAGAAATGTGATGATTAAGATAGGAAATTCGTATATAAAACGGTCAAGGTTTGAAAGCGAATAATTCACGAGAAGAATGAATAAATGCGCCCCTTCGGAAGCCAGAATAAGCTATGTGGGCTTGACATGGCATCCAGCATTACAGAACGATTAAGGTGATGCGATGGTAGGTCTTTTCATAAATGTTCTATAACCAATATGATCTAAGTAGTAAGAGAAAATCTTTGATCTGGTACAAAAGACATTTGATAGCTGTGTTTAACTTGGTAAAAGTTTATCAACCAGCAAAAACCGAACAAAGAACCAACAAAATGGAAACCGTTGCGTTTAAACAAATGCACAAAACCGTGCATAACTGCGACAATGATTGAGGGAAAGTAATTATGATGATAAATACAATAAATGTTATAAATATATCAAAATATTTCGGATTATTACACGACAAATGTATTGTGTTACAACATAAGCGTTAAACTTCTCAGTAATACACCTATTTACTGAATATAGATCAGTAGTATCACACAATATTCAAAGGAGTGGAAGAGAAGTGAGGAAGGACAGATTTTAAAACAGACTTCACAACGTGCTTGAAAGTTAAACCTAATAACGTTTAGATGTCCAACACTTACTTACTCACTTACTTACTTTTGTTACTCCTTATGGAGCATAGGCTGCCGAATGAGATTCTTCGATCGATCTACTCTATCCTGAGCTCTCAGTTCGAGAAGTAAATCATTCACTTGTCTTCACCACATATCTTTTAGTATTATATGCAACCTTGGTGGGGGAGTGCTATCAAGTAGTGACCATCACGTGATTAATAGTGACTAACCTCGAGGGGTAATACACAAGCTTCTGTTGACAGACTGTGGTCAGTAGAGTTCAAGTATATTATAGATGAAATAGTAATCAGTGATAAAAATGTTCGATAATCACTATATCACAAATTGACTATATCAACATTAAGTGAACATCACGAGATATGATTTTCATTAGTTTAGTCTCTGGTGAGGAGTTGCATTTTCAAGCAAAATACCAATCCGTTACTTTTTCCGTTTCAATAGTTGTTTACCTAAAGTTGTTATGAACAAGCACTTAAGTGGAGTAAAACAATTTTTTGTTGAATCCAAACTTCAGAATGTATATCTGAAATATGAAAACTATACATTAAATACATCATTTGCACATTATCCATCAACTATTGAAATTAACAACAATCCGTTGTAGCGATTGTAGTGCCGTGCTTCATTTATAGTTCACCTCAATAACCGTTGTTATACCAATCTTAATGGTGTATAGAATCAGAAGGCAAAAGAAAGCGACAACAACATTTATATTGATAAATGATGCAGACCAGAAGGTTGTGAACACATGAGCAAATGATAGCGAGCGAAGCATACATATTGGAGATGGATGGTAAGCCATCATAAGAGCGAGGCGAAAATAATGTGTGTTAGAGATGGCGATGAAGCCGACTCGAGAGCGAAGCAAAATAATGCGTATTAGAAAAGGCGGGGAAGCCAACTCATTTTAAGCAAGCGATAAACACAGGAAATGTTGCAACCATATAATAATATTTTGGAATATTACACGACAAATTTGTGTTACAACACAAGTGTACAAATTCTTATTATTACAATTATCTACTTAATGTAGATCAGTAGTATAAAACACTACTCAAAGTAGTGGAATAGAAGTGAGTAAGGACAGATTTTATAACAGACTTAACAATGTGCTTGAAACTTAAACCTACTAACGTTTACATGTTACTCACTGACTTAATCGCCTACATAATTTTGATACTCCATGTGAAGCATAGGCTTACTTACGTGCTTACTTACTTACGCCTGTTACTCCCGATGGAGCCTAGGCCGCCGACCAGCTTTCTCCCAACCCACTCTGTCCTGGGCCTTCCTTTCTATTTCTATCCATCTTTTGTTCATTCTTCTCATGTCTGTCTCTATTTCTCGAATAATTGTGTTCTTTGATCTCCTCCTTTGACCTTCAGGATTCCATGTAAGGGCTTGTCTTGTGACTCAATTGAGCTACTTCTTCAAAGTGTTCCCAATCCACTTCCAGCTCTTCTTCCTGATTTCTTCCTCCACTGGAATCTTGTTTGTTGTCTCCCACAGTAACTTGTTGCTGATAGTGTCTGGCCATCGGATCCGAAGTATCTTGCGTAGACAACTGTTGATAAACATTTATATCTTCTGGATGATGGCTTTCCTAGTTTTCCACGTCTCCACCCCATACAGTAGAACTCTCTTCACATTCGTATTAAAAATTATAACCTTGGTGTTGGTTGACAATTGTTTTGAATTGCAGATGTTTTTCACTTGTAAATTTTCTGCCCTCGCTTTGCCGATCCGCGTCTTCACATATGCATCTGATCCACCGTGTTAATCAATGATGCTGCCCAGATATGTATTGGTTTTCGCATCCTCCAAAGCTTCTCCGTCAGTTGTAATTCGATTGGTGCATGTTGTATTGTATCGGAGAGTCTTGCTTTTCCCTTTGTTTATATTGAGACCTACTGCTGCTGAGGCTGCTGCTACACTGGTCATTTTCTCCTGAATTTGTTTTTGCGTTTCTGACAGAAGAGCCAGATCATCTGCGAAGTCTAAAACGTCCAGCTGCATCCTGCCTGTCCACTGTATTCCGTGCTTTCCTCCAGATGTTGACGTCTTCATGATCCAGTCGATCACCAGGAGAAAGAGAAAGTGTGAGAGTAAGCAACCTAGCCTAACACCGGTCTTTACTTCAAACCAGTCGGTGAGTTGTCCTCCGTGGACCATTTGGCAGTTTAGTCCATCATTGGAGTTCCGTGTTACATTGACTATCTTCTCAGGCACGCCGTAGTGTCAGAGAAGCCTCCAAAGTATCGACCTGTCCACTCTATCAAATGTCTTCTCGTGGTCGATGAAGTTGATGTAGAGTGATGAATTTCATTCTATTGATCGTTCCACAATGATTTATAGAAGTGCGATGTGGTCTGTACACGATCTATCCTTACGATATTCAGCTTGTTGATCTCGAAGTTGGTCGCCTACGGAATCCTTCATCCTGTTTAACAATAGTCTGTTGAAGACTTTTCTTGGTATTGAGAGAAGAGTGATGCCTCTGTTGTTATCGCACTTGCTGAGATCGCTTTTCTTTGGTACCGTGATCAGATATCTTTTTTTCCAGTCTGTTGGTACTTGTTTTTCGTCCCAGATCTTACTGAAGAGGATGTGAAGTATCTTTGCAGTTGCTGCTACATCTGCTTTCAGTGCCTCTGCCGGAATGTTGTCTGGTCCGCCTGCTTTGCCGCTCTTGATTTGTCTAATGGCCATGCTTATCCCTTGAATTGTTGGTGAGCCAACATCGATCAGGAGGTCTGTGGGTGCTGCTTCAATGTTGGGTTGATTCAGTGGAGCTGGTCGATTCAAAAGTTTTTTGAAGTGTTCTACCCACCTGTTTCGTTGTTCTTCAATATCGGTGATTGCTTTGCCTCCCTTGCTTTTCACTGGTCTTTCTGGTTTACGGTAATTTCCAGAGAGTTTCTTTGTTGTATCATACAGTTGTCTCATGCACCAGTGTACCATCAGTGATCCATTACTTATGGCGGTGCTTTTTTGGCCCAGAACCTCTTGACATGTTGAAACGATTGCCCCTTTGATACCTTTCCAGTTGCTCTCCATGGTAGTTCCCTCTCCATTGAGTAGAACGTGAAAGGCCCAGAACACTCTTCATGTTACTACGATTTCATCGAGTGTAAAATGTATCTTTTCATTTTACTAACTGGAATCTCTAAATACATATCTCGAAGCAGATCTTAATTTTTAAAACAAAAGCTAACGAAATAAGTGGTTTGCCTTTATCAGGACAGTTCCTATTACGAATATTCCACTCTACTTTGACTTTGTAACATAGTTGAAAAAAAAACGAACAAGGAGACAATATGAAGTTTCTAGTGTCAGCGCTCACTGAGACACCTTCAAATGGTATCTGACATTAATTTAAATAATATAAATCCATCCGTAGATGAATAATCACTTATTTCATATGGCAGCTTCTGTAGAAAGCTACGTCGTTGAAGGTAGTCGTTAAGAAACCCTCGAATAATATTTTGTACTAGCTATCATTCTTTAGAAACACGTTATTCCAATTTTGAGGAGACTACAACTCATTACAAGATTCCATCTTGATTCATCTTGTCTTACGGTTTTTGAGATGTTAACAAACGATCCATTTTGCCTATGACTGACTTGATTCAATCAGATTCTGAATAATGTAAGATTAATTGTTTATTTTATTTGAATGGAGGCAGAATGATTAGTTGTGAAAATAATGTGAACTACATCATATCATAGACTTTCAAAGCCTCTTTTCACTAGATTGTAATAACTTACATAAGCTTGAAAATGATGCAACGTTTCAATGAATGGAATCATATTTACCTTAGGGAGATAAACAGGTCACCTGAAAAAAACTTTCGATCATCAAATTAGCACATTTTTCCCACCATAAACTATATAGAGGATATTCAAATATACTGGCCAGTATATTAAATATTCAATAAACAGTTGTGAATACGACGAATGGGTGAACTTAAGGGATCTCTGATAACCTTTGAAAGAGCCAAAAGAATTGCATTCAATAATCTTTTAGAAGAACACTCTGGAATCTCCATATATAGCTTCCCGATTGGGAAAATTATAAAATCTACTGTATACGGATTGTATGACTGTAATAATGATTTAGTCTTTATTAAAAACTATATATCGCTGTTTTTTCTACGGTATTTTACAGTTTTTGGAATAAGACTCCTTCCTAATTGTCTTCGGTTTTATTTTTATTTGAGACTTGGAGGGTTCCAGTTTTCTTGTACTCAAGCTGTAAGCGGTGTATCAATAACCTAAGCTTTAGATATAACAGATTTTTACACAGTATAACATTCATTTTAATTCAATGCCATGTTTGTTTACTATTCGTCCTGCCTAATATTCATATTATTTCGGTGTGATATTTACTCAGTTTACCAAGAAAATGTGAATGCTCTTCAAGCAACACTAAACTTAAGCTTCATTTGTCAACAAGGTTTATTTATGACTTCAAGGGAACTACTGTTCCTTAATGGATTCGAATGATGTTATTCAAGTCAAATAATTTAAAAATGTGTTATTTGTGAGTGCAATATGGACGAGATTATACACTATGGACGAACCAATCAGATTTAGGCCTTAGACTTCGGCGCGAAATTCATTTCTCCATTTGTGTAAATAACGTTTTGATATTTTAGCTGATATCAGATTTACGAGCAATGCTTCGAAGATACCTATGATCGAAAACTAGTAGCCTTCGAATATCCTCTACTCTTATTGGCCATGTTTAACTGCCATAAAGTAGGACGGAACGAACTTCTGCACAGTAAACCCGTCCTTTGGTTGCTAGACGGATATCTCGCCTACGTCATAAATGACGCAAGTTGGCAAATGTTAGTCAAACCTTCTGTATCCGTGCTGGGATTTAGTCACACACCATGAAAAAAACACCAGGACTCATGAATTCAGCTACTAATTATACATCAATTTTTATCAGGTTCTTTATTTTGTGATAGACTTAGTCAAAAAACAGGGATGAGTACCTACCTACCTATCTACTTAAAGATAGTATTGTACTGTGAAATGTTTCTGAAAAGAAAATAATATGCGAAACAGACAAATGAACACATTGCTTATCAGGTACTATGGTTGACATGATAAAATATTTCATTGATATTGCATCAAAGAATAAAATTCAGTTTCAATGTTCACTGATATTCAGTTTGTTAGCTTACTTTTGTTTACTCCTGGTACTCCAAAAGGACCGTAGGCCGCCGACCAGCATTCTCCAACCCACTCTGTCGTGGGCCTTCCTTTCTATTTCTATCCAATTTATGTTCATTCTTCTCATGTCTATCTTCATTTCTCGGCGTAATGTGTTCCTTGGTTAGACCAAACATTCATCATTAGAAATTTTAAGAAAGTATACCATAAATAGACAAAATAAATCTCGTAACAAGCCAGAATCTGAATTTGTTTATAATGAGTTAAAGTGGTGTATTTAATATTAAGACTTAAAAATTAATAATCATTTCATGAACTGAATGAAAGTTTATGCTATAGAGTAATCTTAATTGGTAACCCTATCATGTACTCACTAGTGACTGTCTTCAAGATGAGTCTCGTAGAGTTCTAGTGAGAAGCCTTGGCCAATGGAGTTCAGCTGTGTCTATTGTAGAGGCAGTTACTCACTTAAGACAATGGTGGACAGTTAGGCAATATTGTGGATTGGTTAGAAATGGACATTAAAACTGTTGAATGCCGGCCGGATCAGTGATTTACTGGTTAAGCGTTGGAGAGTGAGACCGAAAGTACTAAGTTTCAGTCTATTTGGTGTGGGGTCGTGGATGCACGGTCTTGAGGAGCCTCATACTAGAACGAGACGGCTTCAAAACGGTGCTTTCAGGTTTTCATTGGTGGTCTAATATTCATACATTCGTTAAATCATTTGAAACTCAGCAATCTCCACCATTCTATATTGAAAAATCAGTATATAGTGGCCAACTATTTCGTGCTATTACCGTCTCAATAGTTACTTTTTAAAAAACGATTTTGTGGTTTGATTTCTTTGACCAGTATTAAGAGTTATAGATATAATCTTCGGAGATAGGCTTAATAAACCTATTTTAGTAAACATTTTTTGATGGCTTTTGCATTTATTTTGTTTATTTTCACATTCTGTACATTTACCATTGTACTTGTTGTTTAAGTGTATGACCTTGAACTCTTAACTACAGACTTACTGACTTCCTGCCGGTTTTTGAATTCCACATAGCACGACATTGTAACCGCTCATAAACAGATACACTCTAATACATACATGACTCGTTCTGTTACGCATATGGATATAGTAACTGAACTATATTTATAGACTACTGTGACATTTCCAGTACATTCTACGTTTAGCAAACTTAATGAAGCCTTATCTATCTTATTAGAATTATTAACTATCTATAATTGTGGATTTTTGGGAACCAGCGCAACGGAACACACAAGAGCCAGCCAATTTAAGTAACGTTCACAAACTTTTATTTGTGTTAATAACTTATAAGTTGTTTATTGTTACATAAACTTTTGTACGTATTAACTTTATTGCTAAAGCCAAATCAACACCAGAACTACTTCAGTTTTATTAATTGACATTCCATACAATATAAGGAGGGTCTGATGCAGACGTAAAGGCAAAGATTAGCAAAGCAACAAAAGTATTCCTACAATTGAAGAACATATGGAACTCAAAACAACTGTCAACCAAACCAAACCAAATCAATCTTCAACTTCAACACAGTTCCACTGTGCGGAGACGAAACTTGGAGAACTACAAGAACCATTACCAAAAATATACAAGTATTTATAAACAATTGTCTACATAAGATACTAAACGTCCATTGGTCGGATACCTGTGGGAGAGAACAAACCAGGTTCCATATGAGGGAAAAATTAGGAAAAAACAATGGAAGTAGGTGGGACATACGTTGAGTAATGAATCAAACTGCATCATGAGGCAAGCATCAGCTTGGAATCATGAAGGGGAACGAAAAAATAGAAGACCAGAGAACACACTGCGTCGAAAATTGCAAGGAGACATGAAAAGGACGAATAGAAACTAAAAAAGATTGTGCAGGACAGTGTTGGATGAAGAATAGTTGTGGGCGGCGTATGCAAAAAGTCGGCTATTTAGAAATACTACATCAAAAATAATAACAATTGCAAGGGGATCAGTAAATGTATGGTGAATAAAGTATTAAGGAACTAATTGGTTGTGAAATATTTCCTCTTTAACTAGCAACAGTACTGATTAGCTAGCCTAGACTGGAGAAGGTCATGATTCATAATAGTATGTCGTGCATTCCTCAAGTATGTATATATAACCTTTTACTAACGAAATAACTGGTCGCTTGATCAGTATCGAGATCATCCTCCTGTAATTTATTTAAAATTTCACCACATTCACGCCTTCATTGTCTGAGCGTCATAATTCCACGCTAATTTTGTCATCTTTACATTATTCTGGATTGCTTCATTAATAAATGGAAGTGAATCCTAAGTACTTAATGAGTTGTTGAATAAATGTTTCTTCTCCCTTCCAGATTCTCATAGACGTTCACCTGTGGATACTTCTTCACAACAAAGGTAACCTATCACAGTCTAATAGGCTTTCTCATACTGCTCTTCTGCTTTATAATGAATGATCTACTTATTTAATGAGATCGATTGGCGTTAAAATGTTTCAATCTATTAACGCTTCAAATATTTACATAAATACCCAGTGAGTTGTCTAGTTTTAGAATATTGTATTTGACTAATTATCAAGTTTCATCCAAGTCAACGCGAAAAATCCAATTTAAGTTCTTTCTAATGCTTTCTTTCTTGTAGTTTAGATTTAGCAAAATGAAGACAACTTGAAGCGATACATGATGGTTGGAAGTGATTAAAGACTCTGAATATAGATTTCACTCACTGTCGGTACTCGTTACCAGTGCGTGCCGGAAGTCTAGGGGGAACATTTACCTGAAGGTTCCGAATCAGAGCCCTCCAGCTTCAGAGTCTGAGAAGTAATCCCTGAAAAATTTGGAAGATGTCTTGCCTTCTGTAGAACTTCTTGGTTGACAGACCACTGGGCATTAAACAGTGTCATGTTTGTTTAGTTTTTTAATGCTTATCAAGTTTTACTAATGAGATTGAAATGCGATCACTGGTTCAAGTGATTCGACATCCACTTTAACGTTTTCATGTAAGGTAGTCGGAGGTAGTAAGTAGAAAAAACCCTATCCTATGTCTCGTGCTACTTGGCACGTATCAGCAATATCTTTAACTCACATTCCTAAACATTCAAAATCTTTTATACAGCTTATAAAACCAGTACTATCACCAAACCTGTTATCACTGTCATTTTATATTTGCATGTAGAAACGCTTCAGAGAAGAATGACTTGGTTGCAGTTGACTTTCCTATTCCCAATCCAAACTAAATCTATACCAAAGTTATATTTATAAAATCTAAGATAATCTTTACGCATAATTGAATTTTAACATCAAAACGATATTAAGAGAATGAAATTGTGAAATGTTGTGAAATGAGACAAGCACAAAAATTCTAGTTGATGGATCACCAACTGCTATGAAACCGTTCTCCTCCCAGTTTAATAAGATGTTTATAATTTCGATTTACTTAGTATATATGCAGACAATCTGTCAGAAGGAGTTGTTTTGAATCAATCGCACTAACAACTAGTTCTGTCTATTTGAATTGAAGCGAAATCATATAACTAAACATTTGTGTAACAGGACTGTTAGAGTTAGATATTAAAATGTTATTATTTATTAGTAGATATCCGCAAAGCATTATTATTACCAGGGGATCACATCGCTGCTGTTCGTGATGTTGTCCTCAACCCCAATGTACTTAACGTCTTTGATCATCTCAAGGAGGCAATTCTCATATAACTCCTCCGAATGAGGGAGGAACACTTGGAGACATCATTAGCACGTCACTTTCTGGGTGACGCTAAACCGAGCCATCACCTCATGAGCCTGCAATTTCTCGCAGAACTTATGACAGCTGATTCCGGAATCGTTACGGAGTTATGGCTCGACTCTCTACCAGCACATATACAGCCAACAAATACGGCTATGTCCGGGGATACACCGCTTAATCAGGTGGCCCTCATAGCAGATAAGATATGGGCAAGTGCTAGCACCTGCGACAACCGTATATTTGCCTCATCGCACGTTTGAACGTCGACCTCGACACCAGTCGCCTTCCGTCTCAGGATGAGAGGCAGGCTGTATTCATACCCGTTTCAATATCCGAGGGCGTTCCAATAAACCAGAACGCCAGGTCCCCGGAGCTGTAACTACTCGCTTTAAGCAGGCACCTTACAAGCCACGTCAGAAGGTGGTTTCGCAAGCAAGTTCTGGTTGGTGATGGTTCCACCGGGCCTTTGGATCTGGTGCTAACCATTGTCGAGCACCCTGATCATACAAGGCGGGAAACTCTCGAGCTGGCGACTGAACGTGGCTGTACTCTCAGGCCCTTCACCTTAGGCTGGCTGTTTATCTAATGTGCACGACTATCACACTAACGCTAGGTACTCAGTAGATACAGATGGCCAAGTTTCTGTCATAACTTTTGTTAATGGTAAGTCTCAAGCTATAATTCTTCGCTGCAAATGGCTCGATAATCCCTAGCTATGGTAAACGACAGCTGACAGTCAACCTGTGAAACCGACGATAGAATCTGTGAACGTTCATCATTGTCGATGTTCCCACAGCTATACTCGGTATCGATTCCCTACAACACTGTGACATCGGTATTTCGATATTTCATTGAACAGTAAGTTCATGAACTTTAAAGCTCAAGCAAAGTAGAATCCGTTATCGAATTTATAGCTAGTGAAGTTACTAAACGAATAATCTCTCGAAATAATTTCATTATCTATAACGTACCGAAAAAAGTTGTCATTAAAGCTGTCAGGAATTCGATACCAAAGGTAGGTAACCTTCATGACAGTCCTTGCCAATGTATTGGATTTAATAAAAAGCACCAGAAATACTCGTGCCTTATCATGCTTAGATTCGATTCCCATTTAGTAACTGAACAGTTAAAGGAACTTGAAGGCATGAGCTGCGCGCATACGAAGTTTATAAACGCCTGTATATTCTCAGGTAAAGCCATCAACCAAAGACTAACGTAAAAGCGTATCTTAAAAGAAAGTAACGTTTTGAGATCACAACAATTCTGGTTGCCACAGCATCCGCACCATCGCTGTGACAGAGAAACTAGGCGAGGTGGTGGTTGTCTTAACCAAATTAAAGCGAAACATAGGTGAAAAGCTATTAATGAGGAGCTATTAGCACTTAATACTAGCTCAAATGTACAGTATATAGTTCTCGCTTTCAAAAAACGCTCTAAATCAACTCAAAATGTTGATATACGGTGCATTTTGCAAAATGACACTTTTATATAGGACTCTAAATCTATAGCAGAAATTTTCAGTGGTATTCTTGGGAATGCAAAAAGAATTCATAAATGGTGCTGTCTCAGGCGTTATATGCGTGACTAGTAACTCAATAAAATCTATTTCATTCACATGCTTGAAAATTAGTAAGGTTCAAGTACCCTTAAGGTTTCGAGAGGTCATGGGGCAGAATGGATTTAATAATTTCTCTACAAGTATAGTGGTCCGGATATTTCACTTCTTCTAAAGCTGTTTACTCTCTCTGTGAAATTAGGTTCTTATTCATACTGTTGAAAACCACGTAGATCATACCACGTTACAAATCTGGAGATAAGACTGATATGAACAATTATCAGCCGATAAATATTACTCCACTTATCTCTAGGATTATGGAAAAAATTATTGGTGACGAACTATCCAACTATTTATTGACTGAAAAATTTAACAGTGATACGCAACATGGATTTCTTAAAAATCGATCTTGTTTGACATGTCACTTTGATTTCTTTAAATTAGTCTATTCTCTTCGTGGCAAAGAATACCTACTGTAAGTCCTATACCTGGACATTTCTAAGGCCTTCGACATGGTCAACCACCAACTTCTCATAGGTAAACTCGCGTCATATGGGGTCCAAAACTCTTTGCTAAGTTGGTTTGATTCCTCCTTCAGCAACCGAAATTAAACAGGTAAAATTAACTCTTCATTGCCGGAATCTGTCCCTGTTGGAAGTGGCGTAATACAAGGAAGTGTCTTATGACCTTTGCTCCTTTTGGGGTTTATCAATAATATTTGGGAGAGCTTTTGTGTGGACAAGCTCCTCCTGTACGCAGATGATCCTAGAGTAGTGTATTCATTTTCACCACATGTGCTGAACAATATTGAAAATTGCATCAGCACGGAGCTTAACAAGGTAGCACAGCGATGCCCAAAATGGAAGCTGGGGCTTAATACAGCTAAATGTAGATGGATATACTTCGTTGATACATCACTCAACCTAGATCTTACCATAAATGTTGAAGTGTTATCTAGGTAACATACAGCAATAGATTAGGGACTTAGGTACTCCTACGGCTTGTTGTTTACAGACGAGATATTAAAACAGACTTACAAGTCTCAACGACTTATAGGTTGAATAATCCGAAACCTTTTTAACAATGAATCACGTATTTGATTGTACAAAGTTCGTGTTCGACCACTCCCAGAATACTGAGCGTTTATGCTTGGTAGTGCGCGCATGAATGATAAATTAAGACTGGAATCAGTAGAAAGACGATTAACGCTTCGTACTCTTGGAGCTGGTTGTTTTTCGCACAAGGGAAATTGAAGTGTTCATATCAAATTGACGCAGAGCTAGGAGAATTATTCCCTCTTTGTAATTAAACTATACATAATTGATATGGTGTGGAGGAATGTTGTGACCATTTGCGGATTGCGTATTAGTTAATTGTGGATTCAAATGTGAAATAACGTGATATATTGTTGTCAGCCTATTCTTTGCATCACGTTTGCCTACATTAAAGCTATGGTTACGTACTGCAAATGGTTACAAACATAAACTTGATCTTGACACTTTATGGAAAAAGAGAGAGAAATTAAATCTTTTCATATACTTCAAAATACTTTCGGGTCACATTTGCATTCATAACTTTTGAACAATGGTCTTGTTTTACTATTCCGACACTAGAAAATGGGTTTCAAGCGTTCTTATACCCTAACGCCTCAAGGTGGTCTGTTTCGCTTACTGCCCTATAAGTGTGTTGTGTATGCAGTAAAAGCCATATGGCCATGTGGAGATGAGGTCTCATGTGGGACTGCAGGTTCGCTATAGAAACTGTGGATGATTCGGCATTGCTTCGGAAAGTTTAAATGGCTGTCCATGTGAAAAGTTGATGGAATGGTTAACCGATTTCATTCATACTGGTGGTTGCTTTCCAGTGTTCTCAAGGGCTTTTGTCATTGCAGCATTGTAGGGGCATGTTCCCACTGCTTGAACTGATGAGTTTGACTGTCGTGCAAGCGGAATGGGTCAACTTTGGCCCATAGAAAGTCCGAAGGAATTTCAGTCTTTTGGTCAACAAATTTTTCTTAGCCAATAAACAGCAATATGTTGTGAAATATAAGAAAGATATTTGCAGGATAAATTGAATAAGAAAGGAATGAACCAAATCGGTTGAGCTGTTCAAAAGTATCACCTCAATATCTTGTGATATACTCTGGGAGACATGCATATACCAGCACGAAGTCAGGAGGACACAATGAGTACAATTAGACACATTGTATTTGGAATTCAAACCGTGTAAAGGAATAATAATACACGAAAAAAATCATCACTTGTGAAAAAAAATACAAACACCCCAGAAAGAGAATCGATTATCACAAGTGTTCAGTATTTGCTGAGCAATGGACCAAAGTATTCTGTGTGAATTCTCTGCTACACCTTAGACGAAACTGGTCAGTGAATACATTTCGAAGGATGGTTTTGAGACCTATGATGATTCAAGATTGTTAGTTGTGCGACATACATATGAGTGTATCTGCGGTCACCAACATGTGAGCCATGTTAAAGATTTCATCCTCTCAACACCGAAACGTTTGCTTTAGTGATCTTCAAAAACGGATCTACGAAATAAAGTAGGATTTGCATCATAGTCAATTGTGTGGAAAATGCCATGAGGAATAGTGAATGATCCATGAAGCTTGGTAAAACATACGGAAATGTGAGTTTCAGATCCGCATTTTAAAATGTATTGATAGTCCATAGTGCGTTTCTCAAATATCAAAATACAGCGTTTGCACGATAAAACGAATCGGAAGTAAAAGGCGTAATGCGTATAGCAAAGTCGAGAACGGCAAACGAAGAAATCGTTCCGGACGTACGAAATCTGTGCCTACTGGAAGAATCTAGGTGTCTGACGATCATGATGATGATGACAACCCAGGACGATGGACGTGGTGTTCGTTTCGTAGCGGGTGTAAAGTGTGACCGATAAGGGAATCGACCATGATAACATGAAACGCCCACCATCACATTAACATCCTTTGACTTTGTTCATCATAAAACAAAATTCGCTTTGTTGACTCATTTTTCCTATCGTCTAGTTACTGTTGAGTATGTTATTCGTTTCTCTCCTCTTCCCTGTTTAACAGACTGCATTGCTTATTTTGTATACTAGCAGTGTTAATTTAGTTTAAGAAACAGACAAAGTATGTCAGGCCTAATAGCTTACTTGTTCCGACTTTGACTAAGCTGAGACTCTGGGCTCGACAGTCTACAGAATAGTTCAGAATTACACCTGTACGAAATAATTTCCTACACAGATGACGTAAGGAAGTAGGAGGTCATTGATTTTGAGATATTTTATGAGAACCGTAAATATTGAGGTCATCCGGACAAACCTCATAACTTTTAAAATCACTGACTACGTCATGGATCATTCCATGAAATATGGCTGTAGAACAACTTAAACCGAATGAAATGTAGTTGTATTTGGAAAGACCACAAGGAGTGTTAGTCGATATTTAGCCCGATGAAAGTATATCCAAAGGAATCTGCAGGTAGATGTTGTTCAAATTAGCTCCACATGAAACTTTAGGATAGTGGACTTGACTAGGAATACCTTCAGCTTCAACTGTAGTGTGCTCTTACATGTGGAAAAAACTTTACAAAATCATGGATAAAAATGAAGAACGATCATCAAAAGCTACATTCTTATTAGGATTTATTAACAGGGTGTAATATCATTATTAACGAATTGAACAGAAGTCCAACATACCAGCATAGTGCAGTATTGTAAACTCTTGTAAAACGTTTCGGTTTATATAGAATGAAAGCAATCACATAAACGATACAAACTATATTTTACAATCGTCTACGTGAAAAAGCGTGAAAGTGGTATGTAGTTCAATGAAAGAAATCTCCGATTCATTGAAATGTTTAACAACATAAATAAAGTGTTTTTTATAAATTATGAAATGAAGACAATAAAGTAAGCATCATGAAAACAAGCGACGAGTTGTTTGTTATCTTGAAAGTAAGAACTGAAAACAAAAGATTGCTCCTGCTTAAATCGATTGTCCTTTTAGTTTCAAATAGTGTGTTCAAACGATCAGTCAATTCCACATATAATTCCTCCTTCACTTTCCACAATGGTTACGCTTTATTACGTCTGTCGACCTTTGAAAAGAATTTAATTACGCAGAGTGAACAGGAAAATTGCGAATAATTATGATGATGTGATTGTTGATATCTCACATGTGATCAAACAATTACTTTACTGTTTACCTACTTGAACTATTTTGTGGTATCTGTAAAGACCACCTGACAGCGAATAAGTTCTCTGAAGTAGCGAAAGTAAGACAAAATAGTGTTTATACATATGTATAATGAATATTTGCTTCATTCAATGAATATGCATTCTAACACAAAATGAGTTTGAACACCAGATATCATCTCCCTTCTGAGTTTCAGGTGAAATAGTCCAATTAAATGGAAGTTTCAAAAGTCCTTATTATTATTTCAACGATATGATGAATGTTGTAGTCCAATCGAAGATTTTTTGCTTAACTAATAGTCCGTTGATGTCTATTCAAACATACACATATAAATGATTTCCTGAGATTGTGTTATTCCAATGAAACCGTGTTTCCTCAATTGAACTAATTTGTATGTAGAAATGCTACTCAAATATCATTAGTTCCAATAACTGAACAAAATGATTGAACTTCATTTTTATGTTCTAATGTTCTGGTTTCAATCAATCATGATGTATCAACAAACTGTTCATGGTCGTTCGTTGATTCAATGTTTCAGGAATGGTATGATTTCGAAGATCATAATCGCAAGAATATGATAATCGAGAAATTGTTGAATATCAAACGGTCCACAGACAATGATCTGGGGACAATAAACTTTTAAGAGCTAAGCAAGTGACAGAAACAAATTGGGGGATATCAAATATAAATTGGAAGTTCATGTGCTTCAATAATCCAAACCGATTTCTTGTACAACATAGTTTATTGTTGTATCTGTGATCAGTTTGATTTATTGAATCTACCATGAGGTGTCGTATTGATGACATATCTGTTTCGCGGTATTTTAAATGGACCAAAGGGTATGTAATATTCACTTTAGCAATAACATCAACAACAACTTTGATTCGTGGAATGTAATGTGCAAAAACCAAAACCAGTAAACATTTCAGTTTGGAAAGTGGTTATCTTACCTCTAGTGTTTGTAATGAATCTACCAACATTGAAGCCATAAAAATTAAACGGAAATTTTGGATCGAAGTACTGAAAATATGCAAACATATGGATTAATACCTCCATGGCAACATTATTTGACTCACTTGATCAGTATCGGATTTCTCAAACCTGTCATTGACAGTTGGAGAGTGCTGGTTAACGCGAATGATCTGGGAATAAAAATGAAAATGAGTCTGAATATGTGTATTGGAACCTGACTGATAACTGACATACTCATGTGAATCGTTTTTAAATATCAGTTTACCTTCTTCAAGCGAATCAAGTTTGTTACAAGAGTGCTGACATTCTAAGAATCTTGAAGTTAGCGTGACCACCAAATATAGGACTATAAGATGACCGGGCGAATGAGTATATCAAAAGTGATTCAGATGAACAGTGGTCCTATTTCATTAAAAATAATTAAAATTCCCGTAATAAACCCATTAAACGTAAATGTATAATGAACACTCACCTCATCTTCTTATGAAAAACGTTAATAATTGTTGTTATAACTTGACCAGTTTATATAAATTTTGTAGGTGGTTGTCTGTTTCTTTCTGATTGGATGAATCAAAGCGACTACTAGGACGAGCAAAATTCATGAAATCATATGATCATTGTTAACGAATCATCATTATGACATACTGTTCTAGCTATTGATTTATATAGTCTGCCAAGTATCCACTGTCTGGTTGAAATTCCTGACTCCTATTGATGAAAACTATTTTAGAACAACATATATAAGCGAACAATATTGTTCTCAATTAGATCATCATCAGGCTTTACTCTAATATACAGTAATATTTATATGCATATATGAAATTATTAAACCAATCAAGGCAGTTTATGAGTCAATGATAACAGTGGAATAGATTACATAATCAAAATTATTAATAATTAGTGAAAAGTACAAATTGATAGTGTAATGTGACAGGTGTACTAGTTGTGATAAGAATAATAAAAGGCTTGAATCAATGTTACATAATGGGAAAATAGGTCAATGATTATAAAAATATAGGCACTGAAATAACGTTTGGTGAACAGGGAAGCAACATCTAGAGAAATCATCCGTTTACCACTTAAGTTCATGTGTTCAACACGACTAAATTTCAGAAACTCAACGACGTAAAAGACATAAACATGAAAACAGAGAAAATGTTGACTAATTCACTCAAGGAAATAAAAAATAAAGGAATAATCACTCCGAGTATACACGATTCACTTAAATCCACCGGATCGAACAAGCCACGACTATATGGTTTACCCAAAGTTCACAAGGTAGGTCTCCCGCTTCGTCCAGTTTTAGACATGTATAATTCACCCTACCATAAAACTGCAAAGTGGCTAGTTCAAATCCTGTAACTCTTACACAAACTAATCGTCAACAAAAACGTGACAGACGTTTTTGATTTCATTTCTAAGGTTGAACACATGAACTTAAGTGGTGAACGGATGATACCTCTAGATGTTGTTTCCCTGTTCACTAACGTTCCACTAACTGAGACTATTGATTTTGTGTATCATCAATTACATGAAAAACATATCAATGTCGGAATTTCTAAGGTCAGTCTTAAAGAAATACTTTTGAAATGTACAATGAATGTTCATTTTGTCTTTAATAATACATTTTATAGACAAATTGATGGTATAGCGATGGGTTCACCTCTAGGTCCTATCCTAGCGGACTTTTTTCTTGCGAAAATAGAGAATGGACCCCTCAAAGATGTTATCAACAAGCTTGACTTCGATTGTCAGTACGTTGATGACACTTTTATTATCGTGGATCAGGACATTGGCAAAGTCGAACTACTCGAACTGCTTAACAATAAACACCAAGCTATTAAATTCACATGTGAGGAGGAAATAGATAATAAATTTAATTTCATTGACGTATTGTTAATAAAAAAGCCGACGGTTCCATCAGTAGAAGTGTGTTTAGGAAAATCTCTTCATCTAGCCAGTAGACACAATTCTTAAGCTTCGTACCTGTCTACTATAAAAGGAACTTAGTCAAATGTCTAGCAAATACAGCTAGGAAGATTTGCTCAGTCAATTCTATCAACATTGAGTTAGAGGTTATCCATAATATGTTGATGGAAAGGGGTTATCCACTAGGATTCCTGAAGAAAGATTTGCATTTAACAAATAAGAAAATAAAGATATCAACAGCTGCGAAGAAACCACTCTTCCTGAAACTACAATTCAACGGCGATTTAGCTGATGATGTACTACGGGATAGACTAACTAAAGCAGTTAAGAGAACGTTTAATGCAGCCGACCTCTTTCTTTCTTACTCGACACGATCTATGGCAATCCCCCAACTAAAGGATAAATTGCCTGGTTTTGCCACTTCTATGTGTATCTATAAATTCAGCTGCTCCTGTGGAGAAAGCTATATTGGGCGCACTACCAGACAACTGAACCAAAGAGTTAGTGAAAACTTCCATTCGTGGTTAGGAAAAAAGTATGGTCAAGTCGATAAGGAGCTCGATTCTTTCACACTTGATTGATAGCGGTCATGAAGTTGACAGAAACCAGTCTTTTGAAGTTATTTATCGTATTCCAATTACTTTTCCTTATGGGGTTCGATCTCGTCTCCTACACATAGCAGAAGCTATAGGAATTCGATCCAACAACGCAAGTCTTTGTGTTCATAAGAAATTTGTAACACCCTTATCCCTCCCTTGGCCTTAATAAATAATTTTATTTTCCATACACTTTCTACGTTTATTTTTCTTAACCTCCCTATCAATTATTTACTTATAATTTTTCTAATATTCGCTTCCAATTATCTGAACACTTCTTATTACGTAATCTTATAATTTCTATGACTGTGTCTATATTCTTTTTTCTAATCATTGACCTATTTCCCTATTATGTAACATTGATTCAAGCCTTTTATTATTCTTATCACAACTAGTACACCTGTCACATTACACTATCAATTTGTACTTTTCACTAATTATTAATAATTTTGATTATGTAATCTATTCCACTGTTATCATTGACTCATAAACTGCCTTGATTGGTTTAATAATTTCATATATGCATATAAATATTACTGTATATTAGAGTAAAGCCTGATGAGGATCTAATCGAAAACAATATTGTTCGCTTATATATGTTGTTCTAAAGCACAATATAGCAATTTTTCAAATTTTGAAAACTATTTTGCATATGATTAGTAATACTTTAAACTTTGTGACCGATTTCTACTTTAGTATTTCAATGAATTGAGCTTGTTTTGATTGTCTTATGTATCGAAACATATAGTTAAAATACTTGTGATAAAAGAATGTTCAATGTTCTCACGTAGGGCTCACAATTCTGTCTTGTTACATGTTCGATATAATTCTCGAAGCTTCTTACGTAACTGGTTCAAATGACTGTTACCAAACATCTCTCTGAAGTCTACAGATTTCAGAAACACAGTGCAAATTTTTAACTACAATCTAACATTGTTAAGTATAGATCACGAAGTCACAATGATGTATGAAGCAAATTCCAGAAAAGGTGCAGATGCAAATGAATGAGGGCGAGTGATTTTACAAAACTTCTTTTTTTGCCTATATAAATGAATAACAAGCCTAAGGTAACTATACATACAACGTCATATTGACTTGGTGGACATGCATAGCAAATCTACAAATAATTCAACGAATATTCAATGACGGGTATAGACAGTTTGAATGTGATACAGTTCATCACACTATAACATCGTTCGACAGGATTAACTACAACTGTTGTGAGAAAAAAGAATACTTGACACTGTCATATTTTATTACATATGATACTACAATTTGGCTTCAGGATGTGTAAACTCATAATTGACGTTGAATTTTCAATAAACAGTATTGTTTGAAAAGTGAGTCCATATATGACAACTTGTCATCCACTTGATGAACCTGATGTATGGAATAAATAACGAGCCATTTAAGCACTATTATGAAAACGATCGCACACACTTGAAAATGACATTTCCCAATGAAAACATGTACTCTGTTCAATCGATTCTCTCTAATTCGCCAATTCATGCAATGGTTATGTGATAATAAGATTCTCTTGAATCATCATTCTTACTAGAAATACGTGAAATAACTCAATCCATACCAACGCACAACGAGGTGAGTACAAATGAACATAATGTATTTGGAATTCGCAATCAGGCAGTTACCAAGTACAGAAGAATGATTAGTTCATGCAATCACCACCAACTCACAAGTCGTATGCATTAACGAATAAGATTGGAAATATTGAATATTTTGTTCGGCTTATCAGATTCAATATAACACCCAGTTCTATCGTTTCTGCCAAATCCTATAAAATTCTCAAAGAAGAATTTATTATTTTTATCTGAATTTAAATTGCCGGAATGTTTAATTAAATGAACATATTTCTGTTGACCTCAATTGTTTACAGAAATTTCAATGATTATATTTTGTTGTCGTTTATCATCTCATCCTATCTCATCACTCAAAAAATGTCGTGTTCTCTATTTCCTATCCTGTACAGTTGGCGCAATATAAATCTTGCTTGAAATTAAACATACTGTACTTTTGACAACAAATTTTCTTTACGTGACTAACAATCACGTGCACACACTGTTACGCGTGCGGAAAATGCACTGACAAAGCATTACTACTTTTCTAAACAGAAAATGACCTAGAACAAATCTTCTGACTGTTGATTCATTGACGTTCTTGCTCGAGCTATGACTGAACACTGTTGCCACTTTTTATCCAATATCAAATGAGTTTGGTTGTCTTTTCCTTATTGAATCTTCCAGTTTTTACGGTCTTGATGGCAGGGACATGTAACCCAGTTGTTCTAGCAGAACGCTTTCATGATCCATGAGACTTTGTTCAACAATCCTGATAATAAAATCCACATCACGTTCTATGTGTTGTTTCACATCAATCACTGTGACGTATGAACTAATTTTTACCCGATATTCTGAATAAACTTATTTGACTGTTGACCATATATATTTGTTTCATTGAATATTAATTAAGGTTAAATGTCATAGCTCGGTGAGATCAATCAAACTTTACGTGAGTTTGAAAACATTTTGACACATCGTTTGATATTGAAATTTATTTCCATGTTCGAGGAATAAAGGAAATTGTTCGTCTTTGGTGATTCATTCGATATGTGGAAGACGTCAGTTCACACGATATTATATGAACCAAACAATCCACCTTTTTATTTTGGAGATTAATTCACATATTCTAAGGATATTGTCAAGGTATATCTGGGTAAAGGTGGAGGATTAGGCAGGAAGTTTTATATCCTATTGTTGACGGAATTATATATTTCGAACTTTGATCTGTAATTTGAAGGGTGTTCATCCACAATAGTCGTGATGGTTCTTGTTTAAACTGGAGATTCTTCGTAGGTCACGACACTGATTCCTCGTCTACACTGGATTATATCGAAGTACCCAGAAACGTCTTTGACTAACCCGATGTGAAATGGGATAGAAAACACCGCCCAAGAAGATATCATCGAACGACCTGGACTAGACTATCTAAGAGAAAGAAACAAAAACGAGAAGAGATTCGCAATCCATGTGCATTCAACAAATTGGTTGTACGCGACACAATATATCCGCACAAACGCATTCACAAAGCAACACAAGTCTCATATGATCACAACATAGAGAATCAGTTCGATCATATGTGAATCGGTAAAAACTTCACAAGGTCAATCGAAAACGTAAGGATATGAAAAGGAGCTGACATTGCTTCAGATCACCACATGATTGTGGCTAAGATCGAACGGCAGCTAAGTAAGAAATGGACAACAAGGAAAACATCATTACATAGATTCAGTGGAAGCGAACAAATTTTACGTGTGTTTGAGAACATTTAGATCTATCATTTGGCAATTTTACTGATTAGAAATGTTCAATACATTTGTATATTCTACCTGATTGTTACAATGTCCAACAGACATTTATTATGCTTACCATTGTAATATAACTAATAAGTAACTGTGTTGCTTGTATTTTCATTGGATCTTCACAACCATTGATGGCATTGAACATATTGTGCTTCACAGCTATCGTGGAAAACGAACTTATCAAACTTAATGTGCGGCACATATGTATATGGTGCCCGCTTGTACCAATGTTTGTGTTGAAATAAAAAATAAAGACATTTATATGATAGTAAAGCAGTTATCAGTCATTTGTTCAATCACTATAGTTTCAATTATTATTTCAATCAATTTGCAGTTGAGCACGTGAAGTCTTGTCTATGCTTCACATAGTGCTATGTCAACAGCCATCTCAAAATTACTAAACCTTTGTTCGTTATGTCTCATCAGTGTCTTCAGGTCATGACTCAGTGATACATCTTACTGAATGCGTGAATATACCACATTACTTACGACTTACTGACTGATCATTGGTAATAAAACGCAAATAGCTTCGCGAATTCGGTGTTTTAGAAAATATCTACCCTGGATTAGCATTTTCTTCACCAGAGATCTTCAACGATTTACATTGAGTTAAACTGCTTGGAATTTATCTAGCTGATACATCAAATGTTCCAGATGGATGATGAAAAAGGGAGAGGTAGATTGTGTGCATGGTAAGTAGTATATTTTTCACTTTTTTATTTTTCATCCAGCAAACGTTTATAATCATGTAGCTGCATATTAAATGAAAAACTATATATTTTATTATTAATAGGAAATATTCGATTTGGTAATTTATCGGCCTTTCAATTTGAAGCCACTTACATCAGACGATCATGTTGTCGACAAGGTTGTTAATCAGCTCACCACATTCAGCAGCCTTTATCTGACTCCAATTACATTTTTTTATGACTAAAAAAATGACTGTTATTGAAACCAACACCTTCGCGGTATTCCTATATAATTATCGACTCCACTCGTAATAGTGTACAACGGAATTTGAATAGGTCGAATACGAGATAGATTTCCAGTGGGTATATTTCATACAATCGTTGATCCATACAGATGAACAGAGAAGCGAAGTGAAGCGGAGTGGAGAGATTGAAACGAATGGAATCGGGGAAGGCGTGTACACGAATCCAATTCGACTTAGTACTACTCAGTATTTATAGTCAAAGAAAAATAAGTTACAGAAATGCGATAAGTAAGATAGGATGAAATAAGATACTACCAAATCTTGACTTATTGAGTGTGTTACACATGTCGATAGATATAAGTAGTACGTGTCGCCAATAAAAAATGAATGCCGGGAGTAAGAAGGTTAAGAAAATCAAAGAAAAGTGAATGAGAACAAAGAGCGACTAATGTGGAAACGTAAGAATAAATGTAGTATTTGCTGTATAGTTTTCAGATGTGAACAAGAGATTCTGCAATTTTATATTCAAATACATGCGATTGTTCCCACTTATGTGTTCACTTTCACTAAAATAACACATCATCAGCCTTCTTATGATAATATCCAGACATAAAAGGTTAACCTTAGAGTAAGAAAATTCACTGAGAATAAATAATCATTTCACAAGACAGGAAACCACAACGAAAACCACTAGGAAGTTATGCTGTAAAAATCTTGTTAGATTGAATTATTTCTTTAAAAATCTCTAACATATTACTCTTAAATCTGTAAAAGGCTATAAATTTCTGAGTATAGATACACAACAATCACACTTCTGTCGCTTCGCAATACTAATTTTTTCAATGTCTTAATTGTATTTATACTGCTACCCTTGAATCGAAGTCATTCAACTGAGTAGTCAAGTAGTTTAAATCGGTTATAAAGAAAATGTTCATAAAAAAACATTCAACTACTGAGTTTAAACTTAATAAAAAAAATTAAAACTATTTGGATTACATTGTAAAATGTTGTTTATATGGAAAGGAATAGTCATAAGAGTCTAATTTGATGATCAAAGAAACAAATTTAGATTGAATTCACCCAGTTACAACTTTATTCGTATACCATAACTATATGAATAGTACTCACAAACTCTTATCATTTTTCGACATGTAATATATTAGAAGTCCAAAGACCATTTAAATTTTAGGAAAAATCACATATAAATTAAGTCGTATAATAATAATATTATTATTATTATTAAGTAGTATATTTTGGAAGCAGTAAATAATATCCTTCGAATTGAGCCTTTGAATGAGTGTATGAAGAATAAGTTATGATTTATGCGTGTTATATATATGAAAGCGTTCAAGTAACTCAACTGAGATACACGCGAAATTGTTACAAACCTTGTCTTGTAAAGTGCCTATGGCGTTTAATGTGTCCCTTTGTTTCCCTGGTCGTGTGTCTGGATAAACGATTGTATGAAATATACTAATGCCATATCTTATGACTAGAAACCTTCTGGAAAAGAAGGCTTGGGTTCAACTTGATTCTTTATTTCAAACTCATTAAAAACCTTACTTATTCCTTATGTAATATAGTTCCCTCCCAAGACTCACATGGATACAACCTTCAAGACAGTGTATCCACAGTAAAAATTGAAAAATACAGATCAATAACTCCGGAACAATTCTTCCTTATCAGGTATGCATTAATATAGAACAGTAATCCTTCTGAAATACGCATGACAGATAAATCACATACGTTTGTCAGACCTATCGATCAAGCCCTTACGTGCACTGATCTAGCGCAGACGAACACATCGTCATTTCAAAAGAAACGTACAATTGACTGCCTACCACCAGTGGTCGTACATCTATAGAATCTGTTACCCATCAACCGGTTAGGATAGGACAAAATAACATAAATATGAATTTAGTGTGAGTTCCTTCTTGTCTATTATTTATCAGCTTTTCACTTTTGTGTACACTATATTGCCTTGCTATCAATATTATTTCACAACTAATAATTTACTCCATCTGTCACTTATATAAATCTACACTTTTCCGCCTACTTTGGTAAGTAACTATCCCATTCTTTCTAATGCCTATACTCTGATTAGCAACCTATAATTCACACCAGAGTCGATTAAAGCATTCCATCGAAGCCTTATCCGCAGTCCGTAATTTGTAACTGCCTGATAAGCTTGTAAAACGTTACACACAGAATCAGAGTTTTCCAACAGGATGTGAAACACAGAGCATTGTGTGAGGTATGATATATATATCCAAAAACATAAGTTTAAATGAGTCTGAGATCACAAAAGAAGAGAGGGTGGAGTTACTTACCAGTAAGCATTGATGGTGAGGGCGATGACTTCAATCCATCAGTGGCTGCGCGGCAGAACATTTTGTTTGTATCAGGCTTTTTTTGGATGAGTACAAGTCAATCAATCCGTGACATTGAGGTTGTTCTCCTACACTCACCATTCTGATTTTTCTAATTTTTAAATTATCAATTTTTTCTAATTTTTATGCTGGATTAACTATTCTACTAAGACAACCTATAACATGCTGACTTGAACTTCTACATGAAAACTGTGTGGCAGGCATCGAGTGATGAAAAAAAAGGCTGTCAAGGATTTGGTTGTAATTTTACTTAACACCCTACTCTCTATATACACTCTCTGTTCTAATAAACAGTCTTCCTCATTCAAATCTTGACTTTCTTTCCTTCATTCGAACTTATTGCGCTTAGATAAATATCACAACTCATTATTCTTTACTACTGCACTCTCTCATGTGGTGCCGCTGATCACAAAACACTCTAGCAACATGAGTTAGTATCAATTTAATCTAATAATTTATCACACCTCCGTCTGTTCCACTACTAAATGTTAAGCATTGGTTATCGTTCATATCCAATTGCCTTGCTTCTCCTCGGTTACCATTCTTTTCAGGTTGAGGCTATGTAACTTCTAACATCTGAAACTAGCTTGACTTACGCGCTTTCACAAGGTCGAAGTTCCCACCAAGCGCTCCACAAGTCGCCTTTAATACGACAATAAACTTTAAAAGCTGCATTACATAAATAGTGAGCATGCCCAAAATCCTATTGCAACTTTTTTCGAGATTCTTTTCTGGTATTTAACGTGGACGCGATGCTCTTTTGGAAAATAATTTGAAGAAAACACATTATATCTGAATGAACTTCTATCAGCTATTATAGATTCTACTTTTTAAATAACCCTGCTTCGGATGCATACTGTGAACCAGTATATAATGTAACTCGTAGATCATGCCTGAGAAATGGCGTGTATCTGCCCTTGCAGGAATATATTATTAATATCAAGTTGAACTAAGATATATATTTATTCCACAAAAGTAAAAACCACCTCTTACTGATTAGCCAGTATTTGATCGATCATCTTCCACTGTCCTCTTCACTCAGAATCTCATTCGACGATATAAATATACAGCAATAAAACCATACCGTATAACAAAGAAGAAGTTACTATTTACATAAAATTCGGTCTCACTTGCTATGAAACACAGTAATATGTTTATAATTAAGCAAAGATAGTTTAAGTTATATAGAATGTGTTTATACAATATCAACCATAATCCCTATAGTTGAATCTGAAAGCAAAGGTTTCTTTTTCTTAATAAAAAGGTGACACAATGAAGCAATCATACATTAATTATTGATACGAGAACGAAGTTGATAGTCCTACGCAAACGTTTATGATTTGGTTTTATTTTCTATGCAATAAGATATAAGCTTATTATTGAATCCGTAATAATTCAACTTCCAGTTCCCGATAAATATTACTCATATCTGTCTGTACAAGTAGTACACACCACACATTCAGCAAAGAGATGTTAAAATGAACTGTTTATAAAAGTAGTTCAAATGAAGAAATATGCTACTATCACTGTATCAAACAATATACAATTACTATTGAAAACCTGTAGATTATAACATCACATATTCGTTATTGTAAAACATACGGAAATGAATCATGAGAACGATGACAGTAAATTAAAAAACTCGTCAGCTAAGTGTACCCTGGTCTCTGTGTTGATACGTCTACTAGGATTCAATAGATCTCTTTCTCATTGATAAAGCTGCACGCTTATCCTCTAAGCAACTGTGTCTAGATACTTACCAACCTGTGTATTATCTATGTATTTTATTTGTTTTGATTTGTATTTGTCTATTGAATGAGTCAATCTACACAGGATACACGTAGATATGACTGATGAATTCTAGTTCTTAATATTATCAACCATGAAAATAAACGAATTAAATATTTTTTATACCATCATCATAACTGATACCGTCAGTAACAGCCTACTCTGGAAGAGAACAATTCAACTTCCAGATGAAGAGTGAATTGGAAAAAGATGTTTTCAAAAGTGAATAAAACGAACATTTAAAAAATCACTTAACTGCAACGTTAGGCGAGCGGTAACTTTGTATCCTGCAAGGGAAGGAAACGTGGATGGTGAAAGAACACACTACGTCGATAATTGTAAGTAGACATTGAATTACCCTCAAACATTTGGATGTTTGAGTGCATTCAAGCATCAATCTGTTTCATTGGAATAAGCGTGTATTCATTTAACTAGGTAAATATATAACAGTTTTATGGACATTTTTAAAAATTTGATCTAATGAAGGACGTCTCAAATTTAAAAATGGAAAAAAAATTGAAGATAGGAATATCAATCATTGGAAGCGTTGAAACTAAGGAAACTGTTCTACTGTTCAAATTCTTGTGAACCTAAATTTTACTCCATTCCACAACCAGGTGGCTATCAGGACACAGTAACTAAGTGAACAACAAGATGGTGTTTGATGCGAAGGGTACTAGTCTCAATTCTCAGTGTGAACATCAACTCTGAGATGCACTTGCATCTACATGATGAGCCCTCAAAATGCATCCTGCATTCTATCACTAGTCACTATCAATCATTGCTTACAAATCTTATGACTTATGTAAAATATCGTGGCAATATGCACAGTGTGTAGATATGCTAATAAAATACCGATCAATTTCAGTGCTAAACATCAATGGGAAGATACAGGCAAACAATATCAAGTGAATTCATTCTACTGTGAGTTGTTTTTAAAGTCTTTTCATAGTATATATTTATGAAATATTCAATCTGTGGTATTTCGATTCTGTTCTTATTAGAAGTTTTCATTCGAATTATTGAGCATTAATGTATGTGTAATGTTTTGTTGTTGTTTCAGTCTACTATTGTTTACCACAGTTCCTAAATGTGTGCAAAAACTAGTTATTTGCATGAGAAAACCGAGAATGAGATGGAATTCCTTACTGGCTAACTGAATGAAGAATATACTCTCAACTTACTTATTGGTAAACATACAGATAAATTTCATTTACAAAATCATAGTAACGAATTCAATCATAAGCTTATATCTTATTGCGTCGAACCAAATCTTAAACTCTGTAATCAGAGATGGATAGTGGATAGCAGTGGTTACAGTGCTTGTAAAATAACGCTATATTGAGGAAATACGCACAGTATGCACTTATTTCAATCACTGACTAACCATTTGCAGTCTCAAAATCAATTTGAAGATTCAAACAAACAATTCTAAGTGAAATATATATCCCAAACTGTTGCGAAAGACTCTCATCCTCCTTCACTGATCATCTAGTTAATGTATGGTTGCTTCATCGTTTCACCTTTTTGTTATGAAAAGGAAACCTTTGCTTTCAGATTCAACTATAGGGATTATGGTTGATGTTATATAAACACATTCTATATAACTTAAACTATCATTGCTTAATTTTGAACATATTACTGTGTTTCATAGCAAGTGAGACCGAATTATATGTAGATGGCAACTTCTTCTCTGTTATACGGTATGGCTATATATATGTTTATTCATATTGCTGGATGAGTTTCTGAGTAAAGAGGCAGTGGAAGATGACCGATCAAACATAAGCTAATCAGTACGAGGTGGTTTTTACTTTTGTGGAATAATTACATATCTTAATGTAACTTGATTCAGATTTTGATGATTTAGTCCAGAACAACAATGAAACATTGAAATGAAAGTATTCAATTCATAGAATGCAATTCCATCAAAGAATATAATGTACATTCGATACTAATCACATTTCGTTGGTTATATTTGACAAATGAAACGTTGAATACATTTGAATTAAGAACTTATATTGACAATTTGAGCCATATGTATTTAGACAATATGATGATTATGATTGACGTGTTTATCTCTTAAAGGCAAATATGATTCAATTCGTTGAAGCTTGTGTAGGTTGATATAATCTAGTGATAAGGGAATTTGAAAATCTATCATCAGATGTAGTTCACATTATTTTCACAATTTTTCATTGTGCCCCCACTCGAATTAAACAAACAATTATTCTTACATTATTCAGAATCTGACTGAATCAAGTCAGTCGTAGACGATAAGGCTTGTTGTTTAACTTCCCAAAAACCGTAAAACTACATGAATCAAGTTGGAATCTTGTAGTGAGTTTTAGTCTCCTTTAAATTGGATCAACGTGTTTCAGAAGAATGCAAGCTAGTACGATATGTAAGTCAAAGTTATCTTACCGGCTACCTTCAATTACGTAGCTTCTCGCAGAAGCCAGCCAGTGAGCACTAACACTCTAAACTTCATATATTTTCTCCTCGTTCGTTTCATTTTTCAACTATATCACAAAATCAAAGTAGAGTGAAATATTTGCATTTGGAAGTGTCTTGATATAGGCGAACCACATTTTTGATTAGATTTGATATCAAAGCTTTTTTCTGATGAAGTTAAGGTGTTAAGTTGCTATCGACGAACCTATGTGGATAAACGTTTTTGATGAGATTCTTCGAAGATGAAGTAGTTTTTCTTTTTTTGTTATTGGAACAGATTTGCTTGATCCTGGAGGATAAAGAGTGAATTAGGTCCTCTTCAGACACAGTGTAACCAAACTATGTAAATTCATGTATTGTCCATTTCAAGTAGGTTTTCTATATATAGATCTTTGTAAATAACCATCAGGCATTCTTTTCAAACGGACATCAAGAAAATGAATTACCTGGTTCACTTCTGTCTCTAAGGTAAATTGATTTGACGGGTGACAATTATTGAAAGTATGTAATATTTCATTGAGTTCCATATCATCTTCACAAATAATGAAAGTGCCATCCATATATCTCTTATATAAATGAAATTTCTCAGTCATTGGTCGAAGTACAGAATTTTCTAGAGTGACCATGAAACAATCAGCCAGGAGAGGACCTAATGGAGAGTCCATTGCAACTCCATCTGTTTGTCTATAGAGAGTTAACTTTTATAAACTTACTATTTGATAGCACTCCCACATTAAGATTGAATATAATACTAAAGGATGTGTGGTGAAGACAAGTGAATGATTTATTTCTCGAATTGAGAGCTCAGGATAGAGTAGTTCAGAGAATCTCAGTCGGCAGCCTATGCTCCACAAGGAGTAGCAAAAGTAATTAGGTTAGTAAGTGAGTGATAGATATGTGAACGTTTAACTTTAAGCACAGTAATAAGTGTTTTAAAATCTATTTTATTCGCTCTTGATTCGATTATCGTTTGTTGATAAACTTTTACCAAGTTGGACACAGCTATCAAAGATTTTCTCTTATTACTTAGATCATATTGGTTATAGAACATTTATGAAAAGACCTACCACCACATCAACTGAATCGTACTGTAATGCTGGATGCCATGTCAAGCACACATAGCTCATTCTGGCTTCCGAACGAGCGAATTTATTCGTTCTTCTTGTGAATTATTCGCTTTTCAACCTTGACTGTTTTTTCATACCAGGGTACGTCAGTGCATTCTCTATCTTACTTATCACATTTTTGTAACTTATTTTCCTTTGAGTATGATGTAATTGGAGTCAGATAATGGCTGCTGAACGTGGTGACATGAAATGTGGTGAACATGATCATATAAATGTATTGACTTTTTTATTTCAACACAAACATTGGTACAAGCGGGCACCATATACATATGTGCCGCACATTAAGTTTGATTAGTTCGTATCCCATGATATCTGTAATGCACAATATGTTCAATGCCATCAATGGTTGTGGAGATCCAATGAAAATACAAGAAACACAATTACTTATTAGTTATATTACAATGATATTCATAATAAACATATTTTAGACATTGTGATGATCAAGTAGAATATACAAATGTATTGAACATTTCTGATCAGTGAAACTACCAAATGATACATCGAAATATTCTCAACCACACGTAAAATTTGATCGCTTCTACTGAACCTATGTAATGCTGTTTTCCTTGTTGTCCATTTCTTACTTAGCTGCCGTTCGATCTTAGCCACAACCATGTCATGATCTGAAGCAATGTCAGCTCCTTTTCATATCCTTACGTTTTCGATTGACCTTGTGAAGTTTTCACCGATGCACATATGATCAAACTGATTCTCTGTGTTGTGATCATATGACACTCGTGTTGTTTTGTGAATGAGTTTGTGTGTGAATATTGTGCCGCGTATAACCAATTTGTTGAATGTAAAGGGATTTGTGAATCTCTTCTCATTTTCCATTGTCGCTCACAGACGGTCCACTCCATGTCATCGCGTGGTAGATCATACCCGCTCTACTCTCTTCCAACTTTGGAGTTAGGACTTCCCCTTCGGGATAATCTGAGGCATTACTGGGTACTTCTACACGATATAGTGTGGAAGAAGAATCCGTCTCGTGACTAATGAATAAACTCGGCTTTAAATAAGTAGCATCACAAATATTGTGGAGAAACACCCTTCAAATATAGGTCAAAATTCGAAGGATATAATGACTTTATTCTGGTTAACATTTTCGCGGGCTTAAATTCTACAGGAAACGATTAAAAACGTCATGCCAAACACTGTCACGTAACCCAGATGTCATCGGCGATAACGCTAGAACATCTAAAGTCAACACTGAAAGGAAAAAAATAACCAGGATCGTCTGCTCCAAATAACTTGGCGTGAACTAAATTCTTTCAGAAGGAGAATGATTCGTTGCAGAGAAATCAATATCAATTATATTCAAACATGAAGATAATTATCATTATCAAATGATATGTCAAAATGTATTCTGCTAACAGCTAATAAACATTAAATAATGTCTAACTCAATGAAAATATCTCTTTGACAAAATCATTGAGAAGTTATTGAGACAGGGCGCACCTGACCTGCAATTTGAATATTCAACAACAACAATGCTTACTTACGAGAAAAACCATTTAAAATCTGTTGACAAATGGTGACAAATTTCAATATCAATTGATATGTCAAAATGTATTCAATCTAAAGTGAAATTTGATCGATCACACCGAGAGATGACATTCAAACAAACAGATCATAAAGGAGGTCTGCTTGAATATCTGAACTTCCCTGCTACCTAAATATTTCAACAGGATATCCAGTTTTGTTTGTTTTAATACATCATTCTGGCAATTAATCGCACAGCCTATTTAGGTGCGTTTCTAAAAATTGTACTGATATTCCTTGTACATGTTACAAAGGCCCACTCACAGATATCTTGTTTGCTGGCAATATGCAGAGAAAAAGTACGCATAATTTTTATATGTCGATTGACTGGACTGCTAACTTCCAACTGGCGATCAATCAAAACTTGTTGTGGGGATCGATCAAGAGGTAAGAAATGGAAACTTGTTGAAATACATTGTGCTGAGAATTCCATACTCTACCAAAAGTATAATATTGAATAAAACTAATGGTAATGGCAACATACACAGGACGCTATGACTAGTTGAGTCTCAAGGAATCAAGATTGTCAATGAGCATTCCATAGATTGACAAATCAAGAACGTGAAAACTAGATGACTCTGAGAAAAAGACCACTAAACTCATTTGAAATCGGATAGAAAATGGTTACAGAGTTTATTCTTAGCTCGAGCAAGACCTTCAATGAATCAACAGTACAAAGATCTGTTCCACTTCATTTTCTGTTTAAAATTAGTAGTAATACTTTGTAATCTGAGAATTTCACCAATCTTTGTATCGCGCGCACTTGTCGATGAGTGTACGTGATTGTCAGTCACATAAAGAAAAGTTATTTTAAAATTACGGTATGTTTAATTCTAAGCAAGTTTCTTATTGCGCACACGATACAGGATAGCGGATATGGAATACGACATTATTTGTGTGATGAGATAGAATGAGGTGATAAACGACAACAAAATATAATCATTGATATTTCTGTAAGCAATTGAGGTCAACAGAAATATGTTTGTATAATTAAACATTCCGGTAGTTTACATTGAGAATAAAAATAGTAAATTCAACTTGAGGATTTTATAGGATTTGGCATAAATGGTAGAACTTGGTGTTATGTTATATTGAATCTGATAAACCGAACAGAATTCTCAATATTTCCAATGTTATCCCTAATGCATAGAACTTGTGAGTTGGTGGTGTTTGCATGAACTAATCATTTATTTGTATTTGGTGACTGCCTGATTTCGAATTCCAAATACATGTTCATTTGTGCTTTCTTCGTTAAGCTCTGGTTTCGATTGAGTTATATCAAGGATTCTCAGTTAGAATAACAATTCAACAAATTCTTATTATCGTCTAGATGACGTCGAGTAGCGATTGACTATGATCACGTCCAGAATAATATTACGTGCCAGATATCGTGTTGGGTCTCTCGATTAGCCATAAAGTAGAACGCTGTTTATGACTGCGATAAGATATATTTGTTGGCGATCTCGTGGTATCGAAAGAATTCAGAGACGCGCGAAAGTGTGGAAGCGAAACTGCTGAGCGTAAGCGTGTTCGTGCAAGGTCACAGGCAACGGTAGGAATACTGTGTCTTTGGTACGCATTGACAAACAAGTATAGTAAAACAATTAGTTGTACAACCGTTTATAATAACCAACTTAACAATTACATCAATCTCGTTCTCGTCATAAAAGTACGTCACTACAGAATCCTCCCGCTAGAAATGGTTTACACTTTGGACACAAGCGGTTTTGTTCGTGAGACTGATCGGCAAACGTGCGATTGTAGGACTAAGTCGTTCGCAGATCAGTAAGCGAACGTTTATCCACGATTTGTCACCGAAGTTCTTTTACGTCGAATGGTATCAGGAGAAACGTGCTGGTTTTGTTGCTTGTGTTAGCATGCCACACCAGAGTGAATTATATCCGGAATCTGAAAATTGCGTTCGTAGTTGTCTAGACAAGAAAACTATGCAGACGTAGTACGGAAACACATTGAGTCAAGAAACCAGGAGCAACCATATTAACCAAGGTCTGGACCAAATGTGTTCCATACGTCTTTTGAGCCAGAAAAAATCAAATAAGTGCATTGACATGAGCGTGGGTGATCAGGCCAGCTATCGCGAAGGCTGACTGCAGTGGACGGTACCAACAGGGTGATTGTCGAAGGCGTGTGCTCAGGATAAAGAATAAAGTCATAGAAAAAGAGAAAAGTGTAGCAGGCACGTAGTATAGGGATAGAGTCCAATACCGTATCTGTTGTTGATTGAGAAAGCGTATAAGTAGGCGTACTCGGCAACCGCAACGTGACAATGTAGTCTCGTTCATACCTCGTGAACCTGTGAATTCATTCTTTGATTGTACTGCTTGACTTGACTTGGATCATGCATTTTGGTTGTAAATCGAAGCACTTTTCCAAAACCTCAAACACTTTGTGTTATAAAGAATCTCATTAGGTGGATTTTTACTTAAGTTATCCAGAAAGGATAGAATAACACTTAAATTTTAGAGCGTTCGGTAATATTCCTATATATCTTATCACTTTGCTATTTATTGTAATTTAGATTGATTATTCTAGGAACAATTGTTGGTTGAATAACTGTGTATTAATATTTGTTTTCGTAAATTTGTACATTTGTATATATATAATGAATTTTAGAACCGTTATTACCCAATCACTTCGTTCTGATTTGGATTGAGTCGCGCGTGAATACATTTATTCCACGGACAGTTGTTCTGCACACAAACTTAGTTCGGATTTTGATAATCAGTTTGTTATCACTACCAGGATTTTTTTTCAACAGTGTTGCTAAACCGGATGAAGGACACAGTAGACTCTGGCCTTCAAGATCAACAGGCTGGACTCCGTATGGATCGGTCATACACAGACCGAATTGTGGCACTACGGATCATCGTTGAACAGTCAATTGAATGGAACTCATCTCTTTACATCACCTTCCTTGACTTTGAAAAGGCATTTGACAGTGTGGACAGGAGAGCATCATGGAAACATCTTTGACACTATGGAGTTCCTGAGATTGTCAACATCATCCGGAAATTATACGACGGCCTACAGTGCAAATTCGTGCATGACGGACAGCTGACAGACGAATTTCTAGTAAGGACTGTAGTCAAACAAGGCTGTCTACTCTCCCTACTCCTCTTCCTTCTGGTGATTGACTGGATTATGAAGACTTCGACATCTGATGGGAAGAACGGAATACAGTGGACACCGCAGAAACAGTTAGACGATTTGGACTTCGCTGATAACCTGGCCCTCCTGTCTCATATGCACAAACAAATACAGATTCTGTTGTTACATGTACGCCATGCCCTGAAACATTTTTTGAATCACATAATGTTGAGAGTGGACGCATACCATACCTGCTACCGGATGACCCAGTCTGTGATGTAATAATGAGTTCTATCTCATGATCTAAAAGGTCAGTTTGACCACTTTAATTTAGACTTTTCTCTTCGTAGCTAAGGATATCTAGTATTAGTCCCATACTTGAACATTTCTAAGGCCTTCCACACAGTCAACTACCAACTTCTGACAGGTTAACTCACATCTCATGGGGTTCAAAACCCGTTGATATGTTGAGATAATTCCTACCTCAGCAAATGACATCTAACAGTTAAAATAACTCTTCATTGTCTGAGTTTGTCCATGTTGTAAGCGATGTAATACAAGCCAGTATCTTAGGCCATTTGGTATTGTTACTTTTTATCCTTAATGCGTGCAATAAGGATAAATTAGGGCTGGAATCAGTACAGAGACGATTCACACTACCTACTCTTTGTAAATGAATGTGCCTTGAAATATAATTCTAGGGGTAATAAACTTGGGCTTGCCCTTATATGGAAGAGGAGACTCAAAATAAATCGCATCTTCAGACTATCCTTTACACCCAACCAGGTGGTCCAACAGGCTGAAACTTCACATTACGACATTCGTAACTGCATGTTTTTAGCGGAACAAACATATTCCAGATCTTCTCTTTATATGAATTACCTTACCTGTAAATTTTCTAGACTCTGGAATAATATACCAGAAATTTTCCACACGATGAAATCTCTCCCATTATTTGTTCGATGCATTGATGCATACTGCTCCTCTGAAAATGCATTAAATGCTCTAGCTCCTGTAAGTGTATCTTACTTCAGAAGTGAGATTATATGAACTTTCAATGTTTGACCACTTACTTGCTGTCTCTTCACATTAACACTAAAACTGACAAATTTAACTCGCTTAAATAATATCCAAAATGAACAGTGATAATCTTGACCGGTATATTTTGCCCATCATTGTTTTGTTGTTCCGTGCTCTCTGCTTTAATCTTACTTCCTCTAGTTGTAGATAATTATCAATAACTCGTTCTGGCACTGGAAATAACCATAAACAACAACGTTCATAAATCATCAGGCTATCCACCAAAGACAAAATCAAATGTTCTCTGCATTGAATCGCCGTGATGCATGCCATAAATAAACAACTTAACAATTACTGAAAATGCAAACATAGAACAAAATTATATCACATGTTTGTTCGTTTTATCTTATGTTGCTTTTTATATCAGATATGGAGAACATGCAACCATCCTCCGTTTTAGATTTTCTGCATACATTCTGTTGTCACCTACCTAAATTTAGAGATGACGTAATAACTGTGATGGCGACTTGTCACCTAATATCTCCCGTGAAATGATGCTCAAGTTGAGCAAACAACAACCCAGTGTCACTACAACCAAATTCTGTGACTTAAATGTTCGTGCTCATAATAATGTCTATCTCTATCGGTGACAAATCCTCCAAGCTATGAGTTTGTATTGAGTCTGACATGCGGTATATAACCGATATAGTAATATAGTAAGACAAAGTAAAATGATCACTACAACGAAAATACCTTAAGATAAAAGAAACTATATATATATATATATATATTAAACTTTGGTTAAGGATAATTGGAAGGTCTACTTTTATAACCAAGTTGAAAAATAATTATTAATGAATTAAATTAAATTTGTGTTCGAAACAGAGCTCATCACTTTTGGGCCTGTAGGTAACCCTCGTTCTAATGATATAAGAACAGATGAAAAGATCATTGTTTAGACCGAAGGATAGTAACGGTGGAGTGGGAGGTTAATTGTTCTTACACACAGGGCTTTTCAACATTCTATGTGATATAATACGAAACATAATGCCCATACAAAGTAAGAAAGTGAATACATGCTTGAGCTCTATTGTTGTGTAAACCAGCTAATGACGTCCGTATCGAGGTCGTGTAATTTAGTGTTTGCCAGACCATGGTTTTGTTTGGGTTACGGATTGTCTTGAGTCATATTTTGAACGAGGAATAGGACAGGATGAACCAGGGAGTTCTGTAAACCGAAAAGCTTGATAATTGCACAAGGAAAATTGAAGTGTTCATATGAATTTGAAGCAGAGCTAGGATAATTATCCCTTCCTTGTAATTAATCCATACTTAATCGATATGGTGAGGAGGAATTTTGTGACCACTTGCTGATCGCTTATTAGTTAATTGTGGGTTCAAATGTGAAATAACGTGATTTACTGTTGTTGGCCTATTCTTTGCTTCACGTTTGCCTACATTAAGGCTTCAGTTACATATTGTATGTAAGTATAGATGATTTGATAGATAGGTGAACCGACAAATCCTTGTTGACGTCCGCATATATTGCCCTAGTCACCACTGGGCACCGTTTTAGGGACCAGTTACTTCCAAGTAAAATTTCAACTTGTTCAGATTAGAATTTTTATCCCTGAACGTGCTGTGAAAAGTTGTCCCGCAAAACCTAAAACTCAGCTTACTTATAACTTCGTCAATCAGTGTATGGTCACATCAAACGTGAAAGACTTAAGAACACCCGATCTCACTAAATGTTTTTGATAATAATCATTTATAATGTGATGATAGTTTTACTTCACGCTCAACAGTGACATTCATTTTCAATTTGAATTGATTTTGATATGACAATGTTCATAGGTTGAAAATTCCATCAGGAATAGTGAATGATCCATGAAACTTGGCAAAACATATCGGAAATACGTGTTTCAGATCCGCATTTTAAACTGTATTGATAGTCCATAGTACATCTCTCAAATACATCAAAATAGAGCGTTTGTACGATAAAGCGAATCTGAATTAAAAAAACGTACAGCCTACAGCGAAGTTGAGAACGGCAAACGAAGAAGTCGTTTCTGACGTACTAATTCTGTACCTCCTAGAATAAGATAGCGATCTGACGAGGATGATGACGACAAACCAGGACGGTGGATGTAGTGTGCGTTGCATATGACTATGCCTTATTTATTCATCAACCGCAATTTCATGTTCATCATGAATCAATATTCACTTCGTTGAATCATTTTTCCTATCGTCTAGTTACTGTTTGGTATATTATTTTTATCTCTCCTCTTCCCTGTTTATTAGGCTGCATTGTTTATTTTGTATACTAGCAGTGTTAATTACCGTTTTAGAAACAGGTGAAGTTTATCAAGCTCAATAGCTTACTTGTTCTGACTTTAGCTGTGCTGAGACGCTGTGCTCGACAGTCTAGAGAATAGTTCAGAATTACACCTGTAAGAAATTACTTCCTACACAAATGACGTGAGGAAGAAGAAAGTTACTTATTGTGAGATATTTTAGGAGAACCGAAAATATTGAGATCATCTGGACAAACGTCAGAACTTTTAAAATCAGTGATCGTTCCATGGAATAAGGCTGTGTAACAACTTAAACCGAAGGAAAATTATCTGTATTTGAAAATATCACGAGGAGTGGTAGTCGCTGTTTAGCCTGATGAAAGTTTATCCAAAGGAATTTGCAGACAGTCGTTGTTCAAATTAGGTTCACATGACACTTCAGAATAGTGAACTTGACTAAGAATATTTTCAGCTTCAAGTTGGTGTGTATTTGCTTTAAGAACCGCGAATTCAATGTAAAGACTGAATCCCTATCACTTCATGGCACTCAACACAAGCAGCCATGGAGTGCGTAATCGAAGTAATAGAACGTTCTTCGAAAGCTAATGCATGCAAGTCTACGTTGTGCCATTCCAAAAACAAAGCTCTGGGTAAAATGATTGACCGTATACTGCCTATGTCAACAATGAAATTGTGGAATGAACCAAAAGAGGTATCAAATTGCTCTTACAAGTGGAAAGTGCTTTTCAAACTCGTGGATAAACATGAAATACAATCATCAGAAGATTCAATTTTATAATGATTTATTAGCGAAATATAATATCATTATCAGCGAATTGAACAAAAGTCCAACATACTAACACAGTGCAGTGTTGTAATTTCTTGAAAATCTTATCAGTTTATATTGAATGAAAACAATCATATAAATAATACAAATTATATTTTGTAATCATGTACGTGAAAAAAACCGTACAACTTGTATGTAGTTCAATGAAAGAAATCTCCGATTCATTAAAATGTTTAACAACATAAATAAAGTGTTTTTTCTAAACCATAACATGAAAACATTAAAGTCAGCATCTTGAATACGAGCGATAATACTTTTGTGATAGTCATGGCATTTATTTCTCCCTCCTATATAAACATAGACATATGGCACAGCCACAGCACACAACCAAGAACATGATGAATAAAATTAAGATGATGTACATGAAATGAAGTGATTTCTTTTGTTCATTGTCTTTTATCACTTCTATCGTCATATTTCGAAACGGCTAAACAGTTGAATAATTACGAACTATCAATTACTTACCAAACGAGATTCAGGTGTTTGTGTAGTTTTCTCCGATTCATTCCTCAAGTCAGATTCACTAGTACTTGTAGTTGCTGTTGCTAGTTCGACAACTATTGGTGTGATCAAAACGTTGCCATTCGAGCTATTCTGATGAATGATACAGTGGAAATATTACGAACTATCAATTACTTACCAAACGAGATTCAGGTGTTTGTGTAGTTTTCTCCGATTCATTCCTCAAATCAGATTCGTTTACGGTTGTAGATGTTGTGGCTTGTTCGACAACTATTGGTGTGATCAAAACGTCGCCATTCGAGCTATTCTGATGAATGATACAGTGGAAATATTACGAACTATCAATTACTTACCAAACGAGATTCAGGTGTTTGTGTAGTTTTCTCCGATTCATTCCTCAAGTCAGATTCACTAGTACTTGTAGTTGCTGTTGCTAGTTCGACAACTATTGGTGTGATCAAAACGTTGCCATTCGAGCTATTCTGATGAATGATACAGTGGAAATATTACGAACTATCAATTACTTACCAAACGAGATTCAGGTGTTTGTGTAGTTTTCTCCGATTCATTCCTCAAGTCAGATTCACTAGTACTTGTAGTTGCTGTTGCTAGTTCGACAACTATTGGTGTGATCAAAACGTTGCCATTCGAGCTATTCTGATGAATGATACAGTGGAAATATTACGAACTATCAATTACTTACCAAACGAGATTCAGGTGTTTGTGTAGTTTTCTCCGATTCATTCCTCAAATCAGATTCGTTTACGGTTGTAGATGTTGTGGCTTGTTCGACAACTATTGGTGTGATCAAAACGTCGCCATTCGAGCTATTCTGATGAATGATACAGTGGAAATATTACGAACTATCAATTACTTACCAAACGAGATTCAGGTGTTTGTGTAGTTTTCTCCGATTCATTCCTCAAGTCAGATTCACTAGTACTTGTAGTTGCTGTTGCTAGTTCGACAACTATTGGTGTGATCAAAACGTTGCCATTCGAGCTATTCTGATGAATGATACAGTGGAAATATTACGAACTATCAATTACTTACCAAACGAGATTCAGGTGTTTGTGTAGTTTTCTCCGATTCATTCCTCAAGTCAGATTCACTAGTACTTGTAGTTGCTGTTGCTAGTTCGACAACTATTGGTGTGATCAAAACGTTGCCATTCGAGCTATTCTGATGAATGATACAGTGGAAATATTACGAACTATCAATTACTTACCAAACGAGATTCAGGTGTTTGTGTAGTTTTCTCCGATTCATTCCTCAAGTCAGATTCACTAGTACTTGTAGTTGCTGTTGCTAGTTCGACAACTATTGGTGTGATCAAAACGTTGCCATTCGAACTATTCTGATGAACGATAAAGTGGAAATATTATTTCATATCAAATATTATTCAAGTAGCTCACCATTCATTATACTCTATTGTCAGTATTGACAACAGAAATGTTTTCAACAAGTAGCTACACATTATCCTACAACCATTTTGACGACCTTTATTTTTTGCGATGAAGTTTGTTTCCTGGATGTGAAATCCTATCACTATCTAAATATTAATTAACAAGATTATAACTGATGGCTTCATTGAAGCGATCCATACATGATACATATATTTTTTATTATAGAATCATAAATACTTTTTCTGAACATCAACAACGAATGTTGACGAGGTTTTACTAATTTCCTGAACATGGTACAGGAGGTCTAACAGAATACGTTTCATCAGTCAAACTGATTTCATCGACGTTTTTTTAACAAGTCACATAGACATTGGGAATCACTACACATTCTTGGAGCTGGAAAACCAACATGTCTTCTTATAAAGTTTGTGTTCGATCACTCCTTGAATACTGCGCGTTTATTCACAGTAGTGCGTGCATTAGGAAAAAATGGGGCTGGAATCAGTACAGAGACGATATACACTTAGTACTCTCGGAACTGAATGTGCCTTGACATATAATTCTAGGTATAATAAACTCGAGTTGAGCCCTCTGTGGAAGAAGAGACTCAAACTAAATCTTATCTCCTTCTTCAAAACACTTAACAAACTATTCTTCACATCAAACCAGGTGGTCCAATAGACTGAAATTTCACAATACGACATTCGAAAGTCGTTGTCTTTAGCGAAACAAGCATATTTCAGATCTCTCTATTTGAATTTATTTATCTGCAAATTTTCTAGGCTCTGGAATAATATACCAGAAATTTTGCACACAATAAAAGCACTCCCATTAGTTGTTCGATGCATTGATGCATACTGCTCCTCTGAAAATGCATTAAATGCTCTAGCTTCTGTAAGCGTATCTTACTCCACAAGTGAGATTATAGGAACTTTAAATGTTTGACCACTTACTTGCTGTCACTTTACATTAACACTGTCACTAGGAACCTTAACTGATTTGAATAATATTTAACATGAACAGTGTAACCTGACCGGTATATTTTGGCAATCATTGTTTTGTTGATCCGTGCTCATTGCTTTAATCTTACTTCCTCTTTTTGGAGATATTTATCAATAACTAATTAAAAGTTCCCTGATGTTGCACTGGCTTGTCGTGATATATGCCTTATATAAACTACTGATCCAGCAAACATAAAACAATCTTTTATCTCATGTTTGTTCTCTACATTAAATGTTGCTTTTGTTATCAATCTGATCATGCCTGTCAACTGGTGTGAATTCTGTAAGTATTGTTTTCAAAATATATCATTATTATTGTGTTTCATGGACATACTGTTGAACAACCTTTACATTCATTTTTTAATGTCTACATCGAAACAGAGCATTGTACTCATGTCTGATTAAATGTCGTCAACGTATATAATGCCTTGATTTATGCAGAGGGAAAAATACAAATCAACTGTTATTCTTAGCAAGAAAGTGTTCTTCCGAGTAAATAGACTCACAATGTGCAATGTGGTAATATTAAAAACAACCCATGAAGTCTACAAATCACTTACTTTAATTCGGCAACCATTTACTTTGAAGTCATGAATATCCTCATCACTGCTAGTAGTGCACATATTAGCTTTTTCACACCAAAAGCAAGTTGTATCCGATAATGCTGAGTCTTGACATGACTTATTCGAATTGCGTTTTCGACACTCTTTAGTGAAATGAATAAAGTGATTGCATTTCGAATTATCAAATAAAAGATAAGTGAATACGGAAACATGTAACTATTAACCAATGATGAGGAATTTGTCATCAACACACTTTAAATATCATTCACATGTTGGAATTGTATAAAACTACGTTGAATGTCGAACGGTGAGTTTTGACAGGTGGTCTGGATGATTTCCATGATTGTTACATTCCGAAATGTATATGCTATTCTGATACTGAGTTTGATGCTTGTTGAGTTTCTTTCCGTGATGTCAATTTTATGACTGAAATACGACTTGCATACCACTTCTACATATGCAAAGTGGAGTATGACGTTGTGAACTGAACACTTGGAAATCGGTGCAAGAAAGTCAGCTAGCTATTCTCAGGCACAAATTCATTTTCAATTATGTTAATTCACTCGATCAACAATGGAAGTGTGACATTGTTTTTCAATTCATGTTTAACGTTGTCTTTGAAATGATTTTAGTCGACCTACAGTGATGGTAGGTTTCAATCTTTGCGGCCACATTCTAGTCTGTGTGCTGTCAGCTAGCACGTCAGGCCAGTTTGACCATGAAAATTCATTGATGGTAAATAATATTTTATTCAACCAACTAAAGTTTACGAAATAATTCTTTCAGTCGTCGAAATGTTATTTCAGTAGTCTAACACATGATGAACTGAAAAGTGTTAGTGGTTACTCACTGTACATATTCATGACAAAGGAAACACTTTCGTACTGTGAAAGTCGTCAGTACTTTTGATACTGTGCAAATATCTACTGACTATGATAAATTGAAATCTGAACACGCGAGTTATTTACAACTTCAATTTATCGGATAAATAGGATAAGGAAGAGCCATTGGGAATTAATCTACTTTGAAAAAGGTTCAAGGTAGTTACGATTCCATGAAGTGTTTCTGAGATTTCAATACCTCGGAAAAATTCGTTGTCGCATGTACCATATAAAATAACAATGAACACTTCCATGTCAATGCACAATCAACCAACTATCTAATATCATCTCATCCATCTTTTCGTGACATTTTGTTTAAGTAAATTTCATCAAATGGAGAACTTCTACACTAGTTCAAAATGTGTTCTTAACCATTTTAAATATTCAACAGTGAATCAAAGTGTAATGTGCCGTCATTCCAGAGTGATAGTTGGCTATCATTTAATAACTGACTGAAATCACACACGAAATTTCCAATTTTATGAAACAGAAGTATTGCATTGAAGTATAACTTTGAGTGGTTATTATTATAAAAACAGTCAACTCCGATATAATAAGGTTTAACATACCATTGGAAACTTCGTACTCCACTAACGTTCCACTTTTGATCCATTTTGCATCAACACGTACATGAAATATATTCCCAACTAGTGTAATAAAATGTATAGAAGAATACACATGAAATTTTGATCTGCATTTTAATTGTAACAAGATGTTTGCTCCAATAGAGAGCGAACAAAATTAGAAACTGTTCAATTTCTGATCTACGTTACAAGGGTGTCAGTGCAAGAACTTTTGAAAAATGTGTTTCACTAGTCATAAAGTATTTCACAAATAGTCAACATTGAACATTACTGTGAAAAGTCTCATAAGTTCATCTAAAACATTCACCATATACCTCCCGACCAAATACTTAATTCACTTTATCATATTCAGTTACAAAACAATACATCCAATCTGTTCATTTACACTAAATGCTTTTCTTGAAACAGATCCATCTTTCAATAACATACGATCATGTCAGCATAGTATGACTATTGAGTATTGAATACGACAACTTTAATATCTGTTTGACATAAAACACTTTCTTTTGCATAGAGTAGTGAGTAAGCGAATAAATGAGGAGATTTATCGTCTGCCTTATGTCTTCGGTCATATAGCCCTGTCGAAATCAGTCAATTGTTCAACATATGCGAAGGACATATCCAAATGTCTATCCGCAGTTTTCCAACGAAGATATCTACACATATCAGTTGCATTACTCATTATATCAGGTTAAACAGTGTTGGATAGATAAGTTTCATTGTTGTTCAGCATAGAAAACTGTAACAACACCATTACGATTTTATCACAACTTAAATCTTCTTTGAGATAGTAACAAACATGACGGTTGTTGAGATGGAGACACAGATACTTGATTTCACTTCAGTCAATTTCAGTGTTTCGCAGACCGAAAGACTTGATCACAGACTCGAGCCTTTTTCAGGATGGGTTTCCATTAAGACTTTAACACATGGGATACTACAATTGTGCTTCATATTGCGCAAACTCATCATTGACACTGAAATTTCAATAAACAGTGATTTAATAAAACGTTTTCCAGTTTTATTTCAAAATGTTTTCCTCATCACTTTAGTAACACTCCGATCAATTTATTTCACAATTGAAACAACTGATTGATCTAGATTGTAGGAAAGATATATTAGATGATTATGCTAGATTACAGCAAATTCCTATGTTGACATTGTGATAATCAGGTACAAAGAGAAAGAATAATTTGGCTAACAGATGATTGATCATGTAAGTCAGTGTAAATCGGAATATGAATAGAAATTGTTACCTTTTTTTTCGCACCTAATTGAACTGTGAATTTCAGATAATAACTTTTTGCCATTTTCCCTAGGTATCTGAAAAGAAGAAATGAAACTCTTAGTCAAGGTCTATGAACAAACAACTAATCATGTAAGTACTGAGTCGGCAATCGCATTACCTTATACAAAGACAACCAATCACAATTACAGTCAGTAAACTGATCTACTAAGTTCCATAGGACCTGTATTCCATCTAGTCTACAAAAATATTCTGACTCACAAGAATTCATTCATCTTATCAGCATTTCTAGTAATCCAATATCTATGATATGTCTGTCGCGCTACAGTACTTTGACATACACTGCTTCTCTTCAATCGGTGCAAAGACATAAGTATTTCTTCAGATATCAGATCACTTCGTATTATTCAGTAATCTAAACAAGAGCTAAGGTAAGTTCTGTCACTAAGGTATTATTATTAATGTCATATAGTCTGTGTGCACACTACAAAATGTTGATTTCATTCAATCGTATCTTGTTGCATTCGACAGTAATGATATACACGAATTAGTAAAATAATCAGAAGTACTTGAAGTAAAACTATATTCCTATTCAATTGTACAACTTACGTTGTCATAATAGAAAGATATCTTTCCATTCGAATATAACAGAGTAGTAATCTTGAAAGTAAGAACTGAAAACAAAAGATTATCGAAATTTAGAATTTGAGAGATTCATAATGATCCCATGGTTGTTAGTAGCCACACTGAATGTGCTTGCTAACATAGTGACCACATTTAAGCAAATATTCACCATGTTATCTCAAGTGTTTTCTTAAGTTGAATTCGTAATCAAAATATTCTAGTGAAAGTTGTGTAAATAAAACAACCATCCATCCTTCAAAATGAATGTTAGATGCTTGGTATCGGAGGCTGTTATGCACCCTAGTTTTCATATTGAAACTATATATCACGTAGCTCCTAATTAGATCTGACAGTTGGGGATGTATACACTTTGTCGCAACATACTCTACATTTAGTGTTGAAACAATCAAACCTCAGTACACATGAGGTGAGCTGTGAAACTTTTGTTTACGAAAGGAATCTGATGAATTAATTGTTTAGGCTACACATTAGTATATCAGTGTTTATTGAAGATGAAAAATGAATGGCTGCAGAATAATCGTGATAATTATTTCTTAATTCGAATGAATAATATTTAAAAATGATCATGTGGTAAGTAACACACGTTTACTTTCTTTGAAATATAAACATCTGATCCATTTCTATCAAAGTCTCTTGACGAAAATGTATTTCTGCATTCGTTGACCTACAAGTGAAATGAAATTATGACTTCATCGATACACACTGGTCTACTTATCGCACATCAAATCTATTGTGTTCCTGCTTATGTCAACTGCTCAACTGGTCTCAAACGATTTGTCCAGACGATCAGTGAGTTCCACATTTGATTCTCCCTTGGTTTTTCACAATGGTTTCGTTTTTTTACTTCTGTCGATTTTTGAAAAGGATTCATTTACACAAACTGAATGGAAGAATGGCGAGTTATTAGAATGAATGACGATGTCATTGTTGATTTCTTACATGTGATCAAACAATCACTTTACTGTTTGCTTACTTGAATTTTTTTGTAGTTTCTGCAAAGACCGTCTGTAAGCGAATAAGTTGTCTGAAATAGGGAAAGTGAAACAAGATAGTTCACTGAATTAATCAAAGTAAAAAAATTGTGTAAAATGAATACTCGCTTCTTTCAATAAACACAAATTCGAACACAAAATGAGTTTGAAGACGAGATATCATCGTCCTTTCGAGTTTCAGGTGAAAGAGTCCTATTAAATGGAAATTTCAATGGTCCTTATTATTATCTCGACGATATTATGAATGTTGTAGTCCAATCAACTGAGAAAAATAATTTATTTCTGAGACGTTGATTTTAAACGCTTTTGCTTAACTAAGAGTCTGTTAATGTCTATTCAACTTAAAGTGCGTTAATTAATCTAATCAATCATGATGTACCAGCAGACTATTCATAGTCGTTCCATGATTCGGTGTTTTGAGAAGGGCGTCAGTTCGAATTTTGTGATCTTACGAATACGATAATCAAGAAATTTTTATATCTTCAACGGTCCGCAGACAATGATCTGGGGACAATAAACTTTTAAGAACTAAGCAACTGACAGAAACAAATTGGAGGACATCAAATTTTATTTGGAAGTTCATGTGCTTCAATAATCCAAACTGATTCCTCGCACGACATCATTTGTTGTATCTGTGATTAGTTTGATTTATTGAATCTGCCAAAAAGTGTTGTATTCATGAGATAACTGTTTTGTGGTACTTTAAAAGGACTGAAGAGTATGTAATTTTCACTTCAGCAATTACAACAACAGAATTATCATTTCTACCCTATCAATTTGGGTCTATTTTTAAATGATTCGGTGTTTCGTTTAACATTGTGACTCGAAAGTAATGAATACGCGATGTGAATTTATTTTAGATTATTAAACCCCACACAAACAAAATAATCACAATGTACTGGTCAACTCTCATGAAACAATCAAGCTGAGTACTGAATCATTTATGCAAAATAAAAATGAGAATTTAAAAACAGAACAAAATATCACTGAATAATGAAAGAACTAACCGCCATCGAAAACCTCATATTCAGACGAATCAATGCCAGGTACTTTATGGTTAATTATTCCTAAGGGCGCTGATCCATAAATAATTATTTCACCTGTGTTTATCAAATGAAAACATCAATGTGTTTTATATTCTGCAATGAATTAATGAAACTTTCCTAAATTAACTGGAGACAGAAATGAATTGCATGAACCTGAATAAGTTTGAGGTATGGCGTCAAACTGGTGTATCCCGAAAAGTATTGTGAATGATAAATTTTGAGGACTACTTATGGACCAAAGTATTATGTATATTTCCTATTGTATAATTGTTAAGCAACTAAACTATTCATATTCTTGTTCTTATCACAAGCTTTATTTTGACCTTTGACCTTTTATTATACGATTCTTGAGTTAACATCAGTGTATCGATTACTTTCCACATATTCACAGCCACATTTGGCCAATTATTGTACAAATATTATTTTCTATTTTATTGCTACGATGTGGTCAGTTTGATTGGTATATAAACCCAGCATGTTTGTGAATAATGATTCATATGGTCGAGGCTGTTGTTGGTGTTCTGGACTTAACTGACGGGGTAGACAGAAAGCAGGGCCGATACGCACTCCAGACTGCTCGTATAGTTTTCGTGTGTCAGTGTCACAATCGATAATTCTGAACTCTTTGATTGGCGGTCACATCACGTCCATATATATTAACTGGGCTTTCAAGTAATCGATATAACAAAAACTATTCACAACTTAAACAAAATAAGATTTTGGTAGAAGTTCTGAAAGTTAGTAAAAACATGAAACTGATTTTCTTATCAAATTAAAGCAACTTTGATTCGTAGAATGAAATGTGCGAAAATTTCACTCAGTAAAAATTTCAGTTTGGAAAGTGGTTATCTTACCCTTAGTGTTTATTCTAATTCTACTGACATTATAGCCATAAAATTGAAGTGGAAATTTTGAATAGAAGTCCTGAAAATATGCAAACGTATGGATTTGTCTTTTTATTGCAAAATTTAGTCGACTCACCTTAGAAGTACTGAATTTCTTAAACATGTTTATAACAATAGGAGGAGATCGATTTACGCGAATGCTCTGGGAATAATAATAATAATGAGACTAAATATGTGTATTGGAACCCGACTGATAACTTACATATTCATGTGATTCTCCTTCGAATAGTAGTTTCGCTTTGTGCGAAAAAATATCATCACAAGAATGCTTACATTCTAAGCATGTGGAAGTCAAGGTGATGACCAAATAGAATGAAAACAGCTGAACGGACGAAAGAGTATATCTAAAATGGTTCAGATGAAAAACGGTCTTATTTTATTGAAACAAATTGCAATTCACATAACACACCTATTAAACTAAAATGTACAGTCAACACCTACCTCATCATCTTGTTGAAGACGTTGATATTTGTTGTTAGAACGTGTCGAGTATATATAGACTTTTTATGTGTTTGTTTCCTTCTCATTGGATGACTCAAAGTTATAAATAACCACTAGGACGATCAAAATTAATGAAATCATATGATCATTGTTAAAGAATCATAATTATGATATAATCGTTTAGCTATTGATGTATATAGTCTACCAAGTATTCACAGTTTTGCTGAAATTCCTGACTCCTATTGATGCAAACAATTTTGCATATGATTAGTAATACTTTAAACTATGTGACTGTTTTGATTGTTATCTGTATTGAAACATATAGGTAAATCATTGTGACAAGAGAATGTTCAAGGTATATTCAGTCCATGCTTAACTAAATGAGTCAATTATTAGTGAATGAATAACAGTCTACACATTCGTAGCTGAATAGTGATTTCAGTGGAGCAAGTTAAGACTACAGAAGTTTTGTTTGTATATGCCGTATGTGATTCTTGTTGACGTGAAGTTGAATTATTCACTTCAAAAAGATGTCAAAAATAACCAAAATAATGTTTCCTCAATTATCGCAGTCTGTTGTTCATCAACACCAGAATTGTCTTCAATTGTACAATAAATGGTACCACTAATATGTGACATATTATCAAATAATTATAAGCCATTACTGTTACTAATTTTATTTCTGGTAGTAGCAGTGCAGCACGAACTGCATCAGCTAGTAGCAGTATCTTTAGGTAATTACTTAGCTTATTCACATACAACGTCATATTGACTAGGTGGATATGCATAGCAAAACTACAAATAATTCAATTCATTTACGCGTATAGACATTTTGAATTTGATAATGTTCATCACACTATTACATCGTTCGACAGCATTAACTTTATACGTTATGAGAGAAAAGAATACTTTTCACCGTCATTCTTTATCACATATGATACTACAATTTGGCTTCAAGATGTGTAAACTCATCATTGATTTTGAATTTTCAATAAACAGTAATATTTGAACAGTAAGTTTATGAAACGTGTGCCACTTTTATTTCAAACTGGAAATTTCGAAAATTCTGTACAGTATATTAGATTCAGTTTAACATAACACCAAGTTCTACCATTTCTGCCAAATCCTATAAAATTCTCAAAGTAGAATTTACTATTTTTAATCTCAATGTAAGTTATCGGAGTGTTTAATTATACAAACATAATTCTGTTGACCTCAAATGTTTACAGAAATATCAATGATTATATTTTGTTGTCGTTTATCACCTCATTCTATCTCATCACACAAATAATGTCGTATTCTCTATCCGCTATCCTGTATCGTGGGCGCAATAAGAAACTTGCTTAGAATTAAACATACCGTAATTTTAAAATAAGTTGTTGTTTATGTGACTGACAATCACGTACACGCATCGACAAGTGCGCGCGATACAAAGATTGGTGAAATTCTCAGATTACAAAGTATTACTAATATTTTTAAACAGAAAATGTAGTGGAACAGATCTTTGTACTGTTGATTCATTGAAGGTCTTGCTCGAGCTATGAATAAACTCTGTAACCATTTTCTATCCGATTTCAAATGAGTTTAGTGGTCTTTTTCTCAGAATCATTTAGTTTTCACGTTCTTGATTTGTCAATCTATGGAACGCTTATTGACAATCCTGATTCCTTGAGACTCAACTAGTCATAGCGTCCTGTGTATGTTGTCATTATCATTAGTTTTATCCAATATTATACTTTTGGTAGAGTATGGAATTCTCAGCACAATGTATTTCAACAAGTTTAAGTTTCTTACTTCTTGATCTATACTCAAGACAGGTATTGAGTGATAGTCAGTTGTTAGTAAACAGTCCAGTCAATCGACAAATAAATATTATGCATTCCTTTCGCTGCATATTGCCAGCAAACACGATATCTGTGAGTGGGCATTTGTAACATGTACAACGAATATCAGTACAATTTTTTAGAAACGCACCTAAATAGGCTATGCGATTAATTGCCAGAATGATGTCATAAAAGAAACGAAACTGGATATCTTGATGAAATATCTAGATAGCAGGGATAGGTAGCCCAGATGTTCAAGCAAACCGCTTTCATGATCTGTAAGCCTGTGTTCAACCATCATGATGATATAATTCACATCACGTTCTGTGTATCGTTTCATATCAATCACTGTGAAGGATGAACGAATGTTCACCCGATATTCTGGGTAAACACATTTGTTTGTTGACCATATGTATTGGTTTCATTGAATAATAAATAAGTTTGAATGTCATCCCTCGGTGTGATCAATCAAATTTTTATGAGTTTGGATACATTTGAACACATCGTTTGATATTGAAATTTATCTTCATGTTCGAAGTGAATAGAAAATTCTTCTTATGTAGTGAATCGTTCTACATGTGTAAAACGATATTATAAAGACCAGACAATTCATGTTTTTTATTTGAGAGCTTATTTCGCATGTTCCAGGGTTATTGTCGATGACATTTCTGGGTCAAGGAGGAGTGTCTGGCTTGAAATTTCATATCCAATCCTGTGGAAATCAACTTCGCGAAATTGTTAACCGAAATAACTTGATATTCGTTCTTCTGCAATAAATGTGATGCTTCTTGTGTAAAGCCGAGATACTTCGTAGGTCATGAGACCGATTCCTCATCTACACTCGATCATGTCGAGTGACTATCTCGATGCGAGATGGAATAGAAAACACCGGTTACTAATGTAAAATGGGACGACATAGACTGGACTATCTGGGAGAAACAAAGTAAAATGGGAAAAGATTAGCACATCCATGTGAAGGTCAGTGGAAGACGTGAGGATATGGAAACGAACTGACATTACTTCAGATCATCACCTTATTGTGTCTTAGATCGAACTGAAGTCAAGTAAGAAATGGACAACAAGGAAAACAGCATTACATAGATTCAGTGGAAGCGACCAAATTTTATGTGTGGTTGAGAACATTTCGATCTATCATTTGATAGTTTCACTGATTAGAAATGTTCAATACATTTGTATATTATACCTGATTGTTACAATGTTCAACAGATGTTTATTATGCTTACCACTGTAATATAGCTAATAAGTAACTGTGTTTCTTGTATTTTCATTTGATCTCCACCACTATTGATGGCGTTGAACATAATGTGCTCTACTGATATCGTGGAAAACGACCTAATAGAACTTAATGTGCGGCGGATATCTATATGGTGCCCCTTTGTACCAGTGTTAGTGTTCAAATAAAAAAATAAAGACATTTATATGATAGTCCTGCAGTTATCAATAATTTGTTCGATCACTATAGTTTTAATTATTATTTTAATCACTTTGCAGTAGATCAAGCGAAGTGTTATCTATTCTTCACATGGTACTTTATTAACGGCCATCGTCGATATGGAAAGTGGTTGTGTGGTGTTGGTGTATGTTCTTATTATCTCATATCTGTACATTGAGGATAAATTAGTTATATTTGGCAGCTAATGGTCCGGAGATAATGTAAACTGGAGGAATTATGAACATAAAATCATGGTACAAAAGAAACAAATAGTATTCACTCATATCCGTTACCAACTCTGTCCTATGTTCTCCTTCCCTGCTGTTTTTACGTGCTATTCACTCCCCTTATTTCTGCTTCCCACTTCCAGGGTTCTTTACTCGCACCAATTTTTTTTTTAGCTTACGAACTTCAAGATAGGTCTTTATTCGTTATACTGTTTGATGATTTCTACACATTCACCGTCTTCGACTAAGATAATGTATATTTTTGAACAGCTGTATGTTTCAAATGAAAAAAATATAACCTTCTTCAATGAAACGTAGTCAACCATCAAGACCAGTATACAAGTGATTTACGAACGAATAAAGACTCGAAAATCATAGATTTAGTATATTTCCGCATTAAAATATAACTTAATCTATCGAAAGATGCGATTCATGACGTGATATTTGAAAGTGTTGACTTTAATCCGGTTTATGTTCTTCTATAATTCTCTAGTTTGAATCGTTTTTACAAGTGGTGACTATTCATGGCAGGAATTATCTCAAAATTACTAAACATTTGTTCGTTATGTCTCATCAGTGTTTTCAGAAAATGACTCAGTGATACGTCCTATTGAATACGTGAATATACTTAATTGCTCACGACTTGCTGACTGATCAATAATTATAAAACCCGAATTGCTTTACAGTTTCAGTGTTTAGAAAAATATCTACCCTAGATTAGCATTTCCTTCACCAGAGATCATCAAAAATATACATTGATAAAACTGCTTCGAATTTATCTAGCTGATACATCAAATGTTCCAGATGGACGTGGAGAGAGAGATTGTGTGTATATGTGTGGTAAGTAGTATGTCGATGCATATTAAATGAAAAACTATGTAGTTTCTTATTTGTAGGAAATATTTAATTGGAAATTTAATCGGCCTTTCAATTTGAAGCCAATTAGATCGGACGATCATGTTGTCCACAAGGTTTTTGTTCACGTCACCACGTTTAGCGGCTTTTTTGACTACAATTACATCTTTTGATGATTGGATAAATCGCCGTTATTGAACCATACATCTCTGTGTTCTTCTTATATAATCATCGACTTCATTCGCGTCAGTGGATAATGGAATTTAATAAGTCAAATACGAGAATGGATATCCAGTAAGTATATTTCATACAATCGTTGATTCAGACAGACGACCAGGAAAACGAAGAAAATCGAGATGGAGAGGAGAGATTGAAATGAAAAGAATCGGAGAAGGTGTGTAAATCAAATCATTTCAACTGAGTACTACTCGATATTTATAGTCAATGAAAATTAAGTTACTGAAATGTGATGAGTAAGATAGGAAATTTACACAAGTACCCTAGTATAAAAAACAGTGAAGGTTGAAAAGAGAATAATTCATAAGAAGAATGAGTAAATTCGCTCGTCCGAATGCAAGAATAAGCTATGTGGGCTTGACATGGCATCCAACATTACAGTACCATTCAGGTGATGCGATGGTAGGTATTTTTATTAATGTTCTATAACCAATATGATCTAAGTAGTAAGAGAAAATCTTCTATCTTACAATGGAAATGTATTTTTGAAAGATAGATGTAGCGTATCACGGGGCAAACGAATAATCTCAAAAGAAGCATCAATTTATGGCACAATTATATTGTGCACGTCACTTTTGAATTTGGTTTAACAAGACAAAAAATAGAGTTTATTCCTGCAAATCATTAAACAAGCGTATAACATTAAGAGATTTCACAATTGATTGATCATTGGGTGGTGATCAATATCATGCGTGTCAAGTCCTTCTTAGTGCTGATCGAATGCTATCGATCAAGTTGCAATGTGGCCGCTAGTCTAGGTGGCTCGACACTGCGTGCACTATGTTGAGATAAGATGGTGGTTGGAGGTGTTCAACAGGAAACTCTGAACCCGGGTTTCGTGCTACTTGGCACTCGTCAGCAAGGTGCACCTATAATCTTGAGGGGAACTGGTACTTCCTAGCGGATTTAATTCCGTGTCATTCAGCTTCACAGTCAGAGACGTTACCACCTAGACTGGTGGCCACATTGCAACTTGATCCATAGCATTCGATCAGCACTAAGGAACTGACACGCATGAGATTGATTACCACCTAGTGTTCAATCAATTGTGATTACATCTCAGTCCTACAGGAGGTCGGTCGCAGCCCGAATAGCTCACACCACCTTTTGTTTCTTACAATAACAATCATGAATAATTAATTATTTTGCTTATTTTCATTTTTACACTCACTACAGTCGTCAAATGTTCTTCTGGATTCTGACTGTTCAGTAAAGTCAGAAGGTTAAAAAGATCAAAGAAAGAAGAATAAGAACAAAAAGCGATTAATGTGGAAACGTAAGAACAATGAAATCTGAGACGATTGATCAGCATTTTGAGAATGTAGTATTTACTGTATAGTTTTCAGATTTGAGATCAAGAGATCCTGCAATTTTATATTCAAATACATTTCATGGTCCCCACTGATGTGTTCACTTTCAGTACAATAACACATCAATAACCTTCTTATCATAATATCTAGACATCAATGCACTGAGAATATATAATCATTGCACAGGACAGAAAACCACAACAAAAACAACTAGGAAGTAATGCTGTGATAAATATGCTGTGGTATATTTTGAAAGCAGTAATTAATATCCATTGAATTGAGCCTTTGAATGAGTAAATGATGAATAAGTTGCGATTTATAGATGTTATATATATGGAAAAGTTTAAATAAGATACGCGGCAAATTGGTAACAAACCTTGACTTGTAAAGTGTTTATGGCTTTTAGTGCGTCACTTTGTAAGAAATAAAAGCAGCTTGAGAGCGTAAAAGACAGTTGATAGATGTGTCAAACTTGGTAAAAGTTTATCAACAAGCGTAAATCGAATCACGAGCAAACAAAATTGAAACCGTTGCGTTTAAACAAGTGCACAAAATCGTGTTTGACTGTTACAACGATTAAGGGAAAGTAATTATGTTGATAAATAAAATAAATGTTATAAATATATAAAAATATTTCAGATTATTACACGACAAATGTAAACATAAGCGTTAAACTTCTTAGTAATACACCTATTTACTGAATATAGATCAGTAGTATCACACAATATTCAAAGGAGTGGAAGAGAAGTGAGGAAGGACAGATTTTAAAACAGACTTCACAACGTGCTTGAAAGTTAAACCTAATAACGTCTACATGTCTAACACTTACTTACTTTTGTTACTCCTTATGGAGCATAGGCTGCCGACTGAGATTCTTCGATCGATCTACTCTATCCTGAGCTCTTGATTTGAGAAATAAATCATTCATTTGCCCTGACCACACATCTTTTGGTATTATATTCAACCTTGGAGGAAACGTGCTATCAAATCGTAACTCTCAAATTAGTCATTATTTTTATTGCTTTTGATACAAAACCATCGTTTAGTATAATTGAGTTAACGAAGCAACATCTGTCAGTCAGTAGTCTCAATAATTTTCTCCAGTTTGATAGTACTTATCGACCAATTCTATTCTGAAAATTAAATTCTTTCTTAATCAGATACTATTCTCATTACTGATATAACCGAATCGTTGAACACTATTCATGTTACTACCATTTTTTTATCTGATTCATTAGGCCGAATTTAATCGATTGTACAAAGTATTTATTCATTTTACTAACTGGAATATCTAAATTCTTATTGCGAAGCAGATCGTTATTGTGAATAACAAAGCTGATCAAATAAGTGGTCCGCCTTTATACGGACAGTTCCTATTACAAACAAAATGAAGAAGGAGACAATATGAAGTTTGTAGTGTTAGTGCTCACTGAGACATTTTTCAATGGCACCTAACACTAATTTAAACAATATAAATCTATCCGTGGATGATTAATCACTTATTTCATGTGGCGGCTTCTGTAAAAAGCTACATCGTTGGAAGTAGTCGGTAAGAAACCATTGATTTACATTTCGTAATAGCTATCATTCTTCAGAAACATTTTATTCCAATTTAGAGGAGACTAAAACTTACTACAAGATTCAAACTTGATTCATCTAGTCTTACGGTTTTTGCGACGTTAACCAACAAGCCATTGTGCCTGTAACTGACTTGATCCAATCATGATTAATTGTGAAAATAATGTGAACTACATCATATCATAAACTTTCAAAATCTTTTTTCACTACATCATATCAACTTGCATAAGGTTGAAAATCATTCAGCATTTCAATGAATTGAATCCGATTTGCCTTAAAGAGATGAACATGTCAATCCATTATCATCAGATTGTGTAAACACATGTAATTTATATTATCGTCTTAAGTTCTTAATTTACATACATTCAACGTTTTATTCGTCAAATATAATCGAAAGTATAATACATATTCTGATGGTCTTACATTCTCTGTATTTAATATTTTCATTTCAGTGTGTCTTTGTTTTTCTGGACAAAACTAACAACATTCTTTCTACAACATCTTCACCTCGACCAATAACCAGTGGTGTTGTGCAGTGCAGTGTCTTGGGTCCATTGCTCTTTACAATCTATATCAACAATATATACAAGTGCTTTACCGCATGTAAGACCTACCTCTACGCTGATGACTTAAAAGTCATTTATAAAACTGACATTTGCGATGTACGTAGTACTATAATAATAATAATAATATATTCTGAAAATAATATTTACAGAATTCACACCAGTTTACAGGTATGATCAGATTGTTTTAGAAATCAACATTTAATATAGAGAGAAAACATGAAATATAAGAAAGTTTTATGTTTGCTGGTTTAGTAATTGATAAATAGTTTAAATATGGCATATGTCACGGCAAGCCGATGCAACACCAGGGAACGTGTCATTTTTTTATTAAGTAGATAGCCTGATGATTGATCAACATTGTTCTGTAAGGTTATTTCCAGTGTCAGAGCGAGTTATTATTAATTATCTACAACTAGAGAAAGTAAGATTAAAGCAAAGAGCACGAAACAACAAAACAATGATAGCAAGTATGAGGTTAAACACTTAAAGTTCCGATAATCTCACATATGGAGTAAGATACACTTGCAGGCGCTAGAGCATTTAATGCATTTTCAGAGAGGCAAAAGGCATTAATTGAGCAAACAAACAATGGGAGACAGTTTAACATACGGATAGTTTGAGGTAAATTATTCCAGAGCCTAGAAAACTTACAGACAAAGTAATTCATATAGAGAGAAGATCTAGAATATGTTTGTTTTGCTAAAGACAAAGAGTTACGAATGTCATAATGTGGGGCTTTAGCATATTGAATCGCCTGACTGGATGTGAATGAGAGTTTATTAAGTATTTTGAAAAAGAAGATAAGATTAAGTTTGAGTCTCCTCTTTCATAAAGGGTCAAGCCCTTATATCATATCTTAGGACTAGAAACCCTCTGGAAAAGAAGGCTTAGGTCTAACTTGATTCTCTATCTAAAACTCTTTAAAAACCTTACTTATTTCACATGTAATATGGTTCTCCCCCAAGACTAACGTTGATACAACCTTCGAGACAAAGTATCCACTGTCCAAATTGAAAAATACAGGTCAAGCATTCGGGAAAAACTTCTTCCTTATCAAGTATGCATTAATATGTAGCAGTCTTTCTTCTTAAATACGCATGGCAGACAAATTACATACATTTGCAAGACCTATCGATCAAACCCACATCTGCACAGATCTAGTGCAAACGAACACATCCACGTCCCACACAGACAACATAGGTTCTCTACATATATGGACTAAATTGCCTTATTTCCGTAAATTTTTAAAATTGAAGTAGACTAGCAATTCACTGGACCTATCAATACTCGGTTGCCAAACGACGCTCACAAATACTCTAAATAGTAAAAAGAAACGCACAATCGACTGCCTACTGCCAGTGATCATACATCCACAGAACCTGTCACCCATCAACCAGTTAATATTGTACGGAAGACAATCAATGCGAATTCAGCGTGAGTTCCTTCTTGTCTATTCTTTATCAGCTTTTTATTCTTCTGTTCACTATATTGCCTTGCTATTCATGTTATTTCACCACTTGTTATCTTACCTTATCTGTAACTAATATAAATCTACACTTTTTCGCCTACTTTAGAAAGCAACTATCCTACATTATACCTTTCCCAATGTCTACACTCTGATTGATAACCTATACATCACACTATAGTCAATTAAAGCATTGCATCGAAGACTTACCCACAGTCCATAATTTGTAACTGTCTGATAAGCATGTAGAATGGTACCTATAGAAATAGTTTTTTCCAACAGGATGGGAAACACATAGCATCGTGTGAGGTATGATGTATATTCAAAAAATAAGCTTAACTGAGCCTAACATTACAAAAGGGGAGGAAGTGCAGTTATTGACCAGCAAGCATCGATGGTGATGGCGATGATTTCAATCCACCAGTGTTTGTGGGGCAGAACATTTTGTTTGTATCAGGTTCTCTATGAATGAGAACAAGTCAATCAATCTGTGATATTGAGGTTAGTCTCCTACACTCACCATTCAGACTCATGTTTCTAATTTTTGTGCTGGATTAACTATTCTACTAAGACAATCTATAACATGCTAACTCGGACTTTTATATGAAAACTGTGTGACAGGCACCGCATGATGAAAAAAAGAAAAAAAAGAGACTGTAAAGGATATGGTTGTTATTTTACTCAACACTCTACTCTCTATATGCACTCTCTGTTCTTCCTCATTCCGGTCTGCAATTCCCTTCTTTCATTCGAACCAACTCCACCTTCATAAATATCACAACTTATTGTTCTTTATTACTGCATTCTCTCCTCTGGAGCTCCTAATCACACTTCTCTCCTGCAACATGAGCTAGCATCAATTTAACCTAATAATTTATCATACCTCCATCTGTTCCACTAATAAATGTTTAGCATTGGTTATTGTTCATATCCAAATGCCTTGCTGCTCCTCGGTTTCTCTTTTATTTTTTCTCTTCAGAATCTTGCCCTGAGGGTGAAGCTAGGTAACTTCTGACATCTGGAACAAGCTCGATGAACGCGCTTTCCCAAAGTTTATAGTTCAAACCAGGCACTCCACAAGCCTACTTTATAACAACTATATACTTAAAAAGCTGCAATACATAAATACTTAGCACGACCGAAACCCTAATACACTTTTTGTCGAGATTGGATCTGGTATGTAACGTGGACGCGATGCCCCTTTGGAAACTATTCTTATGAAAACACATTATATCTGAACGAATAAACTGCCATCAACTTTTATAGATTATAATTACTAAACAACCTTGTTTGGAATGCATACTGTGAATCAGTATATCTTGTAAATTAAGGATCATGCCTGTAAAAATGGCGTGTACCTGTCCTTGCAGAAATATAATATTATTATCAAGTTGAACTTAGATATATAATTATTCCACAAAAGTAAAAATCACCTCGTACTGGTTAGTTTATGTTTGATCTGCTATCTTCCACTGTCATCTTCACTCAGAAACTCATCGGACTATATGAATATACATATATATAATCATGCCGTATAACAAATATGAAGTTACCATTTGCATAAAATTCGGTCTCATAGTAAAATGTTCATAATTAGGCAGCGAAAGTTTATGTTGTATAAAATGTGTCGATATAATATCAACCATAATCTCCATAGTTGAGCCTAAATGCACAGAGTTCTTCATAACAAAATGGTGATACAATGAAGCAATCATACACAAGCTGGGTGATCAGAGAACGAAGTTGACATTCTTACGCAACAGTTCACGATTTGGTTTTACTTTCTATGCTATAAGATATAAGTTTATGGTTGAATTTGTTACTACGATTGTGTGAATGAAATTTATCTTCATGTTTGCGAATACGTTGTGTGTATTTTCTTCATTCAGTCGACCAGTAAAGAATGTGGTGGACCTCAGCGAAAGAGCTTAGTTAAAAAGTAACAGTACGCAAAGTTACTAACAATATACCAAAAGAATTAACACTACAAACCTAGGCTTGTGTCTATTAGTAACACAAAAGGTAACAAATTACAGTTAAATTATAAAAAGGTATATTGAGCAACAAAATGGTAACAGCTAGTAACACTAGTGTTAAAAAATGAATGTTCTAATGGTTCAAATGGTTGAGGACGGAATAGAAGAAGCTTTCGCTTAACGGGCTTCCGTGTCTGGTAGCAGTGGATCACCAATACCTCCAGGCAAGAACCTAGGTATATGAACGATAATAGAGAAAAAAAAGAGTTTGGTAAATCATAATAATATGTTATCCTTAGTCCTTAAGAATAAGTCAAGTTTCCTCTTAAAGGACTCCTGGGAGGTCGCTTGGACTAGCTCAGTCGGCAGCGAGTTCCAGCACTTGACAACTCTAACGGAGTAGAAGTTGTGTCTGCAGTCTGTTCTGCTATGTTGGGTCTCCAATTTCTGGGTGTTACCTCTCAGGTTAGTGTTATGACTAAGCTTAAGAAGTTGTTTAAGGGGATGACCAGAAGTATTGAGGATACTATAAGTCATAAGAAGATCACCTCTAAGACGACTGTATTCTAACGGGTAAAGGTTAAATGATTTGAGGCGATCTTCATAAGGTTTGAATTTGAGACCCCGAACTGATTTCGTGGCTTGACGTTGTATACGTTCCAGAGTGACCTTATCCTTTTGGAGAGAGGGAGGAAATACTATGTTTCCGTACTCTAAGTGGGAACGAATAAAACTGTCGAAGATTACATGGAAGGTTCGACCGTCAACCTGGCCAAAAATGCGCTTCAATGTTACTAGTGCAAGGTTTGCTTGAGAGGCGTTTTGTCACAGTTCGCATACGATTTCAGGTCATAGGGTACCAACACCCCTAAATCCTTTTCAACTTGGGAAACTTCTAGAGGGGAGTTACCTAAGTTATAACTATAGTCTGCAACATGTCTCAGATGGACTACCTTGCACTTTGAAGTGTTGAAGGTAAGTCCGTTGTCATCTGCCCAACTTTGAAGTCGAGTCAGATCCTCCTGAAGAACTAGTATATCATTATGATTACGTATCTCTCTCCAAAGTTTCAAATCATCAGCAAAAAGCAATAAGTCAGATGAAACTTGTTGAGGAAGATCGTTAATATAAATCAAGAAGAGAAGAGGTCCTAGTATTGAACCCTGGGGGACCCAACTAGGACATTCCATAGTCTGAGAGAGAGTGAAGTTAACCCTGACCTTAAAGTGTCGGTTTTCTAAATATGAAGAGAGCCAATCAATTAAAGGGTTTTTTATACCCAATCGTCCAAGCTTCTTGGTTGACCCTATCAAAAGCTTTTGAACAGTCCAGGTAGATGACGTCAACCTTCCCCTTGCGATCAAGGATGGTTGTCCATCTATCCACCGCAGTCAGCAGGTTGGTCATACAAGAATGACCTTTTCTGAAACCATGCTGTTTAGGCGAGAAGAACTTTGAGGATGATAAGTGTTCTAGTATGCCGTCGAATACTAGGTATTCCATAATTTTTGAAGGTATGGAGAGAAGGGCCACTGGTCGGTAGTTTGAGGGTTCACTGCGTCGACCTCCTTTGAAAATTGGTGTGATGTGGGCCAACTTCCATATTTCCGGTAGTTTGCCTCTGCTTAGCGAGTGTGCAAACATCACGCTCGGTGGTGTCGCCAGGATTGAAGCTGCTTCCCTCAATACAGCGGAATGAACCATGTCCGGACCAGGAGAAGTGTCTTTTCTTAGGTTCTGCAGTTTACGGAGCACCAGGTCAGCACTCAGGTCCACTTCGGAAAGTCCTGTACAGGTGCAGGTGAATCTTTCGTCAGTATGGTTGATGTGGGTCAGCTGGAATGTCCGGGAGTATTGTTCAGCCAAAAGGTTAGCGGCATCACTGTCGTTATTGGTCGGGCCATTAGGACAAAGCAGTTGGGAAACTCCAGTTTTGCCTTGTCGAAGAAAAGCTGCGTAACTGAATGAGCTTTTCGGATTGGAGACGAATCTATCGATAAGCTTGATCTGGAACTGAAGCCTGTCTTCTCTTATTGCCTTTGTGCATATGTTCCTTATATGTTTGTATTGCCTGTACGTGCCGTTGTTATCAGTTCGTTTATATTCAGCCCAACAGTGCCTTTTGCGGCTTAGCAAACGACGAGTGCGGTTCTTGATGATTGGAGGTTGCTTGTAGCTTTTTGGGACCATTTTAGGAACTGAATGCTCAGTAGCACATAAGATCGTGTGCAGTAAAAAATCCCAATGAGCATCCACTTCAGTTTGAGGGTGAACATCCCAATCCACCTGTTGTAGATACTCCTGTAAAGCTAACACATTCAACCGCTTGAAGTTCCAGCGCTTGTTGCTAGTAGGATATCGTAGCTCCGTTTTGCTGACAAAGCTGAATGATAAGACGGCGTGATCACTTTTCCCCAGGGGAGCCAGGATTGAGAGGTCGTCAACTAGGACTTCTTCATTTGTGAATACCCAGTCTAAGCGTGATGGCGTCTGACTGTTTCTCCAACGGGTTGCCGACTTCAAATTTTCGAATAATCCCAGGTCGCTGATAAGGTTGAAGAACAGAACTTCAGTAGAGTTTGCACCACCAATGTATGTATGTTCCACGAAGTTGATTCTAGGGAGATCGAAATCCCCTAGAATCAGGATATGAGAGAATCCGAGACGCGTAGAGCGAGTTAATCCTTCCAGCAGACGTTTGTCATATTCGATGTCGGCAGTGGGCTTTTTGTAAACGACCCCAACTAGGCACCTCGAGGTGGTAGATAATCTTACTGAGCACCATACTGACTCGTCAAGGTTGTGAAACTCTTGGTTGTGAAGTTGGTGCGCATCCAGGCATGACCCACCCCCCATTCCTGTTTTTCTGTCGTTGCGAAATAAAGACATCTCAGTTATTGCTAACTCTTGATCCGTAAACTGAGACGTTATCCAAGTTTCGGATATTCCTATCAGATGGGCATCATTAGCGTTCCTAAGTTCACGTAGCTCATTCATTTTGTTTGGCAAGCTCGCGGCGTTCGTGTATAGGCAGTTTATGCTTTCAATTTGGAACGCATGAGCTTCTTCTTGTTTCTCTGTATGAGCCATGTGTGTGAGTGGACAGGTAGCCTACCTATACGATATTTACCGAGTTGGTAGTCCCTGTCCTTCACACGTTTTTTCATGATCAAGACAGTTCACGAGTGGAATTGTCAGCTCCAGCTTTCGTTTGTGCTTGATCCTCCTGTTATGGGGCCTATCCGGATGCATATGGATGCCAGTTGGCAACCGACGTCTATTGGCACGAAATGCTTCCAGAGTTGCAGCCGCCATGTGGGAGGAGGGGAAGGTTATCTTCAGCAGCCGGGGCCTAGAGTCTCCGTCTCTCTTGGCCAGTCGCATTACCTGTTGGGTCAATATGTTACTCGTAAGCTGCTTTCTGAAATAACAACCACAAACAAGTTCACTTGGTTAACAAGATTCCTTTGCACGTGATGGCACCAACAGCGAAATGAAGAAGATTAAATCCTGGATTTAATACTACTGCAGTAGTATTATTCTGTAATGATCCGGGCCAAAGCTCCAACGCGGTGTGGAAAGGCCTAAAATGATGTTATAATACCATATCTTCAATAAAAGGCCATTAAAGCAGAAGAATAGACGGCAGATACAGCGCCGTTACACGTTTATATTTTAAGAATCGCGGTAGTGAAGAAGTGTTATATATAACCAAACAAAAGTATTCGTTTCTTTACTATTGATACAGAAAAACAATAGATATTGAATACAAATGCATTTACATATAAAGTGTGACAACTAGGAAAATATGTCATCTTTAATTTGTTGTTACAAAAAAATCACTAGATATAAATGTCACTATAAGGATTCCATCTCATTCTCGGTCTTCTTATGCAAACAAATGGTTTTAACAGTGGTTTTAAAGTGTGTAAAACAGTAGTTGACTGAAACAACAACACAATATAACATGCACATAAATGCTCAATGGTTGGAATGAAAACTTCTATTAAGAACAGAATCAAAATACCATCCATTGATTGTTGAACAAATATGCGATGGAAGACTTTATGACAATAATTCACAGTAGAATAAATTCACTTGAGATTGTTTGCTTGTATCTTCTCACCGATGTTCAACACTGCGATCGATCAGTTTCTTATTAGCCTATTTACGCGCTGTGCACATTGCTACAACATGTTACATAATTCACAAGTTGACGTTCACACTGAAACTAGAACCTAATATCATTCGCATTAAACTTCATCATGTTATTAACTTAGTTACTGTGTGTTGATAGTCACTTAGTTGTGCGATGGGGTAAAGTTTAAGTTCATGTGAATTTGAACGGTTGAACAGTTTAAGCAGTTTCAAAGCTTTCAATTCTTTTCATTTTTAGACGTCAGACGTCCCTCATTAGATTAAATTTCAGAAAAGTGTCTATAAACATGTTATGTACTTACTTAATAAAATGAATAATTGTATTCCAAAAAAACAGATTGATGCTTTGGATGCACTCAAACATCCACATGTTTGAGAGTAATTCATTGAAAATTATATTATTATACAAGTATTAAAAAGTGATTACCATGATTGCTTACATACTGATGCCTGTACACTCATCGTAGAGGTCCATAATTCTACGATCAGTATTCTGCATGCAAAATTAACGTGGACACTCCATTCCAGTTTCTACTCATCCTTTTCATGTCTGCTTTCAATTCCCGCCGCATCGTGTGCTTTGACCATCCGCGTTTTTTTCCCTCGCAATATTCAAAGTTACCGCTTGCCTAACGAAGCAGTCTCATGATTTTCTAAACGTGTGTTCTATTCACTTCTACAGAAGGCTGTTACTGACGGTATCGGTTATGATGATGGTATTGTAGATATTTAATTTCTTTATTTTCCTAGTTGATAACATTAAGGAATAGAACTAAATAGTCACATCTATGTGCATCCTTTGTGGATTGACTCATTCAATAGACAAATATCAATCCAAACAAATGAAATACATAGATATAACACAGGTTAGTAACTATCTGCACTCAGTAGCTCGGTGTACAAGCGTTCAGCTTTATCAATGAGACTGATATCTATTGAGTCCTAGTGGAAATATCAACTCATAAACTAAGGTACATTTAGCTGATGAGTCTCGTAATCCATTGTTAGGCTTCTCATGATTCATTTCCATATGTTCTATAATAACAAATATGCAATGTTACGATCTACTAGTCTTCAGTAGTAATTTTGTATTGATTGATGCAGTAATAGTAGTATATTTATTTATTTCGACTATTTATGTAAACAGCTCACTTCAAAATTTTTATGCTGATAATGTTGTCTGTACTACATGTACAGACAGATATAAGTAATATGTATCGAGAACTGGAAGTTAAATTATTACGGAGAGTAAAAGAAATTGACGAATGGGTAAAATAAAACAGAGCAACGAAGTAAAAGATCGATGGCGTTTGTCCGGGACAAAAGAAGAGCAGTTGACAAATGATGTATTGAATGTACTCTTTTCCTACTTCACGAATACAATGTGTGATTTCTTAGGATCCACGTGGAATTTGGTCATTAGTGTGCATTTGATCATTAGGTTGAGCCAGTAAGTTTATCGAGTCAAGGTGTTAATCTACAAGTTATCCTCTGCACTAAACTGGGCAGACTGAGCAAGTACATAACGATTTTACGTAGTTTTCAGTCTTCCAACTGCATTTTGCAGTGTGTTCTGACATCTATACTGCATTCTCGTCTGGTCTCTAAGTGTTCTGTGAGCATCATGCCTTCAATGCACTGAAGCCATTCAATTCATTTGACAACTGTTGCAAGCCAGACGTCACGTGCACTACAAATATATATGTTATTGAAGAAAAGAATAAAATAAACCCTTATAATAAATGTGAAGCAGAAAGTCCCTTTGATAAATTTCTATAGTGTGATGAGAAGACGAAGATTTCAGAACGATTTTCAATGCACTATGGATACCAGTAAATGCAAACACTTTCATTTCAATAATGGTGATTTCATTTAGGCTTGAAGCCACTTTTAATTACTTTGTTTACTGAAAAGAGACATATTCGAGTAAATATCATCATCTCAGCAGTTTGTTTAACGGTTATGATATCTATGATAAATTGTATGTTATTTTCCGTGATTCTTGCATCCGAGCACTTCACCGTGAGAATAACCGACACCTAGTTCATCCTTCACTATTTACTTACATACTCAGATATAATTCAGTTCTACTGATGAATCTGAAATAAGAATAAACTTACGTCAGATCATGATTCACCGTAAATTCTTGTTTACTATGACTAACACGAATGTCCACAAGATACCCCATCGCCAAGGCTTTCACTTTATTTAACATACTTCATTCTTTATTCTTATAAACATTTTAATATTTTCTTAAAATTTTTAAAATAATCCATAGATAATTCACTCAAAGAAACTATGTAGACATAAGCGAAATATACCTGTTGATTAGTTACAAAATGCGATTCCTAAATCGACACAAACAAAGAAACGTGATTGTGAAATCAAATAGCTGTGGATAAAATAAGATGTTTCAAATTGAAAAATTATTACTTAGAAGCGGGAGAACAGTTAGAAACTAATTAGGCACCTTTAGCTTTGAACATTAACCATTAATCATCCATTCAACCGGTAAAACGTAATACTGCTGATCAGGACTATCATGGAAGTTCCCATTTAATTGTTTGAACCCTGAAAATTATGAGACAAATTTCTGATTTTGCTACATATATTTTATTATTTGTGGCCAGACCTTGTTCTCATACAGAATTTACGTCGAATGCTAATTATGAAGAATTGTCACGTAGTCGGTAATTTCCTTATATTTTGTCTTGTAAACTGTACTACCTCATGTTTATTGAGTAGCATAACTTCCACAGCAGTTATCATAGTGATGTTGAACAGTGAATAGCAGTGTTAACCGAGACGCGCGTTTCATCTGACTCGGAACTCATCAACTAGATGTACGTGAATCCTAGTATTCATCTTCGATTACGATCAAACTTGTGCCATGAATTCCACTCCTAGCTATGAGCCAGGACGCACGTTTCGTTCTATTGAGGACTCGTCAGCTGGATGTACCTGCGTCTCAGAGCTGATGTTCACTTTGAGACTCGAATCCAGTACCCTCGCTTCAAACGCAATCGCATTATCCACTCGGCCACTGAGTCCTGATAGCCACTTACTTTTGCGATGGGGTGCGATGGGATACAAGTACATCCAGGTAACCAGTCCTAAATAGGAGGAAACGTGCGTCCTGGATTCCACTGCTAGCCACTATCCATCTCTGCTTTCCATGCTTGTGAATGAAGACTATATCGAGGCAATACGCACAGTATGCACATATGCCAATTAGAGACTGACCAGTTGCAGTCCTAACACACCAATGGGAAAATTTAAACAAACAATACTAATATAATTTAAACTTCTGAGAGCTATTTAGGGGCTGTTTTCGTATAACCACTAAGTAACTAGACTGTGTATTTATTTATATTTTTTCATTATAATTTTTCATTTGACCCAACGCTTACCAATAGACGACTTACTATTCTTAACTTATTCTCAATATATTGGTTACGGTCTCTTACACTCACAGTCAATTGAGACTTGATGTTTTACAATTATCATTCATAGTTTTGTGTTGTGATTCCGCCTAGTCTTCTTGTATATAAACTGTATGCGTCTGAAATATATTATACATAAAATGAAGGTTCACATCGCTTACTCGACTGAACGGGTAGCGTAAGGCAAGAAGGACCAATAAGGAACGTGAGTTGAATCGAAGTTGATCGTAGTGATTATAGAGTTGTCGCTTGGCACACTACCAAGATCATATAAGTCGGCGTTGTGATGAGTAATTTAGTCAGGTGATTATCATTATTTTAGATTATGACTAACGGTTTACATAACTTTAGATCAAATATCATTGACATTAAGTGTTCTCATGATTTCAATCTGGTTTAAATCCATCAGTTGAATTTAAACTACTGATTACAAAACACAGTTAAACAGGTTTCTTCTTATGTTCTAAGTGAACAATTTCACAATGATTCCTGTTTTGAATATGAAAACACTAACACTATACAGTGATAATAAAACCGTCTGAAATGAAAACGTCATCATTCGATCAAGAATCTTCCAGTAATAATCTCGATATTTCAATTCATAATAAAGAATCAAGGATATGTATCGTGTGGTATCAGTTTATATGTTAAGCCCATATGCTTTATTCTAGCTGCTGGCCAAGCTAATTCACCTATACTTTGAATCATATATTGATCTTGTTAATTATTCGCTTATTAACCTTGACTACATTTTTATATGAGCGCATGTGTATGCACGCTTCGTATCTTATTCATCATTTGTCCGACTATAAATGTTGATTAACGCTTGCTTAAAATGAGTTGGCTTCCCCGCCATTTCTAATACGGATTAATTTCGCTTCGCTCTCGAGTTGGCTTACCAGCCATCTCCAATACGCGTCATGTATGCTTTGCTCGCTATCATTTGCCCATGTGTTCACAACCTTCTGGTCTGCATCATTTATCAATATAAATGTAGTTGTCACCTTCTTTTGCCTTCTGATTCTATACACCGTTAAGATTGGTATAACAACGGTTATTGAGGTGAACTATAAATGAAGCATGGCACTACGATCGCTAAAACTGATTGTTGTTAATTTCAATAGTTGATGGATAATGTGCAAATGATGTATTTAATGTATAGTTTTCATATTTCAGATATACATTCTGAAGTTTGGATTCAACAACAAATTGTTTGTCTCCACTGAAATGCTTGTTCATAACAACTTTAGGTAAATAACTATTGAAACAGAAAAAGTAAGGGACTGGTATTTTGGTTTAAAATTTGCAACTCCTTATCAGAGACTAAACTAATAGAGACCATATCTTGTGATGTTCACTTAATGTTGATATAGTCAATTTGTGATATAGTGATTATCGGACATTTTTATCACTGATTACTATTTCATCTGTAATATACTTGAACTCTACTGACCACAGTCTGTCAACAGAAGCTTGTGTATTACCCCTCGAGGTTAGTCACTATTAATCACGTGATGGTCACTACTTGCTAGCACTCCCCCAACATGGTTTAATATAATACTAAAAGATATGTGGTGAAGACAAGTGAATGATTTATTTCTCAAATCAAGAGCTCAGGATAGAGTAGATCGATCGAAGAATCTCAGTCGGCAGCCTATGCTCCATAAGGAGTAACAAAAGTAAGTAAGTGTTAGACATGTAGACGTTATTAGGTTTAACTTTCAAGCACGTTGTGAAGTCTGTTTTAAAATCTGTCCTTCCTCACTTCTCTTCCACTCCTTTGAATATTGTGTGATACTACTGATCTATATTCAGTAAATAGGTGTATTACTAAGAAGTTTAACGCTTATGTTGTAACACAATACATTTGTCGTGTAACAATACGAAATATTTTTATATACTTATAACATTTATTATATTTATCATCATAATTACTTTCCCTCAATCATTGTTGCAGTTATGCACGATTTTTTGCATTTGCTTAAACGCAATGGTTTCCATTTTGTTCGCTCTTTGTTCGGTTTGTCGCTGGTTGATAAACTTTTACTAAGTTAGACACATTTATAAACTGTGTTTTGTACCAGATCAAAGATTTTCTCTTACTACTTAGATCGTATTAGTTATAGAACATTTATGAAAAGACCTACCATCGCATCAGCCGAATCGTACTGTAATGCTGGATGCCATGTCAAGCCCACATAGCTTATTCTGGCTTCCGAAGGGGCGAGTTTATTCATTCTTCTTGTGAATTATTCGCTTTTCAACCTTGACTGTTTTTTTAACAGAGTATGTGTGCGCATTCTCTATCTTACTTATCGCATTTCTGTAACTTATTTTTCTCTGACCATAAATAATGAATAGTATTGAGTTGAAATCGATTGATTCACTCGCCTTCTACGGTTCTTTTAGTTTCAATCTCTCCTCTCCACCTTGCTTCTCTTCGTTTTTCTGATCGTGTGTTCGGATCAAAGATTTTATGAAATATACTTATTGGGAATCCATTCTCGTTTTCGACTTATTCAATTCTGTTATCCACTAACGCGATTGAAGTCGATTATTATATACATGATTATATATAACAGTCATTTGTTCAGTCATCAAAAGATGTAATTGGAGTCAGATAAAAGCAGCTGAATGTGGCGAGCTGATCAACAACCTTGTCGACAACATGATCGTCCGATGTAATCGGCTTCAAATTGAAAGGCCGATAAATTACAAACTCAAATATTTCCTATAAATGAGAAACTGCATAGTTTTTCATTTTATGTACAGATACATGACTTTATGCACTTGTGAATGAGAATTAAAATTGTGAAAAAATATTACTTACCACACACATGCACACAATCTCTCTATCTGTCGAAATCCATCTGGAACATTTGATGTATCAGCTAAATAAATTTCAAGTAGTTTAAGTCAATGTAAATAAATGAAGATCTCTGGTGAAGAAAATGATAATCCGGGGTAAATATTTTCTAAAACACTGAAACTGCCAAGCAATGTGTGTTTTATAACCAATGATCAGTCAGTCAGTCTTAAGCAACGTGTTAAATTCACGCATTCATTGAGATGTATTACTGAGTCATCACCTGAAGACACTGATGAAACATAACGAAGAAAGGTTTTGTAATTTTGAGATGGATGTTAACATAGCACTATGTGAAGCATAGACAAGACTTCACTTGATCAACTGAAAAGTAATTGAAATAGTAATTAAAACAAATGACTGATAATTGCTTGACTATCATACAAATGTTTCTGTCTTTTTACTTGAACACAAACATTGGTACAAGGGGGCACCATATACATATGTGCCGCACCTTAGGTTTAATTGGGTCGTATCGAACGATATTTATAAAGCACAATACGTTCAACACCATCAATGGTTGTGAAGATCAGATGCGAATACAAGAAACACAGCTACTTATTAGTTATATTACAGCGGTAAGCATAATAAACATCTGTTGAACATTGTAACAATCAGGTATAATATACAAATGTATTGAACATTTCTAATCAGTGAAACTATCAAATGATAGATCGAAATGTTCTCAACCACACATAAAATTTGATCGCTTCCACTGAACCTATGTAGTGCTGTTTTCCTTGTTGTCCATTTCTTACTTGACTTCAGTTCGATCTAAGACACAATAAGGTGATGATCTGAAGTAATGTCAGTTCGTTTCCATATCCTAACGTCTTCCAATAAATTTGTGAAGTTTTCACTGATGCACATATGATCGATCTGATTCTCTATGGTGTTATCCAACAAGAACCATGCAGCTTTGCGAATGCGTTTTTGTGTGAATATTGTGCCGCCTCTAACCAATTTGTGGAATGCACATGGATTTGCAAATTTCTTCTCGTTTTCCTCATTTTTACTCAGATAGTCCAGTCCATGTTGTCTCATGATTCCTTCATACCCGCTCTACTCTATTCCAACTTTGAGGACATGATCTCCCGTTGGCACGGTCTGAGCCTTTACTGAGTACTTCGATATGATCGCTTGTAAGGAAGGTATATCGGCTCGTGACTTGTGAAGAATCTTTACACAAGTTTTACACAAGAAGTGTCACAACCAATATGGAAGAACACCCTTGAAATTACAGGTCACAGTTCGAACGATATAATTACTCTATTCGGGTTAACATTTTTGCGAGCTTATATTCTACAGGAAATGATTAAAAACTTCATGCCAAACCCTTCCACCTAACCCAGATATGTCATCGGTGATAAGCCAGGAACATCTAAAGTGAATACTGAATTGAAAAAAGAACATAAATTGTCTGGCCCATATAACTTGTTGTGAACTAAATTCTTTCGGAAGGAGAATGAATCGTTGCAGAGCAATCAATATCAATTATATTCGAACATGAAGATAAATGTCAATAACATATAATATGTCAAAGCGTATTCTGCCGACAGCTTGTAAACACCGATTGTTGTTTAACTCAGTTGGAATATCTCCTTCATAAAATCATTAAAAAATATGAATTCCAAATTATAGAGACATGGCTTATCTGACAAGCAATTTTAATATTCAACAACCAATGCTTACTTCCATCTGAAGTCTGTTGACAAATGGAGACAAATTCCAATATCAAACGATATGTCAAAATGTATTCAATCTCAGGTGAAATTTGATCGATCTCACTGAGCGGAGACATTCAACCTTAATTGATATTCAATGAAACAATTACATATGGTCAAGAAACAAATGTGTTTATTCAGAATATTGAGTAATTTTTGGTTCATCCGTCACAGCGATTGATATGAAACGACACACAGAACGTGATATGGATTATATCATCATGATGGTTGAACACAATCTCATAAATCATGAAAGCGGTCTGATTGAACATCTTGGCTACCTATCCCTGCTATCTAGATATTTCAACAAGTTATCTAGTTTTGTTTGTTTTAATAAATCATTCTTGCAATTAATCGCATAGCCTACTTAAGTGCGTTTCTAAAAATTGTACTGATATTCGTTGTACAACTTACAAAGGCTCACTCACAGATATCGTGTTTGCTGGCAATATACAGCGAAAAGAACGCATAACATTTATATGTCGATTGACTGGACTGTTTACTTCCAACTGGCGATCAATCAATACCTGTCTTGAGGATAGATCATAAAGTAAGAAATGGAAACTTGTTGAAATACATTGTGCTGAGAATTCCATACTCTACCAAAAGTATAATATTGGATAAAACTAATGATAATGACAACATACACAGGACGATATAACTAGTTGAGTCTCAAGGAATCGAGACTGTCAATGAGCATTCCATAGATTGACAAATCAAGAACGTGAAAACTAGATGACTCTGAGAAAAAGACCACTAAACTAATTTGAAAACGGATAGAAAATGGTTACAGAGTTTATTCATAGCTCGAGCAAGACCTTCAATGAATCAACAGTACAAAGATCTGTTCCACTACATTTTCTGTTTAAAAATAGTAGTAATACTTTGCAATCTGAGAATTTCACCAATCTTTGTATCGCGCGCACTTGTCGGTGCGTGTACTTGACTGTCAGTAACATAAATAATTGATTATTAGAAAGCTATATGTTTTATTCTATGCAAGGTTCATATTGAGCTCACTATGCAGGATATTGATTAGAGTAAACCATATTATTTTAAGAATGAGATAGAATGAGGTGATAGACAACAACATAGTATAATCACTGATATTTCTGTAAACAATTGAGGTCAACAGAAGTATGTTTGTATAATTAAACATTCTGGTAGTTTACATTGTAAATAAAAAATAACCAATTCTACTTTGAGAATTTTATAGGATTTGGCAGAAATGATAGAACTTGGTGTTATGTTATATATAATCTGATAAACCTAACAGAATTCTCAATATTTCCAATCTTATCCCTTAATGCATATGACTTGTTGGTTGGTGGCAATTACATAAACTATTCGTTCACTTGAATTCACTTAGTATTGTTTGTTTGGATCTTTCCATCGATGTGTTTAGGACTGCAACTAATCAGTCTCTAATTGGCATATGTGCATACTGTGCGCATTGCCTCGATATACCTTAATTCACAGGCATGGTAAGCAGAGATGGATAGTGGCTAGCAGTGGAATCCAGTGAATTCAAACTTCACCACATCGCACAAGGAGGTGGCTATCACGACTCAGTGGCCGAGTGGATAACGCGATGGCGTTTGAAGCGAGGGTACTGGGTTCGAGTCCCTCTCAAAGTGAACATCAACTCTGAGATGCAGGTACATCCAGCTGACGAGTCCCAAATAAGACGAAAAGTGCGTCCTGGATTCCACTGCTAGCCACTATCCATCTCTGCTTACCATGATTGTGAATTAAGGTATATCGAGGCAATGCGCACAGTATGCACATATGCCAATTAGAGACTGACCAGTTGCAGTCCTAAACACATCGATGGGAAGATCCAAACAAACAATACTAAGTGAATTCAAACTTCACCCCATCGCACAAGCAAGTGGCTATCAGGACTCAGTGGCCAAGTGGATAACGCGATGGCGTTTGAAGCGAGGGTACTGGGTTCGAGTCCCAGAGTGAACATCAACTCTGTGATGCAGGTACATCTAGCTGACGAGTCCCAAATAGGAGGAAACGCGCGTCCTGGATTCCACTGCTAGCCACTATCCATCTCTGCTTATTCGTTCACTTGTTCTTGGTGATTACCTGATTTTGAATTCCAAATACAATATGTTCATCTGTGCACACCTCCTTGTGCGTTGGTCTCGATTGAGTTATTTGAAGGATTACTAGTTAGAATAACAAAACAACAACTTCTCATTATCACATGAACATTGAATGATTTGGCGAATTAGAGGAAATCAATTTCACGAAATAGATGTTTCCATTGGAATATATCATTTCAATATCTATGCATCCATTTCTATCATTGTGCTTCCTATGTTGTTGAAATTAATTTGGTTTGTTTTAGGTATTTCTCCACCTGAATATTTCATGAGCAATCGAATAAATTATATCGTCCATCTTTGAATGAGCAATGTTACTGTCATATGGTCATTTGATAGTGGGTTAATGGGGTTATCAAATTTTATTCAAATTCTAACTGACAATGACCTTTATGAACAATCATCTGTAAGCCAAATTATTTATTTCTCTTTGTACCTGATTATCACAATGCCAACATAGAAATTCGCTGTATTCCATCATGATAATCTATCGTATCTTTCCTACAGTCTACATCAATCAGTTGTTTCGAGTGTGAAATATAATTGATCAGTGTCACTGAAGTGTTGAGGGAAATAGTGTGATATACTACTGGGACACGTCTCATAACCTCACTGTTCAAACGATACTATTTGTCGAAAATTCAAGGTCAATGATGAGTTTACACATCTTGAAACCAAAATGGAGTATCATATATGATTAAGAATGACGGTGCCAAGTATTTCTTTAACAGTATTTGAATTATAGTATAAACTTGTAATGTCAGCAATAACGCAATTGAATCAGTAGGTATCAGATGGGCATGAACGAATGTACTGTATTTAGAATTCAAAACGAAAACAGTGATCAATACAAAGAAATGATCGGCTCATTCAAATACCACATTTTCATAAACAGCTCAAATTGCAGTGCAGGAGCGTCTGTAATCCACTGAACGCATTCTTCTTAAGTTCACTCTACGTCTGTTCGACAGTTTACTGAATAAAGACACTGTTCTATCTAGAATGTACCCTTTAGTATTAGAATCAACAACAGGAATTGGAACAAACGCAACTGCATTCTCGAATTGTATACAATCATCATAACGGTTGTGAAGTGAAACCACTGATATGTCCAATTCGCATCATAGACTTTCCAACACTATCCTCACACACGAAATAATGTTGGATCCTTAAGTCGCAATGTCATGCCAAATTTGACGCCCCTAATTTGCATTATCTTCTCATATCTCACAATTCGATTATTATATGTGGGTATCTGAGGTTAAAAACTGACACGTAATTTGAGGCATTCCATTATGAGAATTCGACGTCAATAAAAATTATGATGCATATTCGTTTTGTTATTCATAATACAATACACAGATAAATATGCAGTGATATGTGTGATTAACATTTATGATTCATCTAGTCTTGATTCACCTGCGAAACAATCAAATGGAAAACATGCATTTGCTTTATACTCGTTAGGAGAACTCTGGACGTGGTTCGGATTCTCTGGCTGTGCATACTCCATATCTGGGCTAACTGGTTATTTGATTGCTTCGAGGTAACCTGCTATTCCCTTTGATTCATCATAACACTGACTTTTGATTCTACTCAACAAACATTTTTCGTGAGAACATCCAACATCTGATACAATAACATCACAAATATGACTAGAATTCCACTCATCCAGAATATATTTGTCACATTCAATATGGATTTCTCCATATATAAATTTGCTGTGAAGAGGAATAGCATTTCATACGACATCAGAACTTGATTTTTCTGAAACGTTTCCCTCATGTTCGTTGAGAGTTTCATTAGAGAATAATGGATCATTAGGAAAATCAGCACATATCAAAACTGCATCAGGATTTCGATCATGATTCGATTCACTCAACGTAATTTCCTCAGTTTTGTAAGAATTTCCGTCGGAAATATGTGAATCAATATGACAAACTATATCTGGTACAATAACATGAGAAATCTGATAAGACGTTGGTTGTTTAGAAACTTTTGTCACACAATGATTCTGAGTTTTATTCAACTTTGGACTGCTATGTGACGTTATACCGCTTCTAGAAGCCTAGGATAAAAATGGGTGATCATTAGAAACATTCACCTTAGCATTGGTTTCAGCGAAATGGACCACAGTATTACCAACTGACTGAATGTATCCAGTTTCATCAAATTTGAAGCATTTAGATTTACGAAATACACACGAATTACATAGGTGAAACTTGCCACAGAACAAGCACTTACCAAACATTTACTTATCTGCGTGAACTATTTCACAATTTAAGGAATTGTTATCTAAATAACCTTGATTACATATTGAACTGAGACGATGTTGTCAAGTAGTGTAATTCCAGATGTTCTGGTGAGTCATTTCATCGAATTTTCCTCCTTTACCGCAAGCGAAGTTTGCATGTTTCACGTGATCCATCAGTAGATCCTTGACTGAATAACTTTGCTATGTATATACCTATGTGTCCGAACCTTTTTGTTTGACTCGACTTTTAACCGTGAGATCACTCGCCCTCATTCATTTGCACCTGAATTTCTTCTCGAATTCGCTGTGTAGTTTTGTGACTTAATGATCTGTACTTTTAAATTTTAGATTGTACTCAGTAATTTGCAATGTGTTTCTGAAATCTGTGCATTTCAGAGAAATGCCTAGTAACAGTCATTTGAACCCGTTACATAAGAAGCCTTAAAATTTATCTCGAACATATCGCAAGACAGAATTGGTGAGCCGTACGTGAGAACGCAATGCTGTTTCCTCCTGAAGGATCTTGATTCAAAAATCAGCATACTTTATCTCAATTTCCATTATCATGGTGAAATATAATTATTAGTGTGGAATGATATTATTCCATTCTCAATACACGCACTTCATCTGGTAAACTTTTTGAATATAATATAACACTGATAACCATAATATTACAACTTTTAGGGTCACTGATCCGCAGTTGCATAACGATACGTAAAATGATACTGAAGAAGCAGACAAATATTGTACGCCACACTTTGACGAAGTTGACGCAGAATGATAGACCACAAAGATGGTCGGGTAGTAGGTCGTGAATCATACGTTCACTAAGAAACTCTTAGCTCTTTCAATATGCTTGCTATTTCTAACATATGGCGCAAGAGATAAAAACAAATTATTAAGAAATTGATCCCTCTGTCTGTGAGTGACAAGTGCATCAGTTGGCGTATTAACAAGGGACAGTCAACTGTTTAACATCCAGGACGAACGACAGACGCACAATTCGTTAAATAAAGGAGGTAGAAAATAGCGTTGTGCCTCTACTTAGTGACGAGAGAAGAAATGTTAGAGACCTTGAATTTACTGACTGATTCCCAACCAAATCAACACGCAAACAGCGATCGATTCAATGAGATAAGGGGATTGACCACTTCTCCGTTTCTCCGAATTTGCTGGTGTGGCCCACATAAATCTCTGTTGGCAGAGTTTGTCAAGCTAACGACCATACCGTACAATAATGCAAAACTCGGGTACACTGTTTGATAACACATGATAACTGATGGTCCACAGCCTAGTTCCAAGCCATGAAGATCAGACCCAAGACCTTTCAAGGTATCGCAAAAGGGATTTGAAAACCAATGCAGTTGAGAATTCCAGGGATTTCTAGGGGCCAGTTCGTGTCTTCATTGCACATGGTCATGTAAAAGAACGTGAGAATCAGGTGTTGTGTATATTTTAGAGCTATTAACAGGCAAACACAAGGTGAAAGATATCTAGTAAACTTCACGAATATGGCATTTTTACCACCATTGATAGGTGTGAATTTTGAAGGGAGTCCTTGTTATCACGTGTTCGTAATCTAAGTTCTTAGAGTATCACACCAGTTCCGTCTGAGGTTCATGCTTTTCTCAAATTTCCGCCAGCTGAATAATGAAAAACGTTGTTGCGATTCCTTAGATAATTATATTATTATGGACGATTTGTCCTGAAGTGAGTGACAATACAAAAACCACTTACAAACACTTTATCAGGACATTTTCGGACATTTCAACATTCGTTTGTGATTAAAAGACTATTTGAGATAGCTAGTCAAGAACTGAGCAGAAAGATTGTGCTAGTTTCATCAAAGATGGAAACGCCATGAGAAATGAGAATCAAAGGATCGAAAGTAGTACTGGTAGGTGACACATTGGCTCCAGTTTCACTTTTCTAAGAGATATCGAATCCTACTCATACATAGTCTAGCACGTTCAGAAGGGAGTTGTTTGCAAATACCTCAACAGTAAAATTTATTCTCTTAGAATCAAGCCTTTGAAATGAATCCAATGATCATAACAAACTTTGCACTTTTCAATCGCCGTGCAATTTCGGTGTTGTACTCGTGATCTCGCTATTTCAACAAACAGTAGCTCCATGGATAAGATGAACTGAACTAACACTATCATAATTTCTTATCAAGCCCTGAATTACATGTAATAATCAATTTACTCTTTGTAACTGAACACAACTCCATTCATATACAATACAATTCAGTTGACACTGATCAAAATGTTCGTTATTCTTGAAATGTTTGCTAAACCTGTTCATATGATAAACATTAGGTTTCAGTTACCATGAATTTAGAATCATCTTATGAGAAATTGACAATCGTTTTAAGAGATAATCTCACTAGTCCCACAAACAGTATTTCCGTGAATAAGATTAACTGATCTAACACTCAAGTAAATTCTTATCAAGCTCTAGTGAATAATTAATTACCTAAAGCTACTGCTACTAGCTGATGTCAGTTCGTGCTGCACTGCTACTACCAAAAGTAATAATAATGACAGTAATGGTACATAATAATTCGATAACAGGTCACATATTAGTGGTACCATTTTATGTACAATTGAAGACAATTCTGTTGTTGATGAATCTGCGAAATTATGCAATAACCATTTATTCGATTACAAACTGCGATACTTGAGGAAACAATATTTTGGTTATTGTTGACATCCTTTCGAAGTGCATAATTCAACTTCACATCAACAAGAATCACATTCTGCAAATATAAACAAAATATCAATAGTCTTAACTTGCTCCGCTGAAGCCATTATTCAGCTAGGAAAGTGTAGATTGTTATTCATTTGCTAATAATTGACTCATTGAGTTAAGCATGGACTGAATATACCTTGAACATTCTCTTGTCACAATGATTTACCTATATGTTTCAATACAGATGCAATCGAAACAAGCTCAATTGATATGTGAAAATAACTCATTGAAACACTAAAGTGGAAATCACTCACTTAGTTTTAAGTATGACTGATCATATGCATAATAGTTTTCATCCATATGGGTCAGGAATTTTAATATAACGGTGAATACTTGGTACAGTATATCATAATGATGGTTCGTGAACAATGATTATATGATTTCATTAATTTTGATCATCCTAGTGGCTACTTTGAATCATCCAATCAGAAAGAAACAAATGAACATTTTAAAAATCTATTTAAACTGAACTAGTTCTTACAACAATTATTAACGTTGTAAACTAGATGATGAGGTGAGTGTTGGCTGTACATTTAATTTTAATGGGTGTATTTTGTGAAATTTAATTCTTTCTATTGAAATAAGGCCATTTCCAATCTGAACCACTCTAGATATACTCTTACGTCTGTTCATCTGTTACTCCTGTATTTGGTCGTCACACTGACTTCCAGATTCTTAGAATGCGAGCACTCTCGTGACGAACTTGATTCTCTTAAAGAAGGAAGGCTGATATTTGAAGATTATTCATATGAATATGTAAGTTATCAGTTAGATTCCAATACACATATTCAGTCTCATTATTATTTTTATTCTCAGATCATTCGCGTTAACCGGCCCTCTCCAACAGTTAATGTCAAGTTTGAAAAATTCAATACTTCTGGGGTGAGTTAACTCTATTTTGCAATGGACGTACTAATTCATATGTTTGCAGGTCTTCACTCCAAAATTTCCATTTACATTTTACGGCTCTAATGTCATTAGAATTAGTGTAAACACTACAGGTAAGATAACCACTTTCCCAACTGAAATGTTTACTGGGTTTTGTTCTCACCAATTTCATTCCATGAATCAGAGTTGTTTTAATTTGATACAACAATCAGTTTCATGCTTTTTCTAATATTTAGAACTTCTACCGATATCCTATTTCGGTTAAGTTGTGAATAGTTTGACGCTTTACGCCAAACTTATTTAGGTTAATGTGATTCATCTCCGTCTCCAGTTAATTTAGAAAGGTTTCCTTCATTCACTGCAGAATATAAAATAAATTGCATGTTTTCATTTGATAAACACAGGTGAAATAGAAATACATGGACGTAAGCTTTTTATAAACGCGCCTGTGTAGGTTATGCGATTAATAGACATAATGATAGGTTAAAACAAATTAAAAAAACCAGATAACTTGTTGTAGTATTTAAATGGCAGAAACAGGTAGCCCAGGTATTCGAGCAGGCCGCCAAGAGATATGATTCATTTTCGTCTCCAGTTAAGTTAGAAAGGTTTCCTTCATTCACTGCAGAATATAAAACAAATTGCATATTTTCATTTGATAAACACAGGTGGAATAGACATACATGGATCAACGCACTTAGGAACGATTGGCCATACTGTACCTGGCATTGATTATTCTGAATATGAGGTTTTAAATGGCGGTTAGTTCTTTCATTATTCAGTGATATATTTATTTTGCATAAATGATTCAGTACTCAGCTTGATTGTTTCATGAGAGTTGACCAGTACACAGTGATTATTTTGTTTAAGCGCGATTTAATGATCTAAACTACATTTGCAACGCGTGTTCACTACTTTTAAGTCACAATGTTAAACGAAACACCTAATCACTTTCTAATAAACGCAAAATGATTGAATAGAAATTATAAGTCTGTTGTTGTAATTACTGGAGCAAAAATTTCATACTCTTCGGTCCGTTCAAAATGCCATGAAATAGATATCTCATCAGTACGACACCTCTTCGTAGATTCAATAAATTAAACTGATCACATTTACAACAATAAACAATGTTGTGCGAGAAATCAGTTTGGATTATTGAAGCACATGAACTTCCAATTTATATTTGATGTCCCCAATTTGTTTCTGTAAGTAGCTTAGTTCGTAAAAGTTTATTGTCTCCAGATCATTGTCTGTGGACCCTTTGATATTCAACAATTTCTCGATTATCATATTCTTACGATTATGATCTTCGAAATCATGCCCTTCCTGAAACATTGAATCAACGAACGACCATGTACAGTTTGTGGGTACATCATGATTGATTGAAACCAGAACATTAGAACAAGAAAATGAAGTTCAATAACTTTGTTCAGTTATTGGAACTAATGACATTTGGGTAGCATTTCTGCATACAAATTAGTTCAATTGAGGAAACATGGTTTCATTTGAATAACACAATCTCAAGAAATCATTTATATGTGTATGTTTGAATAGACATTAACGGACTCTAAGTTAAGCGAAAGCCTTTAAAGCCAACTTTTCAGTATTAAAATATTCTTCTCAGTTGATTGGACTACAACATTCATCATATCGTTGAAATAATAACAAGGACTTTTGAGACTTCCATTTAATTGGAGTATTTCACCCGAAACTCGAAAGGACGATGATATCTCGTGTTCAAACTCATTTTGTGTTAGAATGCATATTCATTAAATGAAGCGAGTATTCATCATACATATGTATAAACACTATTTTGTCTTACTTTCACTACTTCAGGGAACTTATTCGCTGCCAGATGGTTTTTGCAGATACTACAAAATAGTTCAAGTAGGTAAACAGTAAAGTAATTGTTTGATCACATGTGAGATATCAACAATCACATTATCATTCATTCTAATTACTCGCAATTTTTCTGTTCACTCTGCGTAATTAAATTCATTTCAAAGGTCGACAGACGTAATAAAGCGTAACCATTGTGGAAAGTGAAGGAGGAATTAAATGTGGAGTCGACTGATCGTTTGAACACACCATTTGAAACTAAAAGGACAATCGATTTAAACAGGAGTATACTACATTTGATGAGTAATAAATAAATCAGTATGGATTAATTAAATCATAATTTCATTTCACTTGTAGGTTAACGAATGCAGAGATACATTTTCGTCAAGAGACTTCCATAGAAATTGATTAGAAGTCTGTATTTCAAAGAAAGTAAACTTGTATTACTCACCACATGACCATTCCTCAATATTATTCATTCGAATTAAGAAATCATTACCACGATTATTCTGCAGCCACACATTTTTCATCTTCAACAAGTACTGATATACTAATATGTTGCCTAAACAATTGATTCATTAAGTTCCTTTCTAAAACAAAAGCTCCACAGCACATGTCATGTGTACTAAGGTTTGATTGTTTCAACAGTGGTTGTTGAAAATATTGCCTCAATGTGACTACGTCTTAGACTGTCAGATCTAATTAGGAGCTTCGTGATTTATGACAGTCTCCGATACCAAGCATTTGACATTCATTTTGAAGGATGCATGGTCGTTTGATTTACACAACTTTCACTGGAACATTTTTATTACGAATTCAACTTAAGAAAACACTTGAGATAACACGGTGAATATTTGTTTGAATGAGGTCATTGTGTAAGCAGGCACATTCAGTGTCACTACTAACCATAATGTGATCATCATGAATCTCTCAAATTCTTACTTTCCATAATCTTTTGTTTTCAGTTCTTACTTTCAAGATAACTACTCTGTTACATTTGAATGGAAAGATATCTTTCTATTATGATAACGTAAGTTGAACAATTGAATAGGAATATAGTTTTATTTCAAGTACTTCAGATTATTCTACTAATTCGTGTACATCATCATTGTCAAATGCAACAAGATACGATTGAATGAAATCACCATTTTGTAGTGTGCACACAGACTATATGACATTAATAATAATACCTTAGTGACAGAACTTACCTTAGCTGTTGTTTAGATTACTGAATAATAAGAAGTGATGTGATATCTGAGGAAACAAACAGTGTATGTTGAAGTACTGTAAGGGGACAGTCATATTCTGTCAAGCTTTTCCACGTCTTCTGAAGATCAGCTGTTCGAAAAGTTCACTGTTGAATAATTTGAGGGCATATTGTTAATATCTTGATCGTTTCTCAGCGTATAGTTGTTCGAATGTCAGTAGTAATTAATCCATCCATTTTGGAATACAATAGATGTTGGATAAATAGAAAAGGCTGGTGAGATGAAAGATTTCTTGTATGTTCAACTGAATCAGTTTTGATTGTTTCAAAGTAATCAGGGCATATTGTGGGAAAAATTCTTATGGAAAATGAACGGTGATGGATGGAAGTGAGCACGTCAACGCAGTTCTACCACATGACATTCATTCCACGTGCACTAACATTTCAGTTATTCCCAATCACATTTCTATCGACGGACGTGAATAATCATCTCACGATAAATCGCCTCATACCATGATAGATAAATCATTAATCTGGATTCACCAAATTTGACAACTGAAGTGAGTCATAATATCTTTGTAGACTAGATGGAACACAGGTCCTATGGAACTTAGGAGATCAGTTTACTGACAGTAAGTGTGATTAGTTGTCTTTGTATAAGATAATGCGATTGATGACTCATTATTTAAATGATTAGTTGGTTGTTGACAGACCTTGATCCAGAGTTCTTTTACTTCTTTTCAGATACCTAGGGAATATGGCGAAAAATTAATATCGCAAACTCAAAGTCTAATTCGGTGTGAACAAGGAGGTAACAATTGTTACTTATATTCTGATTTACACTGACCTCCATGAACAATCACTTGTTAGCCAAATTATTCTTTCTATTTATACTGATTATCACAATGTCAACATAGAAATTTGCTGCAATCTATCACAATGAACTGATATATCTTTCCTACAGTCTACATCAATCAGTTGTTTCGAGTGTGAAATGAATTGATCGCAGTGTTACTGAAGTGTTGAGGAAAATAGTGTGAAAAAAAATGGAACACATTTCATAACCTCACCGTTCAAACGTTACTGTTTATCGAAAATTCAAGGTCAATGATGAGTTTACACATCTTGAAGCCAAATTGTAGTAACACGTGTGATAAAGTTATAGTGGAAACTCATCCTGAAAAAGTCTTGTATCTGTGATCAAGTTTTTCGGTCTGTGGAACAGTGAAATGAACTGAATTGAAATCAAATATCTGTGTCTTTAACTCAATGACAATCATCCTTGTTACTGTCACAAATAAGACTTGAGTTGTTGTAAACATTTAGTGATGTTGTTGCAGGTTTCTATGCTAAACTCCATCAACAATGAATTTCACTATCCACGACTGTTTAGTCTGGTATAATAAAAAATATAACTTATATGTGTAGATATCTTCATTGTAAAGGCGCGGATAGATATTTGAAGATGTCTTTTGCATATGCTTAACGATTGACTTATTCCGGCAGGAATATATGATTGAGAAAATTAGGCAGACAATATATCTACTCATTTACTCAACCACGCACTACTCTATGCAAATGAACGTGTATTTTGTCAAAAAGATGTTATAGTTGTCGTATACAATGCTCAATAGTCATACTATGCTGACATGATCGTATGTTATTAAAAGATGGAGCTTTTTCAAGAAAATCATTCAGTCAAAATGAAAAGGTTGGATACACTGTTTTGTAATTGAATATGATAAAATGCATTAAGTACTTGGTTAGGAGGTATATAGTGAATGATTTAGATGATTTTATGAGTCCATTCACAGTAATGTTCACTGTTGACTATTTTTGAAATAATTTGTGAATAGTGAAACGCATTATTTTGCACTGACACTCTTGTAACGTAGATCAGAAATTGAACAATATCATTTTTCATCTACTGTTGAATATTGGTTATTTTCGGAATCAGAAAGTTATGTTATGCATAATTTGTGAGGATGTTGTTTAACCGTCACTGTATCTCCGATCAGAAATTAGACGATTTTCTTATTTTGTTTGCTCTTTAATGCACGAAACAGCTTTTTACAATTCAAACACAGATCAAAATTTTATGTTTATTCTTCTATGCATTTTATTACACAAGGTGTAAAAGTATATCGTGAGAATGTTGACACAAAATGGATCAAAAGTGGAACATTAGTAGAATATGAAGTTTCCGGTGGTATGTTAAACCTTATTATATCAGAGTTGACTGTTTTCATACTTGAATGCATTACTTCTGTTTCATAAAATTGGAAATTTCATGTGTGATTTCAGTCAGTTATTAAATGTTATCCGACTATCAGTCTGGAATGACGTCACATTACACTTTGATTCACTGTTGAATATTTATAAATGATTAAAGACACATTTTGAACTAGTGAAGTTCTTCATTTTATGAAATTTAATTAAACAAAATGTCACAAAAAGATGGATGAGATGATATTAGATAGTTAGTTGATTGTGCATTGACTTGGAAGTGTTCATTGTTATTTTATTTGGTACATGCGACGTCAAGATATTCCGAGGTATTTAAATCGCAAAAACATTTCAGGAAATTGTAACTACCTTGAATTATTTTAAAAGCAGCCTTATTCCCAATAGCTCTTCCGTATCCTATTTATCCGATAAATTGAACTTATAATTAACTTGCTTGTTCAGATTTCAATTTATCATAGTCAGTAGATATTTGTACAGAATCAAACGTTACGACGATTTTCATAGTGCGAAAGTGTTTCCTTTCTCATGAATGCGAACAGTGAGTAATCACAAACACTTTTCAGTTCATCATATGTTAGACTACTGAAGTAACATTTCGACAACTCGGAGAATCATTTCGTAATCTGTATTTCAGATCGACTTCAACATTGGTTTCATAAAATATTATTTACTATCAATGAATTTTTATGATCAAACTGGCCTGACGTGCTAACTGATACCACACAGACTAGAATGTGGTCGCACAGATTGAAACCTTCCATCACAGTAGGTCGACTGAAATCTCTTCAAGAAAAACGTCAAACATGGAATGAAAAATAATGTCACTTGAGAATAGCTAGCTGACGGTTTTGCACCAATTTCCACATTTACCACATTTCACATTGTGAGTCTACTTACTTGGGAGAATATTTTGTTGCTAATAATAAGGGATGATTTGTATTGTTCCCTCAGTGCATAAATAAAAGAATTATATACATTAAATACATTTAATCAAACTTGAGTACAATGCTATGTTTCGATGTACACTTTCAAAAATGAACGAAAACGATATTCAACACCAATTCCTGGAAACATATTACTTTTTCGGCTCGTAGAATTTGTAATGATTCCCGATGTCTGTGTGACTTGACATCCAGGAAACAAATTTCGTCACACAAATATAAGTCGTCAAATGGTTGCAGGATAATATGTACTTATAACATTGAACGTCAAATTGCTAGCGGATACTTTAAATCATTATTCATTGATCACATTGTGCAAATGTAGGTTATGTAGCTACTTGTTGAATTCACTTCTGTTGTCAATACTGACAATAGTGTATAATGAATGGTGAGTTACTTGAATCATATTTCATATGAGATAATATTTCCACTGTATCGTTCTTCAGGATAGCTCGAATGGCAACGTTTCGATCACACCAACAGTTGTCGAACAAGTTACAACAACTCCAAAGACAAATGAATCTGACTTAAGTAACGAATCGGAGGAAACTACACAAACACCTGAATCTCGTTTGGTAAGTATTTGGTATTTCATAAGTATTGTACTGTTTGGCCTTTTCAGAACATGACGACAGAAGTGACTGAAGACACTGAACAGAAGAAATCACGTCATTCCTTGCACATCATCATACCTTTAGTCATCTCCTTCTTGGTTGTGTTCAGTGGTTGTGCCATATGGCTATGGTTGTACAGGAGAAAGAAATGTGTGTTGTGGCTCTCACAAAAGAATTATCGCCGGTTTTCATGATGCTGACATTGTTGTCTTCGTTTTATAGTTTATGAAAAACACTTTATATTTTATTAAACCTTTCAATAAATCGGGGATATTTTCATTAAACTACATACCAGTTGTACGGTTTTTCACGTATACGATTATAAAATATAGTTTGTATTGTTTATGTGATTGTTTTCATCCAATATAAACTGATACGTTTTACGAGAGTTAACAACATTGCACTATGTTGTTTTGTTGGACTTCTGTCCAATTTGCTAACGATGATATTATACACTGTTAATAATTCCTAATAAGATTGGAGCTTCTGATGATCGCATTTCATTTTAATCCACGATTTTGAAAGATACTTTCCACATATATGAGCAATTTTATACGTCTTTTGGTTCATTCCGCAATTTCCCTGTTGACACAGAGCTTTGTTTTTAGAATAACACAAAGTAGACTTGCCCCCGTTAGCTTTCAAAGAAGATTTCAATACTTTGAATAGGCGTTTCATGGCCGCTTTTGTTGAGTACCATGAAGTGATAGGAATTCGGTCTTTAACATTGAATTTGTTATTCTTAAAGCAAACACACACCATACTTGAAGCTGAAGATGTTCCTAGTCATGTCCACTATCCTAAAGTTTCATGTGAAGCTGATTTGAACGACTACCTGCAGATTCCTTTGGATAAACTTTCATCAGGCTAAACATCGACATCATCTGTTCAGAATAACTACTTGTCATTCGGTTTAAGTTGTTGTACAGCCATATTCCACGTAATAATCCATGATATAGTCAGTGATTTTAGACGTTCTGACGTTTTTCAAGATGGTCTCAATATTCACGGTTCTCATAAAATATCCCACAATCAGTGGCCTTCTTCTTCCTTACGTCATCTGTGTAGGAAGTAATTTCGCACTGGTGTAATTCTAAACTATTCTCTAGACTGTCGAGCACGGAGTCTCAGCTTAGTCAAAGTCAGAACAAGTAAGCCATTGGGCTTGATAAACTTTATCTGTTTCTAAAACGTAAACTAACACTGCTAGTATACAAAATTAACAACGCAGTCCATTAAACAGGAAAGAGGAAAGAAACAGATAACATACCAAACAGTAACTAGACGATAGAAAAAATAAGTTCACAAAGCGAATATTATTTTATAATGAACATGAAATCGTGGTTGATGAATAAATAAGGCGTAGTTATACAGGAAGTTAATGTGATGGTAGGCGTTTCATGTTATCATGATGGATTCGTTTATCAGTCAAACTTTAAACCCGCTACGAAAAGAACACCACATCCATCGTCCTGGGTTGTCGTCGTCATCATGATCGTCAGATTGCTAGCTTCTTCCAGTAGGCGCAGATTTTATACGTCCTGAATGATTTCTTCGTTTGCCATTCTCAACTTCGCAGTAAGGTGTACGCTTTTTACTTCCGATTCGTTTCTTCGTGCAAACGCTCCAGTTTGATGTATTTGAGTTAGGTACTATGGACTATCAATACAGTTTGAAATGCTGATTTGAAAATAGTATTCCCAGTATGTTTTGCCAAGCTTCCTGGATCATTCACTATTCTTGATGGTATTTCCAACTATGCTGCTAGTCCTACTTTACTTCGTAGATGTGGATCACCGAAATGAAGGTTTTGGTGCAAAAGGTCTAATTGTACTCATTGTGTCCTCCTGACTTTGTACTGGTATATGTAGAACTACTAAAGTGTATCAAAAGCTAACCAGGTGGTACAAGTTGGCTTTCTGCATTCCATTATTTCTGATGAACACGCATGCTTACGCACAAGCACACATACATAATTTGAAGGTACACAGAATAATCGCCACAGAATGCTATATACGTACAAGTGACAGATATATTTGTGTATGGAATAGTGAACAGTTCTCATCAACTATCAATGTTCTCCGACTGTCAAATACTCTCCAAACATTTTATTCAATAGTGTTATCTCACCTAACTAATTAACATAGTCATATTAAATTCATTTCAACTTAGAAACGAATGTCACTGTCGAATGTGGAGTGAAGATATTAGTATAGTAGAGGTGATTATCAAAAACGTTTGGTTAGATCGGGTGTACACAAGTCTTTCACGCTTGTTCTGACCATACACTGACTGACGAAGTAATAAGTAAACCGAATTCTAGGCTTTGCGGGACAACGTTTCACAGCACGTTCAGGGATAACAATTATAATCTGGAAAGGTTGAAATTTTATTTGGAAGTGACTGGTTCCTAAAACGGTGATCAGTGGTGACTAAGGCTCCATGAAACAAAAATATACCACCCAACACCAGGCCTGAATCCTATCATTGGGGACACTATATGTGGACGTCAACAAGGATTTGTCGGTCCACCAATCTATCAAATCATCTATACTTACGAAAAATATGTAACCATAGACTTAATGCAGGCAAACGTGATGCAAAGAATAGGCCGACAACAATAAATCTCGTTATTTCACAGTTGAACTCACAATTGATCAGTACGCAATCTGCAAGTGGTCACAACATTCCTCCTCACCATATCGATTATGTACGGCTTAATTACAAAGAGGGGATAATTATCCTAGCTCTGCGTCAAACTGATATGAACACTTCAATTTCCCTAGTACAAGTATCGTGTTTTTTGGTTCAAAGAACTCACTGGTTCATCCTGTCCGATTCCTCTTTCAGACTACAGCTCAAGACAATCCGAAACTCAAACAAAACCATGGTCTGGCAGGCATTAAATTACACAACATCGATATGGACTTCCTTAGCCGGTTTACACAACAATGGAGCTCAAGCATTCATTCACTTTCTTACTTCGAATCGGTATTATATTTCCTATTATCCTATATTGAATGTTGAAAAGCACTGTGTGTTTGAACAGTTATTCTCCCACTCCAATGAGACTGCCCTATGGCCTAAACAAAGACTTTCATCTGTTTTTCTATCAATAGAACGACGGTTACCTACAGGCTCAAAAGTGATGAGCTCTGTGTTGAACACACACAGATATTACGTCACCTCCAAATTTAGGTGGGTGAAAACACAGTGGATGAAACAGTTCCAAAACGAAGGATGATTGCATGTTCTCTCAGTTTGATAAAAAATTAAGCTATAGAAGATGATGACATATTAAGAGAAGTCAGAGGTTTGCTTCTCACCAAATGACTGAAACTTTGTCTTCAGGGAGAACTGCTGCAATATTTTCGTCGGTGGAACTCAATTATAATTGTCGATTCATGTATTATGTTCAGTGACATAGTTGTTGTTCCGAAACCATTATATCGAAACGTTCCGAAGCCATTCCACAGTGGTCATCCTGGTATCAATAAGATGAAATTGTTGGCTCAAAGCTATGCTAACTGACCTACAACGGTTCAGGTTTTCGAAACTAGATGCCGCAGTTGTTCATTATGCCTATAAGCGGCCAAAATTCAAGGAAACGCAAACCACAACAATGGGCAAAGCCGGACAGTTTATAGGAGAGGCTGCAGACAGATTTGGGTGGCTCAGTATAAGGGAAATTGTTTTCAGACATAGTGGATGTGACAAACATATGCTATGGCGAATTGCACATCCATTGAAAGAGTCAGCAAACTATTTGGAATGTTTTGTTGTTTTGAAGTTACTGTGACTTGGATGAATGACAGTGCTTCATCAGTTAACGACAATGAAGTAAGCCAGGTTAGCTAATTACATGAAGATGAGATGAGTAGCATATCAACCGATATAAATAGTTTTAAGTGACACAGACAAAAAAAACTGTAATCGACGAAATCAAAAATGCACGTGGAGCTAACTTCATATTAAATCGTTTGTTAATATTTTCGATAACATTATCTATTTGCCAAAAGAATTTAGAGAGATTTTGTCGAAAGGAAAAGAAACAATTCGCAGAATATCGAAAAAATTAATGTTGTATTAACAATAACTTAGGATTCAAATTTGCACATTTCACAGTTCTTCAAAGTATCTGTTAACGAACGACATTTCATTTAAGTCCATCTCATTACAGTTTATCTCTGAAACATATAACATGATATAATAATGAACAAAACAGGAAATGAAGTAAAAGTGAGAAATTCCTTTCGCATCAACCCAGTCATTCTAACCGATGACATCTTTCTACAGATGTTATGTTATGTGGCCAGTTCTAAGATTAAAGGCGACATCTGATTGGATAGTGACGACGTCATAACCGCAGTATTATTGACATCTATTCCCATCACCATCATCAGGCATATTTGTTGAGATGCTTCAGGAGAACAAATGGTATCATGGATATGACAACAAACTAATTAATTTGGTAACCACACATCCCTCTCAAAGCACGAAATTATTATTCCACAGAAGGCATATCGCTTCTTCTGGCAGCACTGTTCATTATATTCATTCAGTGAAAAATCACGAACATTGTGGCTGATTACTAGGACATGGAAGACGTATTCATTTTGTTATATAAATAAAAACACGACATCAGCCAGCACCACATGTTACATTTGTTTCATCTAGTATGTAAACGTGATAGATTCTATCGTTATTTATTTACGGTAATGTCAAAAAATTATTTGGTTAGGTTGTTGATAAATGAAACCACCAGTGTTACTTTGCGATAATATCACAACATTATCCTTATGAATAAATTCACGGTATGAACCATAAGACTAATTTGATATTTGAGACAAATGAAACTGTATTTAGAATAAACTGCTCAGAATTTCATGCTAAATACAAACAGTTCAATATTAAAGGTTTGACTAGTCGTTAAACAAAATCATAGTTTAACCAAACAATGTGATTGTATCAGTTGTGAAATGAAAAAATGAACTTACAATTCACTTCCGTAAAAATAGAAAAGCCAAGACACCCAGCGAAATTCCTAACAAAATCAAACACACTACAAATCCGACTAGAAAACATTTGCGTTTCTTCGATTTCAAAGGTGTAACCACAGGGAGTTCCCCAACGGGAACTGATGGACTGCAAATATGCACTTGAACGTCAGCAGGAAGGATAGAAGGCCCAAGCTGAGAAATATTCTGCAAAAAAAAATGTACATTGAATGTAAATTAACAAAACACTTGTCTATCACTAATGAATAGTTCATTCATTTTGAATTAACGTCAGCAATTGTAAACAAAAGTTATACGAATGAGAGCATCTTCTGGCTGCATTCATCGGGTTTTCGAGTGCACACATATTCACTTGCATCAGTCTTTTGAGTTGCAACATCAGGTCGTTAGAATTGTCATGGTTTCAAGCAAACGTAATAAACGAATCGGAAATAACACATATCTATATAATATGGGTCGCAATTAACTATTCTATGGAGTACGAAAAATACAAATATTGAAAACAGTGTGTTGAATGTAATGAGTACTCACATTATTACCTTCCATGATTACCGAAATCGTTTCTTCCATTCTGTTGAAATCTGTAGTGTTCGAATGCTGAAGTTGAGAGATATTCTGCAAAGCAAAATGCGTGTATTGAATATGAGTTAACTGAGAAAGTGTCTACCACTCATGTATACTTCATTCACTCTACATTACTTTCAGCATTCGTAAACAAACGCAAGTCCGACAAACTGTAACGAATTTCATACATTCACAATATGACTATCAAATATTAATCCAGAACATCTACTACAAGTCTGACACTAAATAAGACCAGAACACACACCATCTCAACTTATTGACAAGTCATAGATAGAACGGAACACGGATTCCACTGTTCACCAATATCAAATAAAACTGAGGAGGAGTAACTAAATTAAACATCCATTCACAGTGAATATATGCCAACAAATATTGATTGATCGGACCATTGATTATTTGTAAATCTACCGACTTAACGCTCAATCAGGTTTCCTAATCTCCTCTTGTAACACCTATGCGAAATCCACACAGCGAACTGAGCACAAGAGAATAAGTTTAAAATATGAAAAGAACGCTACATTCCAACAGTAATTTCTGTAATTAAGATCTATGGTACTTTGAGCAAATTACATTGTCAACTCATTGTAATTGAGGTTGAACATCACATCCTTTTTAATTCAATATGACAATCACTCAGTTTAATATATGTTGCATTGGTAGTGTGATATTTCACTAAGTATAACATTGATTTGTATGAGTTTGATGTCCATTGATGATATGATATTGTTTGTAATGACTTAACGTGGACTATGCTCAGCTTGACATGCAACGTGAGATTTTTCCACAATTCAGTACCTGTGACGTTTTCCTTATGAACAATGCAATGGGTGTACAAAGCATTATATGAATGGCGGATCGGAAACAACACATATCTATACTTATGAGTAGCAATAAACTATCCTGTCGAGTACCAAATATACAAATATTGCAAACAGTGTGTTAAATATAATGAGTACTTGCATTATTATCTTCCATGATTACCGAAACAGTTTCTTCCACTCGTTCGGAATCTGTGGAGTTCGAATGCTGAAGTTGAGAAATGTTCTGCAAAATAAATAGTAAATTCCATAAGAATCAACAAAACAAGTATCTATCACTCATGAATACATCATTCATTCCACATTACTGTCAGCATTTGTAGACAAACATTTTGATTATTGAATATTCATCTAGAACATCTACTACAATTCTGACACTAAATATGATAAGCACACACACCAACTCAACTAGCTGACACGTCATAGATAAAACGGAACACGGATTCCACTGTTCACCAATTTCTGAATGAAACTGATGACGGCTGACCAAATTGAACATCCATTCATATTAAATATATGCAGACAGAGATCGATCGATTCATTGATTGATTGGGCCATTGAGTATTTATAAATCTTCCAACGTGACACTGAATTAGGCTTCCTAAGCTCCTCTTGTAATACCCACACTAAATGTACGCGGCATCATAATCAGTGGTCCGTCAGTCAACTACTATATATCAATAGGCACATATATTTATCGGCCCAGTTGGCTACATCTGATTATCACAACAAGGTGAACCCGAATTTCATATAAATATTTTTTATTAGTTGTAATTTGTAATGAACTGAAACGTAGAGAACTTTTACATCCATCGTCAAGAAGGTTCAAGTATTTATAAACAGTTGTCAGGCGTAAGTAAGTAAGTAATTTGTAATGAAAGATAGCAAATAAGTATGTGATACAGGAGAAAAAAGAATTAGTATGTTAAAAGGTATAAACCAATTTTAGTCGCTTAGTTAAATGGAAGACAAAGAGTGTAGACACCGACGTCATTGTGATCGACACTGAGCCATGGCACTAAGAGTCTCTAACTACTGGTTACGATAGTCACGTGGACCTCAACCAAGTAGTCTGCATCTATCAACCGGGCTCAAACTAGAAGTTAGTGACTTTGTGGACTGATGCCACGCCTTGGTTTGGTCGCCCCAGACTTTCTTCCAGCCATCTCTATCAGCATTGTGCGTCATGGTTACCGGTGTTCAGACATACGTAACAGGTGGCCCATCAACTGTTTTACCATTATTCCCAGATACCCTGCGTCTTACCTCACTATCACCTATCCGGTGATCACAGCAAATGTAACCAATGTTTCTAAGACATGTGTGGTCAAATGCTAGTAACTAACGAGTATCTTCTACTCCTAATGGCCACGTTTCGCAAACGTGAAATAGAACAGAACGAACTGCCGCATAGTATACTCGTCCCTTAATTGATAGATGAATATCTCGCGCTCGCCACAGGCGACGTAAGTTGACAAAAACTAAACGAGCTTTCTGAATCGGTGCAGAGATTCTGTCAGACACAAAGCCATTGAGTCTGATCAGACTTCCAAGATGAGCGAAGTTGATGACTCATTCAACTACTTCTCTCTTTATCCTTAGTTGAGATATTAACGCAGACCAGTCTTTGAGCAACAATTTGCATTGAGAGGGGGAGAAACGCATCCCAAAAATCCATGCATTGTTACTCAGTGCTACAAAAGGACTCTGCATTTTGCCAGCGTCTTCACCACAGAACCTCTCCGTTTTCTAAGTCGAGAAAAAACCATCATTATCTGACGCCTATAAGCATGCCTGTATTTTAAATTCTGACGAATGGTGAATATGTTGTCGATGCAGACATGAACAGATCTAAAGCCATCCAGATTTTCTTGTGTTTACAGCTCACGAGTCCCAGTTAGGCACCCGATAATTATTTAGGGTAGCATTTTGGACGTTTAATTAGTAAAACTAATACCTCCATGGTTATCAAAGGATGATATTGACCCCATTTTATATATAATGACAATCAGAGATGATGACCATGAGGATGCAGAACCTACAAGTCAGACACGAAATGTGACGAGAACAATAAAAAACTCAACTAGCTGACTAGTCATAGATAGAACGGAACACGGATTCCACTGTTCACCAAAATCAAATAAAACTGAGGAGGAGTAACTAAATTGAACATCCATTCACAGTGAATATATGCCAACAAATATTGATTGATCGGACCATTGATTATTTGTAAATCTACCGACTTAACGCTCAATCAGGTTTCCTAATCTCCTCTTGTAACACCTATGCGAAATCCACACAGCGAACTGAGCACAAGAGAATAAGTTTAAAATATGAAAAGAACGCTACATTCCAACAGTAATTTCTGTAATTAAGATCTATGGTACTTTGAGCAAATTACATTGTCAACTCATTGTAATTGAGGTTGAACATCACATCCTTTTTAATTCAATATGACAATCACTCAGTTTAATATATGTTGCATTGGTAGTGTGATATTTCACTAAGTATAACATTGATTTGTATGAGTTTGATGTCCATTGATGATATGATATTGTTTGTAATGACTTAACGTGGACTATGCTCAGCTTGACATGCAACGTGAGATTTTTCCACAATTCAGTACCTGTGACGTTTTCCTTATGAACAATGCAATGGGTGTACAAAGCATTATATGAATGGCGGATCGGAAACAACACATATCTATACTTATGAGTAGCAATAAACTATCCTGTCGAGTACCAAATATACAAATATTGCAAACAGTGTGTTAAATATAATGAGTACTTGCATTATTATCTTCCATGATTACCGAAACAGTTTCTTCCACTCGTTCGGAATCTGTGGAGTTCGAATGCTGAAGTTGAGAAATGTTCTGCAAAATAAATAGTAAATTCCATAAGAATCAACAAAACAAGTATCTATCACTCATGAATACATCATTCATTCTACATTACTGTCAGCAATATCGACAAATTTCACAGGCCTTCCATTCACACTGTCATTTTTAAAGCAACTTACACAATAGGTCGATGATATTTCAAGCGTTTTAGTTGGCTTCGGTATTCCGAGTACCAGCGGAAACTTTCTGCAAATTGATGCAGGTTGAATAATCATTCAAACAGAAATGTAACATGTGATTGCTACGTTTTCCGAAGGTTCTGATAGTTTTCACGGATTACTCATTCGATAATTACATTCTTCAAGAGAACAAAACAACCCTGACCGCGCCAGATAAATAATAAGAGAATAAATAAATGAAACGGAAATGCATAAACCCTTACCCAGTTTTCATGTTATCTTAACAATCTCACCAATTTCAGAATTCAACACTCAAACTTGTGACTTCAACAATTTCGTATCATTCTGACAGTTACATGAGGTCCGAATACACGATACATATGTGTACGTGCCCGTATGTGTGCATATGTGTATACAGTCCGTGATCACTTTTCAATGCACGCACATACAATGAAGTGTAATACTTCAATGTATTCAATCATTCCAATTGTGTTATATGCCTGTTCACTGTTCATTCATGATTTCGATTCACCACATGATATTGTTTGCATTGAGTTTACTTCATCCAAGCTCAGCTTGACATGCAACGAGTCATTTTGTTACGATTTTATACACTTTACTTTTCACTTCTGAATAATGAAATGGGTGAACAAAACTTCATATGAATGGGAACATCTTCTTTCAGTTTCAGTAATCGTGCTTTCGTGTGAACACATATTCACTTGCATCAGTCTTTTGAGTTGTAACATCAGGTCGTTAGAATTGTCATGGTTTCTCGTTTTCAAGCACAGGTAATAGACCAATTGGAAAGTAACATATATCTTTACTTATGAGTAGCAATGAACTATTCTGTCGAGTACGAAATATACAAATATTGAAAACAGTGTGCTAAATATAAAGAATAATTGCATAATTATCTTCCATGATTACCGAAATCGTTTCTTCCATTCTGTTGAAATCTGTAGTGTTCGAATGCTGAAGTTGAGAGATATTCTGCAAAGTAAAATGCGTGTATTGAATATGAGTTAACTGAGAAAGTGTCTACCACTCATGTATACTTCATTCACTCTACATTACTTTCAGCATTCGTAAACAAACGCAAGTCCGACAAACTGTAACGAATTTCATACATTCACAATATGACTATCAAATATTAATCCAGAACATCTACTACAAGTCTGACACTAAATAAGACCAGAACACACACCATCTCAACTTATTGACAAGTCATAGATAGAACGGAACACGGATTCCACTGTTCACAAATATCAAATAAAACTGAGGAGGAGTAACTAAATTAAACATTCATTCACAGTGAATATATGTCGACAGAGATTGATTGGTTGGTTTAATAATTTGACCATTGATTATTTATAAATCTACCAATCTAACACCCATCGGGTTCCCTTAGCTCATTTTATAACCTCTATGCTAAATCCGCACAGCAAATTGAGCGCGAGAGAATATGTTTGAAATATGAACAGAGCGCTTTACTCTAACATTAGTTTATGTACATTAGATTTATGGTATTTTGCGCATTTTAAATGGTCTCGGAATTCTAGAAACTAGTGGAACCAGTCTACACATAGAGGTTTATCGTTTTCAAGCACAGGTAATAGATTAATCGCAAATGACATATATCTACACTTATGGGTAGCAATAAACTATTCTGTCGAGTACCAAATATACAAATATTGAAAACAGTGTGTTAAATATAATGAATACTTGCATTATTATCCTCCGTGATTACCGAAATTGTTTCTTCCATTCTGTTGAAATCTGTGGAGTTCGAATGCTGAAGCGGAGAGATATTCTGCAAAATAAATAGGTATATTCACTATGAGTTAACAAAAGAAGTGTCTACCTCTCACAATATTTCACTCATTCTTTTTTGCTGTTAGCATTATCGAGTAATTTCACAGGCCTTCCATTCACTCTCCCGTTTTCATAACAAACTTCGTCCTCTTCATGTAGGTTTGCAGCTTGGTAACTGGTTTCCTGAGACGTTGAGGCTTTCTTGGTGTCCAGTGTCTTTGAGTGTCCGTTTGTTATACTGTCCTTGGATATCCGGCAATTGTCTCAGGCGGAATACCAACTCATACATCCGCTGTGTTCAACCCCTTTTCAACGGCTCCAGACTCGCAACGGTTTTTTCCAAGATATGACTTCATCATACACGGTAAAACTTCATATATTCCAATTTTTCTGTGTCAATTTACCGGTTCAGCTGACAACTTGGAGTTCATAACAGACCGAACGCTTCCTTTGAACATTGAATCTGTAGGGGATCTTCCACTTCGAACAATAGGGCTGAGCAAATTTCTATATGATGTTAAGAATTTTGTGATTAGCTGACTTGTCCTCTTGTCCCCACCTTTCATTAGTGCCCATTTAAATGTGTCAACGAAGGCTATGTCTTTTATTGCATTGAGAGAGATGGGGTTAGAGGGTGAACTTGGAATTTCGTTGGTGCTGAAGAAATGTTTGAATGATGGTGCAGCGAATTGTGATCAGTTATTGGTCAATAGGGTCTCCGGAATTCCAAAACAACAAAACACTTCATAAAATTTGCTGACTGTTCCATTAGTTGTGCAATTTGCCATAGCATATGTTTGTCGCATCCATTATATCTAAAAACATTTTCCCTTGCAGTAAGCCACCCGAATCTATGTACAGCTTTTGTCAATTGCTTTGATTTGCGTTTCCTTGAAATTTTGTCCACTTGTAAGCATAACGAACAACTGCGGCATCTACTTTCGAAAATCTGATCCATTATTGGTAAGTAGGCACAGCTTTGAACCAACACTTTCATCTTATTGATACTGCCGTGAATTTGCTTCGGAACGTTTTGGTATATTGGTTTCGGAACAACGATTATGTCACTAAACATATTACATGAATCGACAATTGGAATTGAGTTCCACTGTTCAAAATATTGCAGCACTACTCTCTGAAGACAAAGTTTCAGTCATTTGGTGCGAAGAAAACCTCTAGCTTCTCTTAATATGTCATCATCTACCACAGATACTTTGATAGCAATGAAAGTAACTGGTAGACCATAAACTGCTCCATCCAACTCTTGGTGAAATCCTGTTTTCGTCTTGATCAATGACATCAGGGTATCTGCTTCACCTTCGGTCCGTGAACCAATCAGTCTAGATAAGAAGTCAGCTTGTCTGAAATCAGTATTCGGTTGACACCGAATTTGGAAGTCATAACCCAATAGTGTAGTTACCTATCGTCACAGACTGTTTGCTGTATTCACTGAAATCACATTCTCAGACTCAAGCATGGTAAGCAATTGTTTATGGTCAGTTAATAGTGTGGACTGACGTTCAAATATCTTGTAAAATGCCATTACTCGGAAGAGAATGGTCAATTATTCCTTCTTGACCTGACTGTAGTTGCATTCTGCTGTTTTGTTAACAATATAGCTTCATGTGACATAACTCACCCACATCCTCTAGGTTTCCGTAGTTCGAAGTGCCTGACGTGATTACAATAGTTAGGGATAAATCGTAATGCGTATGTGACAAATCTGAGACTAATTGTTTCTTGATTTCTTCATAATCAGCTTTACATTTTGTGGACCAATTATATTTCATTTTCTTCGTCAGAATTCAATCTCACAGTGTGAGTGAGTGAGTGAGCGATGAAGGTCGGGAGGAAAAATTCCATAATGTTTGACTAATGATGATGAAGATCATCGTGTGGGTGCATCCATCGGTCTGAGCATAGCTTTCACTGCTCAGGTGTTCTCTGGTTCTGGTCTTTTGCCATCTTGATCGATCACTACATGAGGTGGCGTACATATTTTATGCTAGAATTACATATCTCTGCTCGGAGCCGGAGTCCGTATTCGGGTATTCGCGATGGCATCAGGTCAAGCTCCTTTTCTTTGTTCATCCTATCTGCTCCTGTGCTTGAAATGCGATTCAGATAAACTGCAGCATTTGTGACATCCTGTAGCATGTTATCCTTTGTTTGCTGAAATATGCGTGTAGACATTTTGAATCCGGAAGGTTGTCGACAATGTCAGAATTATCCCTTGTGTTTGTATGTAGTGAGGAGACCATTGTACTCGTCAGCAAATAGTACCTGTAAACGTGCTTCAGAAAAATCCAACTTTGCAAAGAACGAACCTCAAGTCAGCTTGAGAGTAAGATTTTCAGGTAAGGATATTGGATACTGATGAGCTTCTGGAGATTCATTTAGCCTGACTGAGTATTCTGTTCATACACGTACGCTACCATCAGTCTTCCTTACTGTTGCGATGGGTGCATTCCATTCTTGGAAGTTCACCAGTTCAATAACCATCAGTTTTAGGATCATACGAGTTCTTGTTCAACTAATAGGAGGACAGCATATGGTACTGGTATTTTAAGTCAAAACGCTGGCATCAAATCCTGTCGAAAAGTTGGGAATAACTTTAACTTTTGTGCATCCTCCATCTCCTCGCGAAGTCATATGTTCTGTCGTTTCAATAATGTCTCCACTGTGTTTATCCCTACCATTTTATTCCTACTGACGCTGCTGAATATTGAATGTATTGAACGGTCGACAAGCAGTACTTTGGATAGATTTTTAGTGCTAACCGTTACACAACGAGTGTGAACGAGGTGGCATGCTGCTGACATTAGGATAATTATACGTTTGGGTTTTCGAAACCAGCTATCGTCCTCTACCATCGAGTTTTCATGTTTCAAATTCACTAATATTAGGCATTCAGTTGTCACTTCCTGTAGATCAATGATTTCACAATGCCCAAATTTCCTCAGGATTCTTGTTCGGATGTCAGCATCCTCGAGTGGACACAGGCTACAGACAAATGCTGGCATGCAGACTGGTCTTCCGTCATGGAGAACAACTTGATCTTCTCACATTCTCGATTCATGATTACTGCATGTTTTGCCCAGTCATCTAATGGTTCACTCGCTATTTTTAAGCATTAGTAACGGTTATCAAATAGAGATGACTGTTCTCCAAAGACGTGAGACAGGGTTTTCGTTGTTTCATCAAAACCACAATCCTGTATATTCTTTAGACAAATAAATTTGCTGAAGCGTTCATGTTCCTTCATCCCAAGTCGTCTTAGTGTTATTCGCAATTTTGAAGCGTCGTCCAGTCTGCAGATATCGATATGTAACAGAATTCGACATTCCTCCGACCAACAGAAAAACGTAATATCTGCTACTCCATCAAAATTAAATACATGGATGAAACCAATAACAGAAACGTTATGTGTAACATGCACTTCACGAAAAGCAGAATATCCAACGACAAGCACATATACTGCATCAGCACTTCTATTATTCAACACTAAAAGTAAGAGAAACAGTAATGCACAAGCCCTTACTGATTCCTAAAACGTTCTTCACAATCTCACCAGTCTCAGAATTCAACACTCAAACTTGTGACTTCAACAATTTCGTATCATTCTGACAGTTACATGAGGTCCGAATACACGATACATATGTGTACGTGCCCGTATGTGTGCATATGTGTATACAGTCCGTGATCACTTTTCAATGCACGCACATACAATGAAGTGTAATACTTCAATGTATTCAATCATTCCAATTGTGTTATATGCCTGTTCATTGTTCAGTGTTTTCGTTCATAACATTTTCCTCGTGTCAGTTCAGACAATGGAAATCAAGCACAGGTAATAGACGAATCTGAAATAACACATATCTATATAATATGGGTAGCAATAAACTATTCTGTCGAGTACGAAATATACAAATATTGAAAACAGTGTGTTAAATATAATGAATACTTGCATTATTATCTTCCATGATTACTGAAAAGGTTTCTTCCTTTGGTTGAAATATGTAGTGTCCGAATGCTGAAGTTGAGAAATATTCTGCAAAATAAATAGTAAATTCAATATGAATTAACAAAACAAGTGTTTCTACCACTCGAGAATACTTTATTTACTCTACATTACTGTTAGCATTTGTAAACTAACGGAAGTCCAACGAACTGTAGCGAATTACACAGATTCACAATGTAAATGTCATATATTCATCCTGAACATCTACTACAAGGCTGATACTCAATACAATAAGAACACATACATACCAACTCAACTACTTAACATTCATTCCTTGCAAACTTTCAAAGTACACTTACCTCAACTTTGAAGTGAAGAAAAATGTAAGGATTTCGCCAGGTTCCACACAGATTTAAATAAGTTTTCTCATATGAATATCTTCTTTTGATTTGACGATCCAATATATTTAATAAGTGTATTACTTTTGAATTAATCCTCTGTTCATTGGTCACTTCATCTGATGAGAATCGATTACTGAACTTTCTTTGTAACCTATTCACATTATATGTATTATTTCAGAATCATCTAAATAGTGTCTTATTATTGTTGTTGATATCATGATTCGACTTTTTAGTGGTACCATTTCCGTCTAGCTATATTTTTTGATCAACCATATTGAATTTATGTTTTGATTTATGTAGGTTTTATTTATATATTTTCAAATTTCCATGATGAGATTATCATAACATCAGCACATATATATTTATGTTATCAGTGAGTTTTATTCATCAACTGGTATCTGTAAGTCTTACGATTCTGAAGTATCAAGGATATTCATCTCCTTAGAAACCTCCTTTACCGTATTTTGATACTTTTTGTGCAATTAGTATTGATGCCACAGAAACGAATGAGAAGCATAAATTAGAACAGGCAAGCTTTAACTTGAAGTTCAGTAAGCAAAAGAAAAAGAGGCATATCAAACAGTACATTATGCTGGAGGATTGGAATCAGATATCAAAATAATGAATAACGCTTAGAAACAACTAAGAAGAAAAGCCCAGAACAAAGTTGGTTGATGAAACATGATCGGTGGCCTGTGCTGTAATAGGGTAAACAGTTGTTTCCAAGTATGTAATTCGTAAACTTATGTATTGTTGAAACAAATTGATAATAAAAGCAGAGATGGATGGTGGCTAGCACTGAAATCCAGGACGCGCGTTTTGTTCTATTTGAGACTCATCAAATGTATGTGCCTGCATCTCAGAGTTGATATCCATTCTGGGAACGTAAACTCAGTGCCGTTCGCTTCAAACTCAATCGCGTTATCCACTCAGCTACTGAGTCCTGATAGCAACTTGCTTGTGAAATGGGGTGAAGTAAATCCATGTGCATCCAGCTGACGAGTCCCAAATAGAACGAAACGCGCATCCTGGATTCCACTGCTAGCCACTATCCATCTCTGCTTATAATGCTTGTAAATCAGGGCTATATGAAGGCAATACGGACAGTATGCACATATGCCAATAAGAGATTGATCAGTTGCAGTCCTAAACATCAATGGAAAGTTTAAAACAAACAATCCGAAGTGAAATTGATATTAATCTTCATAAGTAGCTGAACGTGTGGTATAAATATTCCGATCCATCTTTCTTTCTTTTATCAACAGAAATTGCCCAATCAAAAGTATTCATCCAACCAATCTATTACTCAATAATTTTAAATTAAAGGTTGTTTCTAGCTTACAGTGTTATCAATGTCATAGTATGAATCTTGAAAGTATCACATTACGTCATGGGACAGAGATAAAGCGAATTGGGATGAGGGATTTGTTGTTTTGACGAAATCATTCTCGGTGAGACTATAATTTATGGACGACGTTTAAGTGCCGTTAGAATGACCTTAAGGATGTTCACCTAATAACCAAGACTAAATGAGGTTTATAGAGTAGTGTGAGTAATTAGACTTATGATTTACAGTTGATAATTAAGGTTAGGAATTAGATTTAGGGTTTTCATGACCAACTGACATCAGGTATAATGTCAAAACTCTATTTAGCCAGATGGATGACTGAATTTCGTGCCAAAATCTGAGACCTTTTATTCTAAATCTGATTGGTTCGTCCATAACTTATAGTCTCACTCATTTCCTCATGCTGTAAATTTGCATTTATAGTCGTTGAGTTAAGTTACCCCAGAGGAACCATTCTTTAAAATAATCTATACGGTGAAAAAAATGGGATCATGTTATGACTGGTGGTCGACTTTTATGACGGCGTCACTAATTATTATGTCGGAATCGTTTATTACTTTACTCATAAAACGAGGAACAACCATTATTCCTACGACGCGAAAGTAAAAATACTAAGAATGATATAAACTTAGAACACGAAGACGACCCTGGTCGTCGTCATTATAAACCTATTTTGCTTAATAATTGGGATCAAATCATGTTAATTTAATACAAGAATATCATCGCTTGAATAAATATTACACTGAATAAAGACGGAACTAATGTTGAACAACAGATCACAATAAGTAAAAGAAATTAATTTCGAATTTTCATACCATTATATCAGATCAAAAAGAAGTTGAATTCGAACTCATACACTGTTAAGACGTTAACACTTCACCAATTTCAAGCTTGAACTCGGCGTTCAAAACCAATACATCTAACCCGTCATGCTTTCATGATCTTGATACTCTCCTTCAGTATGTTTGAGTCTTACTTTACTTTTTATTGATATTTTGTACATTCTAACCTATAATTAGCTTTCATTCTCAATGATTATTATTCTATGGTTCTTATAACCTATAAGCTTTACATTTTTTTTCATATTTATTAAGCATACAGTTATCTTTTATATTTCTGAATCATTAATTACTTTCATCCTGCTATTCTCCTCTAACCTGTTGATCATCTTACTTACTTACTTACTTACGCCTGTTACTCACGATTGGAGCATAGGTCGCCAACCATCATCCTCTAACCCACTCTGTTCTGGGCCTTCTTTTCTAATTCTATTCAATTCTTGTTCACTCTTCTCATATCTCTTTCTATTTCTCGACGTAATGTGTACTTTGGTCTTCCTTTTTCTCCTTTGACCATCACGTAAGCTTTTCTATTTTGATATTCAGAATCTTGAAATAGTTTATGATATAATCTCTTTCTTTTCTTCAATAGACTCATAAATATGAAAGCACTAGATGGCTGTTTAGTCCTGTTGTGGGACTCCTCAACAGTGTGTATCCATGATCCCGCCTCGTGAGATTCGAAAACTGGACTTACCAGTCTCGCGCCAAAGCACTTAACCGATAGACCACTGAGCCAGCACCCGATGGTGTTAATGTCTAACTTCAACCAATCTACGAAGTTTGAACAACAGTTCACCAATTATCTTCAGTGAGTTGTTATCGGTTAAGTGCTCTAACAAAAGATTGGTAGGTCCTGGGTTCCAATCTCGCGAGTCGAGATCGTGGATGCATACTGCTGAGGAGACTTATAAATGTACTAAACAACTATAGATATGAATATACAGCTAATGTAAATGATTTCATCAAGAGGAAACTTCTTTTCGTTGAATTCTTTCTTCAGTTTTACTCAATTAAAAATATTTTGTTGGATAATAATGATGATAATCTCTGCCAATATCAAGTTCATATAATTAAAAAGATGGTATCCAATGTTTGGAAATCTTCATATTACAATCACGCCATATTAATACCTAATTTAATAGAATGTAATAAAAGATGAATGAATAAAAACTTCTTAAGTATTTTTTTTCTAGACAATTTAGGTCAACAGACCGAGATCTGCTAGCGCCATTTCTGAAAGATATAAATCAATATTATGAAAGTAGTATTTGGCATGCAAAAACATAGGAGTCATTAAATAAATCTGATCATTTTGTATAATATTAAATAAGGTCAGGACTTGACACGCATGACATTGATTACCATCCAGTGATCAATCAATTGTGATTACATCTCAGTCCTACAGGAGGTCGGTCACTGCCCGAATAGCTCAGTGGTAACGTCTCTGACTGTGAAGCTGAGTGACACGGAATTGAATCCGTTAGGAAGTACCAGTTCCCTCAAGATTATAGGTACACCTTGCTGACGAGTGCCAAGTAGCACGAAACCCGGGTTCAGAGTTTCCTGTTGACCACCTCCAACCACCATCTTATCTCAACATAGTGCACGCAGTGTCGAGCCACCTAGACTAGCGGCCACATTGCAACTTGATTGATAGCATTCGATCAGCACTAAGAAGGACTTGACACGCATGACATTGATCACCACCCAATGATCAATCAATTGTGAGTTTGGCAACTTTTTACCAGTAACACCTTATATAATCGAATCACGCCCACCCAGTTAAAAACAAAAGTCATAAGTGAGGAAGTTGGTAGATATATTTGATAGGTTATCAATATATCGATAAGTGACTGATCTAATCTGGCTAATGATCGTAAGAAATGTTTCCCACGCCGTTCTGAAACGTGATCTGGTATGGATGCATGAACGAGCTCCTACAGATAGACGAGTCCATTAAAACTAATGTGGTCAGCATACAATGTCGAACACTTACAGAGCTTCGATAATGTAATGAGAAGACGAAGATTATCAGAATTATGTGATATATTAGCGCAATACATTTCGAACAATCTGATCACACATATACTTGTTAAGACATTTTTATATGAAAATTAAAAGGTCAACTAGACAGGTTAAGGTAAGAAAATAAATAAAGTACACAAAAACAATGTGATGACTACTCTGGATAATAAATAAGCATTACCAGGGTAGGTTAAGGGTAAGAACAAATTGTTTTTGAACACATAAAGAGGGTTTCAATTTCCATATAGCCAAGGCTTCAATAAACCTTAGTATACGTCCTTGAAGGCTTTTGTACAACACTACAAATGCTGATTTGATGTCAACCTTATGACCAGTTTCAACTAAATGTTTCGCAATAGAGGAAGATGTTTGTCTGTCCTGTGATCTTATTTGACTATTCGAATTCATTTGGTTCTGTAGCCATTTAGGTATGTGTTCCACCACCCTTATTTGCAAATCTTGATTGCTCCTCCCTATGTACGTGTTTCCGCACATACATGTAAATTGGTATACACAATGGGATGTGACACAATCGCTTATATGCTGTCTAGGTTTTTGGTGGACCATCGACCTTGTCTTTTCAATGATGACAAGTTGAGCTGCATAGAATGTCCTATTTATGGCTAATTTTAGTCTCCGTCTTAACATGAGACTATTAGAGTCACTTCTAAATGGTAATGTAATATAAACTCGCTTTTTGGGTGCCAGAAGCGTAATAGGTCTAATCGTATTGCAACCCTTCCAGCGGTTTATGAACTTAAATGAATAACCGTTATTCATTAACGTATTAGTTAGACGCTTCGTTTCTATTTCAATAGTATCACTAGTACAAATAGGATTGATTCTATTGAATAAGCCCTTAATTAACCCACGTTTGTAATGAATTGGGCAGTGACTATGGAAATTAAGGTATTGCCCCGTCCATGTCGGCTTTCTATAAATAGAACGTTGGATGGAACCATCTTCTCTTCTACTGATCAGTATATCTAGAAAAGGAAGTTGGTTGTTCTCTTCCTCGCACGTAAGAGAAATATGCTTCTGACTTGTATTGAGTTCTTTTAACAGATGGTTCACGTCTTCACATTTATCCCCTATGAATATGATATCATCAACGTATCGTCTATACAGACACATCTTTTGGATTGAGTTTTCAGCTAAATTTTCAACATACCCCATGAACACATCCGACAGCAACGGTCCTAAAGGACTACCCATAGCTACGCCATCAATTTGTCGAAAGTGCTCACCTTGAAATGTGAATTTTACAATGTCAGTGCACAATAATAATAGATCTTTAAGAGTTTCAACAGGAAATGGCAATGGAAGATTAATAAGTGAAATATAGTCACATAAAATATCAATAGTTTTTCTCAGGGGTACATTTGTAAATAAAGTATTCACATCAAAAGAACACATTGTCTTTGTTTTTATATTCATATCCTTTAAGTATTTAATTAAATCAAATGAGTCAATCAAGGAATACTTACAAAATTGATGTCGGATAGGATTTAATATTTTTGTAAGCCATTTCGCTAGTTTCTGTGTAGGTGACCGACACATTGATAGAATTGGACGTAAGAGGATATTAGGCTTATGTATTTTTGGCAATCCATATAAATGAGGATACACCAAACCCATAGGTTTTAATAAATGAAACTCATCTTTGTCAATAGCGTTCATGTTTAACAATTTTGTTAGATTCGAGTTTACTTTCTTTTCTAATTTATGTAGTCCATCAGAGTCAACATCAGCCATGAATTTGCTCTTATCACTGAGAATCAATTCCATTTTATCTATGTAATCGGACTTATTCATAATTACAACACCAGATCCTTTATCGGGTTTAAGCATAATAATATCGGCATTGTTTCGCAATTCTTTTAAGGATTTGAAGTGCTGAGAATTTAGTATGCTTCTCTGCTTCGGTCCAGAGGAGTGAAAGTGATGCGCTATGTCCACTAATTTAGCCTTAAACTAACTTTGGTTCTCTGAGGATGAGGAGGTTAAAGTACTCAATTGATCATAAAGGTTTTCAAATTGGGCGTTGATTGTCAGTTCAGAAATTTGTGTAATAGGGACAGAAAAGTTGAAACCCAGAGAAAGCGCCTCCTTTTCATGAACGGACAATACAATAGAGGATAAATTTGTGACATATTTATCAGGATTAATTGGGAAGGAAGTGAGATTATTATTATTGTTACAGAAAGATTTTTCCAGCTTTTTCCCGATCCCTTCTTTCGTTTTCAAAGTGACAGTACTACAAAATTTGATGAATTTGATATGGCAAACTATAGACAATCCTGCTAACACAGGTAATGCTTGAGTATGCAGTTCAACTAAATGAATCAACTTATCATGGCATTTCTCTATAAAGGATTTTGTCAGTCGAATAAAATTTGGAATATTTGGTTGTAATTTACTTGAACGAAGATTCTTACATAAATGATTCGGGAAAATGCGATTTGACAAACAAGATGTATAAAATTCCAGTTTCACTCGTTCCGATAAAATTTTTCACTTAAGGTTAACAAGTTCATCTAAACTTTTTATAATTTGTGTAGGGAGTCTTCTTTTCAAGAATTTAAAACAATTAGTCCCTTTGATAAATTTCGATAATGCCTATCAATCAGATCAGATTGATCTGGTGATCAGATTGTTCGAAATGTATTGCGCTAATATATCACATAATTCTGATAAACTTCGTCTTCTCATTGCAATAAGAAAAATTTGTTGACCAAAAGACTGAAATTCCTTCGGACTTTCTATAAGCCAAAGTTGACCCATTCCGCTTGCACGACAGTCAAACTCATCAATTCAAGCAGTGGCAACATTCCCCTATAATGCTGCAATGACAAAAGCCCTTGAGAACACTGGAAAGCAACCACCAGTATGAATGAAATCGGTTAACCATTCCACCAACTTTTCACATGGACAGCCATTTAAACTTGCCGAAGCAATGCCTAATCATCCACAGTTTCTATGGCGAACCTCCAGTCCCACATGAGACCTACAGCTCTACATGGACATATGGCTTTTACTGAATACTCAACACACTTATGGGGCAGTAAGCGATACAGACCAGCTTGAGGCGTTAGGGTATAAGAACGCTTGAAACCCATTTTCTAGTGTCGGAATAGTAAAACAAGACCATTGTTCAAAAGTTATGAATGCAAATGTGACCCGAAAGTATTTTAAAGTATATGAAAAGATTTAATTTCCCTCTCTTTTTCCATAAAGTGTCAAGCCCAAGTTTATTACGCTCAGTATGTACCATTTGCAGTACGTAACCATAGCTTAAATGTAGGCAAACGTGATGCAAAGAATAGACCGACAACAATAAATCACGTTATTTCACATTTGAATCCACAATTAACTAATACGCAATCCGCAAGTGGTCACAACATTCCTCCACACCATATCAATTATGTATGGCTTAATTACAAATAGGGAATAATTTTCCTAGCTCTGCGTCAATTTGATATGAACACTTCAATTTCCCTTGTGCGAAAAACAACCAGCTCCAAGAGTACCAAGCGTTAATCGTCTCTCTACTGATTCCAGCCTTCATTTATCCTTTATGCGCGCACTACTAAGCAAAGACGCTCAGTATTCTGGGAGTGGTCGAACACGAACTTTGTACAATCAAATACGTGATTCATTGTTAAAAAGGTTTCGGATTATTCAACCTATAAGTCGTTGAGACTTGTAAGTCTGTTTTAATATCTCGTCTGTAAACAACATGCCGTAGGAGTACCTAAGTCCTCAATCTATTGCTGTATGTTACCTAGATAACACTTCACCATTTATGGTAAGATCTAGGTTGAGTGATGTATCAACGAAGTATATCCATCTACATTTAGCTGTATTAAGCCCCAGCTTCCATTTTGGGCATCGCTGTGATACCTTATTAAGCTCCGTGCTGATGCAATTTTCAATATTGTTCAGCTCATGTGGTGGAAATGAATACACTACTCTAGGATCATCTGCGTACAGGAGGAGCTTACGCACACAAAAGCTCTCCCAAATATTGTTGATAAACCCCAAAAGGAGCAAAGAGCATAAGACACTTCCTTGTATTACACCACTTCCAACAGGGACAGATTCTGACAATGAAGAGTTAATTTTACCTGTTTAATTTCGGTTGCTGAAGGAGGAATCAAGCCAACTTAGCAAAGTGTTTTGAACCCCATAAGATGCGAGTTTATTTATGAGACGTTGGTGGTTGACCATGTCGAAGGCCTTAGAAATGTCCAGGTATAGGACTTACAGTAGGTATTCTTTACCACGAAGAGAATAGACTAATTTAAAGAAATCAAAGTGGCATGTCAAACAAGATCGATTTTTAAGAAATCCATGTTGTGAATCATCAATAAATTGTTCAGTCAATAAATAGTTGGACAGTCCGTCACTAATAATTTTTTCCATAATCCTAGAGATAATTGGAGTAATATTTATCGGCTGATAATTGTTCATGTCAGTCTTATCTCTGGATTTGTAACGTGGTATGATGTACGTGGTTTTCAACAGTATGCATAAGAACCTAATTTCACAGAGAGAGTAAACAGCTTTAGAAGAAGAAGTTAAATATCCGGACCACTATACTTGTAGAGAAATGATGAAATCCATTCTACCCCATGACCTCTCGAAACCTTAAGGGTACTTCAACCTTACCAATTTTCAAGCATGTGAATGAAATAGATTTAATTGAGTCACCAGTCACGCATATAACGCCTGAGACAGCGCCATTGATGGATTCTTTTTGCATTTGCAAGAATACCACTGAAAATTTCTGCTATAGATTTAGAGTCGTATATAAAAGTGTCATTTTGCAGAATGCACCGTATATCAACATTTTGAGTTGATTTAGCGCGTTTATTGAAAGAGAGAACTATGTTTTGTACATTTGAGCTAGTATTAAGTGCTAATAGCTCCTCATTAATGGCTTTTCACCTATGTATCGCTTTAATTTGGTTGGGACAACCACCACCTCGCCTAGTTTCTCTGTCACAGTGATAGGGCCAATGCTGTGGCAACGAGAATTGTTGTGATCTCAAAACGTTACTTTCTTTTATGGTACGCTTTTACGTTAGTCTTTGGTTGATGGCTCTATCTGAGAATATACAGCGTTTCTAAACTTCGTATGCGCGCAGCTCATGAGTTTAAGTTCCTTTAACTGTTCAGTTACTAAATGGGAATCGAATCTAAGCATGATAAGGTACGAGTATTTCTGGTGCTTTTTATTAAGTCCAATACATTGGCAAGGACTGTCATGAAGGTTAGCTACCTTTGGTATCGAATTCCTGACAGCTTTAATGACAACTTTGTCCGGTATGTTATAGATAATGAAATTATTTCGAGAGATTATTCGTTTAGTGACTTCAGTAGCTATAAAGTCGATAACGGATTCTACTTTGCTTGAGCTTTAAAGTTCATGAACTTACTGTTCGATGAAATATCGATTGGACGCGGCCTACATTAATTGATTAACATGTCATAGTGTTGTAGGGAATCGATACCGAGTATAGCTGTGGGAACATCGACAATGATGAACGTTCACAGATTCTATCGTCGGTTTCTCAGGTTGACTGTCAGCTGTCCTTTACCATAGGTAGGGATTACCGAGCCATTCGCAGCGAAGAATTATAGCTTGAGACCTGAGAGGCCTGAGAGTACAGCCACGTTTAGTCGCCAGCTCGAGAGTTTCCCGCCTTGTATGATCAGGGGGCTCGACACCAGATGCAAAGGCGCGGTGGAACCATCAACAACCAGAACTTGCTTACGAAACCACCTTCTGACGTGGCTTGTAAGGTGCCTGCTTAAAGCGAGTAGTTACGGCTCGGGGGACCTGGCGTTCTGGTTTATTGGAACGCCCTCGGATATTGAAACGGGTATGAATACAGCCTGCCTCTCATCCTGAGACGGAAGGCGACTGGTGTCGAGGTCGACGTTCGAACGTGCGATGAGGCAAATATACGGTTGTCACAGATGCTAATCCTTGCCAATATCTTATCTGCTATGAGGGCCACCTGATTAAGCGGTGTATCCTCGAACATAGCCGTATTTGTTGGCTGTATATGTGCTGGAAGAGAGTCGAGCCATAACTCCGTAACGATTCTGGAATCAGCTGTCATAAGTTCTGCGAGAAATTGCAGACTTATGAGGTGATGGTTCGGTTTAGCGTCACCCAGAAAGTGACGTGCTAATGATGTCCCCAAGTGTTCCTCCCTCAATCAGAGGAGTTATATGAGAGTTGCCTCCTTGAGAAGATCAAGGACGTTAAGTACATTGGGGTTGAGGACAACATCACGAACAGCAGCAATGTGATTCCCTGGTAATAATAATGCTTTGCGGATATCTACTAATAAATAATAACATTTTAATGCCCAACTCTAACAGTCCTGTTACACAAATGTTTAGTTATATGATTTCGCTTCAATTCAAATAGACAGAACTAGTTGTTAGTGCGATTGATTCCAAACAACTCCTTCTGACAGATTGTCTGCATATATACTAAGTAAATCGAAAATATAAACATTTTATTAAACTGGGAGGAGAACGGTTTCATAGCAGTTGGTGATCCATCACTAGAATTTTTGTGCTTGTCTCATTTCACAACATTTCACAATTTCATTCTCTTAACATCATTTTGATGTTAAAAGTCAATTATGAGTAAAGATTATCTTAGATTTTATAAATATAACTTTGGTATAGATTTAGTTTGGTTTGGGAGTAGGAAAGTCAACTCCAACCAAGTCATTCTTCTCTGAAGCGATTCTACATGCAAATATTAAATGACAGTGATAACAGGTTTGGTGACAGTACTGGTTTTATAGGCTGTATAAAAGATTTTGTATATTTAGGAATGTGAGTTAAAGATATTGCTGATACGTGCCAAGTAGCACGAGACATAGGATAGGGTTTTTTCTACTCACTACCTCCAACTACCTTACATGAAAACGTCAAAGTGGATGTCGAATCACTTGAACCATTGATCGCATTTCATTCTGATTAGTAAAACTTGATAAGCATTAAAAAACTAAACTAACATGGCACTGTTTACTGCTCAGTGGTCGGTCAACCAATAAAATCTACAGAAGGTAAGACATCTTCCAAATTTTTCAGGGAGTACTTCTCAGACTCTGAAGCTGGAGGGCTCTGATTCGGAACCTTCAGATAAATGTTCCCTTTAGACTCCCGGCAAGCACTGGTAACGATTACCGACAGTGAGTGAAATCTATATTCAGAGTCTTTAATCACTTCCAACCATCATGTATTTCTTTAAGTTGTCTTCATTTTGCTAAATCTAAACTACAAGAAAGAAAGCATTAGAAAGAACTTAAATTGGATTTTTCGCGTTGACTTGGATGAAACTTGATAATTAGTCAAATATAATATTCTAAAACTAGACAACTCACTGGGTATTTATGTAAATATTTGAAGCGTTAATAAATTGAAACATTTTAACGCTAATCGATCTCATTAAATAAGTAGATCATTCATTATAAAGCAGAAGAGCAGTATGAGAAAGCCTATTAGACTGTGATAGGTTACCTTTGTTCTGAAGAAGTATCCACAGGCGAACGTCTATGAGAATCTGGAAGGGAGAAGAAACATTTATTCAACAACTCAGTAAGTACTTAGGATCCACTTCCATTTATTAATGAAGCAATTCAGAATAATGTAACGATGACAAAATTACCGTGGAATTATGACGCTCAGACAATGGAGGCGTGAATGTGGTGAAATTTCAAATAAATTACAGGAAGATTATTTCGATGCTGAGCTAGTGACCAGTTATTTCGTTAGTAAAAGGTTATATATACATACTTGAGGAATGCACGAAATACTATTATGAATCATGACCTTCTCCAGTCTAGGCTAGCTAATCAGTACTATTGCTAGTTATAGAGGAAATATTTTTCAACCAATTAGTTACTTAATACTTTATTCACCATACACTTACTGATCCTCTTGCAATTGTTATTATTTTTGATGTAGTATTTTTAAACAGCCGACTTTTCGCATACGCCTCCCACAACTATTCTTCATCCAACACTGTCCTGGACAATCTTTTTCAGTTTCTATTCGTCCTTTTCATGTCTCCTTGCAATTTTCGACGCAGTGTGTCCTCTGGTCTTCTATTTTTTCGTTCCTCTTCATGATTCCAAGCTGATGCTTGCCTCATGATGCAGTTTGATTCATTACTCAACGTCTGTCCCACCTACTTCCATTGTTTTTTCCTAATTTCTTCCTCATATGGAACTTGGTTTGTTCTCTCCCACAGGTATCCGACCAATGGACGTTCAGTATCTTATGTAGACAATTGTTTATAAATACTTGTACCTTTTTGATGGTGGTTGTTGTAGTTCTCCAAGTTTCATCTCCGTACAGTGGAACTGTGTTGACGTTGAAGATTGTGACTTTGGTTTGGTTTGGTCGACAGTTGTTTTGAGTTCCATATGTTTTTCAATTTTAGAAATACTGTTGTTGTTTTGCCAATCTTTGCCTTTGCGTCTGCATCAGATCCTCCTTATATTGTATGGAATGTCACTGAATAAAACTGAAGTAGTTCTGGTGTTGATTTGGCTTTACTTCTACATTAAATACTATTATAAACATTATTGAGTATAAAACGATGGGTTAGTATTGAGAGAGTTTCGTTTCATAATAAGGGTTGTTATTAACAGTAAGAGTGATTTCATTCTATATATTTTCAATACAAAACTGAATTACAGAATAATTCGTCTAAGTTTCAATATGCTGTTAGTTATTATGTGTTCAACTGAACTTCAATGAATTCTGTGTTCTCTTTTTTGAGTAACAAATGTTGTTCAACTGATACTAGTAGTTCTTGAAATGGAACCGATTTAGTGATGATGGATTTGTGGTGGACCAAAAAGTATGTTAACTAAAAATAGCAATAAAGTTAATACGTACAAAAGTTTATGTAACAATAAACAACTTATAAGTTATTAACACAAATAAAAGTTTGTGAACGTTACTTAAATTGGCTGGCTATTGTGTGTTCCGTTGCGCTGGTTCCCAAAAATCCACAATTATAGATAGTTAATAATTCTAATAAGATAGATAAGGCTTCATTAAGTTTGCTAAACGTAGAATGTAATGGAAATGTCACAGTAGTCTATAAATATAGTTCAGTTACTATATCCATATGCGTAACAGAACGAGTCATGTATGTATTAGAGTGTATCTGTTTATGAGCGGTTACAATGTCGTGCTATGTGGAATTCAAAAACCGGCAGGAAGTCAGTAAGTCTGTAGTTAAGAGTTCAAGGTCATACACTTAAACAACAAGTACAATGGTAAATGTACAGAATGTGAAAATAAACAAAATAAATGCAAAAGCCATCAAAAAATGTTTACTAAAATAGGTTTATTAAGCCTATCTCCGAAGATTATATCTATAACTCTTAATACTGGTCAAAGAAATCAAACCACAAAATCGTTTTTTAAAAAGTAACTATTGAGACGGTAATAGCACGAAATAGTTGGCCACTATATACTGATTTTTCAATATAGAATGGTGGAGATTGCTGAGTTTCAAATGATTTAATGAATGGATGAATATTAGACCACCAATGAAAACCTGAAAGCACCGTTTTGAAGCCGTCTCGTTCTAGTATGAGGCTCCTCAAGACTGTGCATCCACGACCCCACACCAAATAGACTGAAACTTAGTACTTTCGGTCTCACTCTCCAACGCTTAACCAGTAAATCACTGATCCGGCCGGCATTCAACAGTTTTAATGTCCATTTCTAACCAATCCACAATATTGCCTAACTGTCCACCATTGTCTTAAGTGAGTAACTGCCTCTACAATAGACACAGCTGAACTCCATTGGCCAAGGCTTCTCACTAGAACTCTACGAGACTCATCTTGAAGACAGTCACTAGTGAGTACATGATAGGGTTACCAATTAAGATTACTCTATAGCATAAACTTTCATTCAGTTCATGAAATGATTATTAATTTTTAAGTCTTAATATTAAATACACCACTTTAACTCATTATAAACAAATTCAGATTCTGGCTTGTTACGAGATTTATTTTGTCTATTTTTGGTATACTTTCTTAAAATTTCTAATGATGAATGTTTGGTCTAACCAAGGAACACATTACGCCGAGAAATGAAGATAGACATGAGAAGAATGAACATAAATTGGATAGAAATAGAAAGGAAGGCCCACGACAGAGTGGGTTGGAGAATGCTGGTCGGCGGCCAACGGTCCTTTGGGAGTACCAGGAGTAAACAAAAGTAAGCTAACAAACTGAATATCAGTGAACATTGAAACTGAATTTTATTCTTTGATGTAATATCAATGAAATATTTTATCATGTCAACCATAGTACCTGATAAGCAATGTGTTCATTTGTCTGTTTTGCATATTATTTTCTTTTCAGAAACATTTCACTGTACAATACTATCTTTAAGTAGATAGGTAGGTAGGTACTCATCCCTGTTTTTTGACTAAGTCTATCACAAAATAAAGAACCTGATAAAAATTGATGTATAATTAGTAGCTGAATTCATGAGTCCTGGTGTTTTTTTCATGGTGTGTGACTAAATCCCAGCACGGATACAGAAGGTTTGACTAACATTTGCCAACTTGCGTCATTTATGACGTAGGCGAGATATCCGTCTAGCAACCAAAGGACGGGTTTACTGTGCAGAAGTTCGTTCCGTCCTACTTTATGGCAGTTAAACATGACCAATAAGAGTAGAGGATATTCGAAGGCTACTAGTTTTCGATCATAGGTATCTTCGAAGCATTGCTCGTAAATCTGATATCAGCTAAAATATCAAAACGTTATTTACACAAATGGAGAAATGAATTTCGCGCCGAAGTCTAAGGCCTAAATCTGATTGGTTCATCCATAGTGTATAATCTCGTCCATGTTGCACTCACAAATAACACATTTTTAAATTATTTGACTTGAATAACATCATTCGAATCGATTAAGGAACAGTAGTTCCCTTGAAGTCATAAATAAACCTTGTTGACAAATGAAGCTTAGGTTCAGTGTTGCTTGAAGAGCATTCACATTTTCTTGGTAAACTGAGTAAATATCACACCGAAATAATATGAATATTAGGCAGGACGAATAGTAAACAAACATGGCATTGAATTAAAATGAATGTTATACTGTATAAAAATCTGTTATATCTAAAGCTTAGGTTATTGATACACCGCTTACAGCTTGAGTACAGGAAAACTGGAACCCTCCAAGTCTCAAATGAAAATAAAACCGAAGACAATTAGGAAGGAATCTCATTCCAAAAACTGTAAAATACCGTAGAAAAAACAGCGATATATAGTTTTTAATAAAGACTAAATCATTATTACAGTCATACAATCCGTATACAGTAGATTTTATAATTTTCCCAATCGGGAAGCTATATATGGAGATTCCAGAGTGTTCTTCTAAAAGATTATTGAATGCAATTCTTTTGGCTCTTTCAAAGGTTATCAGAGATCCCTTAAGTTCACCCATTCGTCGTATTCACAACTGTTTATTGAATATTTAATATACTGGCCAGTATATTTGAATATCCTCTATATAGTTTCTGGTGGGAAAAATGTGCTAATTTGATGATCGAAAGTTTTTTTCAGGTGACCTGTTTATCTCCCTAAGGTAAATATGATTCCATTCATTGAAACGTTGCATCATTTTCAAGCTTATGTAAGTTATTACAATCTAGTGAAAAGAGGCTTTGAAAGTCTATGATATGATGTAGTTCACATTATTTTCACAACTAATCATTCTGCCTCCATTCAAATAAAATAAACAATTAATCTTACATTATTCAGAATCTGATTGAATCAAGTCAGTCATAGGCAAAATGGATCGTTTGTTAACATCTAAAAAACCGTAAGACAAGATGAATCAAGCTGGAATCTTGTAATGAGTTGTAGTCTCCTTAAAATTGGAATAACGTGTTTCTAAAGAATGATAGCTAGTACAAAATATTATTCGAGGGTTTCTTAACGACTACCTTCAACGACGTAGCTTTCTACAGAAGCTGCCATATGAAATAAGTGATTATTCATCTACGGATGGATTTATATTATTTAAATTAGTGTCAGATACCATTTGAAGGTGTCTCAGTGAGCGCTGACACTAGAAACTTCATATTGTCTCCTTGTTCGTTTTTTTTCAACTATGTTACAAAGTCAAAGTAGAGTGGAATATTCGTAATAGGAACTGTCCTGATAAAGGCAAACCACTTATTTCGTTAGCTTTTGTTTTAAAAATTAAGATCTGCTTCGAGATATGTATTTAGAGATTCCAGTTAGTAAAATGAAAAGATACATTTTACACTCGATGAAATCGTAGTAACATGAAGAGTGTTCTGGGCCTTTCACGTTCTACTCAATGGAGAGGGAACTACCATGGAGAGCAACTGGAAAGGTATCAAAGGGGCAATCGTTTCAACATGTCAAGAGGTTCTGGGCCAAAAAAGCACCGCCATAAGTAATGGATCACTGATGGTACACTGGTGCATGAGACAACTGTATGATACAACAAAGAAACTCTCTGGAAATTACCGTAAACCAGAAATACCAGTGAAAAGCAAGGAAGGCAAAGCAATCACCGATATTGAAGAACAACGAAACAGGTGGGTAGAACACTTCAAAAAACTTTTGAATCGACCAGCTCCACTGAATCAACCCAACATTGAAGCAGCACCCACAGACCTCCTGATCGATGTTGGCTCACCAACAATTCAAGGGATAAGCATGGCCATTAGACAAATCAAGAGCGGCAAAGCAGGCGGACCAGACAACATTCCGGCAGAGGCACTGAAAGCAGATGTAGCAGCAACTGCAAAGATACTTCACATCCTCTTCAGTAAGATCTGGGACGAAAAACAAGTACCAACAGACTGGAAAAAAAGATATCTGATCACGGTACCAAAGAAAAGCGATCTCAGCAAGTGCGATAACAACAGAGGCATCACTCTTCTCTCAATACCAAGAAAAGTCTTCAACAGACTATTGTTAAACAGGATGAAGGATTCCGTAGGCGACCAACTTCGAGATCAACAGGCTGAATATCGTAAGGATAGATCGTGTACAGACCACATCGCACTTCTATAAATCATTGTGGAACGATCAATAGAATGAAATTCATCACTCTACATCAACTTCATCGACCACGAGAAGACATTTGATAGAGTGGACAGGTTGATATTTTGGAGGCTTCTCTGACACTACGGCGTGCCTGAGAAGATAGTCAATGTAACACGGAACTCCAATGATGGACTAAACTGCCAAATGGTCCACGGAGGACAACTCACCGACTGGTTTGAAGTAAAGACCGGTGTTAGGCTAGGTTGCTTACTCTCACACTTTCTCTTTCTCCTGGTGATCGACTGGATCATGAAGACGTCAACATCTGGAGGAAAGCACGGAATACAGTGGACAGGCAGGATGCAGCTGGACGTTTTAGACTTCGCAGATGATCTGGCTCTTCTGTCAGAAACGCAAAAACAAATTCAGGAGAAAATGACCAGTGTAGCAGCAGCCTCAGTAGCAGTAGGTCTCAATATAAACAAAGGGAAAAGCAAGATTCTCCGATGCAATACAACATGCACCAATCGAATTACAACTGACGGAGAAGCTTTGGAGGATGCGAAAACCAATACATATCTGGGCAGCATCATTGATTAACACGGTGGATCAGATGCAGATGTGAAGACGCGGATCGGCAAAGCGAGGGCAGAAAATTTACAAGTGAAAAACATCTGCAATTCAAAACAATTGTCAACCAACACCAAGGTTATAATTTTTAATACGAATGTGAAGACAGTTCTACTGTATGGGGTGGAGACGTGGAAAACTAGGAAAGCCATCATCCAGAAGATATAAATGTTTATCAACAGTTGTCTACGCAAGATACTTCGGATCCGATGGCCAGACACTATCAGCAACAAGTTACTGTGGGAGACAACAAACCAGATTCCAGTGGAGGAAGAAATCAGGAAGAAGAGCTGGAAGTGGATTGGGAACACTTTGAAGAAGTAGCTCAATTGAGTCACAAGACAAGCCCTTACATGGAATCCTGAAGGTCAAAGGAGGAGATCAAAGAACACAATTATTCGAGAAATAGAGACAGACATGAGAAGAATGAACAAAAGATGGATAGAAATAGAAAGGAAGGCCCAGGACAGAGTGGGTTGGGAGAAAGCTGGTCGGCGGCCTAGGCTCCATCGGGAGTAACAGGCGTAAGTAAGTAAGCACGTAAGTAAGCCTATGCTTCACATGGAGTATCAAAATTATGTAGGCGATTAAGTCAGTGAGTAACATGTAAACGTTAGTAGGTTTAAGTTTCAAGCACATTGTTAAGTCTGTTATAAAATCTGTCCTTACTCACTTCTATTCCACTACTTTGAGTAGTGTTTCATACTACTGATCTACATTGAGTAGATAATTGTAATAATAAGAATTTGTACACTTGTGTTGTAACACAAATTTGTCGTGTAATATTCCGAAATATTATTATATGGTTGCAACATTTCCTGTGTTTATCGCTTGCTTAAAATGAGTTGGCTTCCCCGCCTTTTCTAATACGCATTATTTTGTTTCGCTCTCGAGTCGGCTTCATCGCCATCTCTAACACACATTATTTTCGCCTCGCTCTTATGATGGCTTACCATCCATCTCCAATATGTATGCTTCGCTCGCTATCATTTGCTCATGTGTTCACAACCTTCTGGTCTGCATCATTTATCAATATAAATGTTGTTGTCGCTTTCTTTTGCCTTCTGATTCTATACACCATTAAGATTGGTATAACAACGGTTATTGAGGTGAACTATAAATGAAGCACGGCACTACAATCGCTACAACGGATTGTTGTTAATTTCAATAGTTGATGGATAATGTGCAAATGATGTATTTAATGTATACTTTTCATATTTCAGATATACATTCTGAAGTTTGGATTCAACAAAAAATTGTTTTACTCCACTTAAGTGCTTGTTCATAACAACTTTAGGTAAACAACTATTGAAACAGAAAAAGTAACGGATTGGTATTTTGCTTTAAAATGCAACTCCTCACCAGAGACTAAACTAATGAAAATCATATCTCGTGATGTTCACTTAATGTTGATATAGTCAATTTGTGATATAGTGATTATCGGACATTTTTATCACTGATTACTATTTCATCTATAATATACTTGAACTCTACTGACCACAGTCTGTCAACAGAAGCTTGTGTATTACCCCTCGAGGTTAGTCACTATTAATCACGTGATGGTCACTACTTGCTAGCACTCCCCCAACATGGTTTAATATAATACTAAAAGATATGTGGTGAAGACAAGTGAATGATTTATTTCTCAAATCAAGAGCTCAGGATAGAGTAGATCGATCGAAGAATCTCAGTCGGCAGCCTATGCTCCATAAGGAGTAACAAAAGTAAGTAAGTGTTGGACATGTAAACGTTATTAGGTTAAACTTTCAAGCACGTTGTGAAGTCTGTTTTAAAATCTGTCCTTCCTCACTTCTCTTCCACTCCTTTGAATATTGTGTGATACTACTGATCTATATTCAGTAAATAGGTGTATTACTAAGAAGTTTAACGCTTATGTTGTAACACAATACATTTGTCGTGTAATAATCCGAAATATTTTGATATATTTATAACATTTATTGTATTTATCATCATAATTACTTTCCCTCAATCATTGTTGCAGTTATGCACGGTTTTGTGCATTTGTTTAAACGCAACGGTTTCCATTTTGTTGGTTCTTTGTTCGGTTTTTGCTGGTTGATAAACTTTTACCAAGTTAAACACAGCTATCAAATGTCTTTTGTACCAGATCAAAGATTTTCTCTTACTACTTAGATCATATTGGTTATAGAACATTTATGAAAAGACCTACCATCGCATCACCTGAATCTTACTGTAATATTGGATGCCATGTCAAGCCCACATAGCTTATTCTGGCTTCCGAAGGGGCGCATTTATTCATTCTTCTCGTGAATTATTCGCTTTCAAACCTTGACCGTTTTATATACGAATTTCCTATCTTAATCATCACATTTCTGTAACTTATTTCTCTTTGACTATAAATATTGAGTAGTACTAAGTTGAGTCGGATTAGTGTACACGCCTTCTACGATTCCTTTCGTTTCAATCTCTCCTCTCCACCTTGCTTCTTCTCGTTTCCCTGGTCGTCTGTCTGGATCAAAGATTGTATGAAATATACTTATTCGGAATCCATTCTCGTATTCAATTCCAATATCCACTAACGCGAGTGAAGTCGATGATTATATACGAAGACCGCGAAGATGTATAGTACAATGCCAGTCATTTATTCAATCATCAAAAGATGTAATTGGAGTCAGATGAAGGCCGCTGAATGTAGTGAGCTGATCAACAACCTTGTCGACAACATGATCGTGATAACTGCCTGACTATCATACAATTGTTTATATTTTTTTATTTCAACACCAACATTGGTACAAACGGAGAACCACATAGATATGTGCCACACATTAAGCTCTATTAGTTCGTATCCCACGACATCTGTAAAGCACAATATGTTTAACACCATCAATGGTTGAGGATATCAAATGAAAATACAAGAAACACAGTAATTTATTTTCTATATTACAGTGGTAAGCATAATAAACATCTGTTAGACATTGTAACAATCAGGTAGAATATTAAAATGTATTGAACATTTCTAATCAGTGGAACTGCCGAATGATAGATTGAAATGTTCTCAACCACACATAGAATTTGATCGCTTCCACTGAACCTATGTAGTGTTGTTTTCTCAGTTGTCCATTTCTTACTTAGCTTTAGTTCGATCTTATCCACAACCATGTGGTGATTCGAAGTAATGTCAGTTCCTCTCTATATCCTTACGTCTTCGATTGACCTTGTGAAGTTTACAATGTTCCACTTATGATCAAACCGATTCTCTTTGGTGTGAACCTACAAGACCCATGTAGCTTTGTGAATGCGTTTGTGTGTGTATATTGTGCAGCCTATAACCAATATGTTGAATGCACTTGGATTTGCGAGTCTCTTCTCGTTTCCCTTTCTTTCTCCAAGACAGTCCAGTCCATGTCGTCCCATGATACCTTCATACTCGCTGTACTCTTTTCCAACTTTGAAGTTAAGATCTCTTAATTTGCATGGTCTGAGACTTTACTGGGTACTTCGATATGATAGCAAGTGTTGAAGGGGAATCGGTCTCAAGACTTATGAAGTATCTCGGCTGCAAACAAGAAACATCACCACTATTGTGGAATTACAAGTTAAAATTTGAATGATATAATTCCTTTACTTCCTTTAATAGTTCTGCGAAGTTAATTTCTACAGGATAAGATATCAAAAGATTTTATCCACGTCATTTTCTGTTAAGAAAAGTAGTAATAATTTGGAATGTGAGAATGTCACTCATCTTTGTTTTGGGCACCCGTGTCAATGTGTTCACGTGATTGTCAGTCACATAAACAAAAGTTGTTGTCAAAAGTACAGTATGTTTAATTCCAAGCAAGATTCAAATTACGCCCACTATACAGGATATTGACTAGAGAATACCATATTATTTTAACAATGAAATAGAATGAGGTGATAGACGAAAACAAAGTATAATCATTGATATTTCTGTAGACAATTAAGGTCAACTGAAATATGTTTGTATAATTAAACATTCTGGTAGTTTACATTGTAAATAAAAAATAACCGATTCTTCTTTGAGAATTTTATAGGATTTGGCAGAAATTATATAACTTGGTGTTATGTTATATAGAGTCTGGTAAACCGAACAGAATTCTCAATGTTTCTAATCTTATTCGTTAATGCATACGACTTGTGAGTTGGTGGTGTTGGCACGAACTAATCACTCACTTGTTCTCGGTGACTGCCTGATTTTGAATTCCGAAAACATTATGTTCATCTGTTCTCACCTAGTTGTGCGTTGGTCTACATTGAGTTATTTGAAGGATACCTAGTTAGAATGATAATTCAACAACTAATTATCACATGAACATTGCATGATTTGGCGGATTAGAGAGAATCGTTTGAACAGGGTATCTGTTTTTATTGCAGAATTTCATTTCGAAGTGTGTGCGATAGTTTTCATAATAGTGCCTAAGTGGCTCGTTATGTATTCCATCCATCAGATTCATCAAGTGGACGATAAGTTTCAATGTATAGACTATTTTTATTTGAACAGATTTTTCACTAACCGCTAGATGACTACTACTTAAAGTCTCTCACATAGTTGATATCTTAGAACAATCTGTCACTCAACGTCATTCTATTTTTGATAACTTTGTTGAATTATCTAACAGTTCTGAAATTTAAGACAGACTACTGTTTTCAATTGAATAACTATCTAGGTAAATTTTAGTGCGCAACCAGTTTGGTGTAAAAATAAACCCATCAACTGATATTCTAATGAATATTTGCGCTTGAATAGAGCGAGAACAACTGTGGTGTGTGCTCGTGAAGTCGACAGATATAAGTAGAGTATATCATCAATCGAAAGTGGAGTCAGAAGGTTAAGAATATCAAAGAAAAGAGAAAGAGAACAAAGAATGATTGAAGTGGAAACGAAGGAACAATGAGATATGAGACGACTTGCGACAATGACTTTCCAGCACTATCCTCACCCACGAAATAATGTTGGATCCTTACTGTTGATTCATTGAAGGTCTAGCTCGAGCTATGAGTAAATTTTGTAACCGTTTTCTATCCAATTTCAAGTGAGCTCTGTGTTCTTTTCTTCATTGAATCATCTAGTTTTCACCTCCTTCATTTATCAATCTATGAAAGGCTCATTGATAATCTCAATTCCTTGAGACTCAACTAGACACAGCGTCCTGTGTACATCATCATTATCATTAGCTTCATTCAATATTATATTTTTGATACAATACAGAATTCTCAGCACAATGTATTTCAACTAGTTTCCATTTCTTACTTCTTGATCGATCCTCACTACAAGTATTGAGTGATCGCCAGTTGGAAGTTAGCAGTTCAGTCAATCGTCATCTAAATAATATACGTTCTTTTCGCTGCATGTTGCTAACAACCTGTATATCTGTGAGTGAGCCTTTGTATTTTGTACAACGAATATTAGTACAATTTTTGGAAACGCACCTAAATAGGCTATGCGTTTAATTGCCAGAATGATGTATTAAAACAAACAAAACTAGATAACTTGTTGAAATATCTAGATAGCAGAGACAGGTAGCCCAGATGTTCAAGCAGACCGCCCTTATGATCTGTGAGACTGTGTTCAACCATTCTGATGACATAATCCACATCACTTTCTGTGTATCGTTTCATATCCATCACTGTGAAGGATGAACGATTGTTTACCCGATATTCTGGATAAACACATTTGATTGTTGACCATATATGTTTATTTCATTGAGTATAAAATAAGGTCAAAGCACAATTATTGATGTCCTGTTTGTCTACTGGTTGAATACATATGGAATTCTGAAGACAAGGTATTCTACCTACAATACGTATTAGTAACTAGTTATTAATAATTTTTTAAATGACGTGTTGAGACAATTTCAGATGGATAGTTTGTATTTGACAATATTCAGATGTTTCATTCAACTTTCCCCATTCATAAAGTTTACTGAAGTAAAGACAATCAATGTAGCAGAACATCATGAATTCACCAGAGTTCGAGGTTTCTCGTTAGCTGATTACAACTTTATAACATGATATTGAATAAGTTCACTTCTGTTTGACAGTGATAATTGTGTTGATATCTTCAAGCTCTTCAAGATTATTAGGAGATAAAGAACGTCAAATTTACTACAGTTGTGTTAGGTCGGCATACAATAAACTCTAGAGAGGCTCATAAAGAGCCCAACCAATCAGTTAGAAGCTATGCTACTAAAAATGCTACTAAAATAACAAGGTCCTGATTGGCTGTTAACATACTGCTACTATGGAATCTCAAGGTCTTTTAATTACTATAAAACCCTGTTTTTCTGTACATAAATGAACCTTGTAGTAAAGTGCTTCTCTGATACTCGTGTCTTCTCTCTGGTCTTCCAAGTCGCTGAGTAGTGCTAGCCTGGGGTTATCTGAATAGCTAGGATCCAAATAAAGCGTTCAACCGTACAAGACATATCAAGTTGGAAGCAGCAACCGGCATAAAATCACTTGAACCAATGCAATGTATCTAGAAATATTCAATTGTCAATATTGCATTTTCCGTGGTCAACTCTCTCATGAATTTTTGTCATGAGATTTTTCTTTTGATAACACAAAGTATGACACCGTTATAAGTGAATTCATAGTTACCAAATATTCTGGGTGGATTGTGTTGTTTGTGGTGGTGTTTGAATGAACCCGTGATTCTTTTGCATTGATGACTGCATGATTATGGCTTCCAACAACAGTACATTCGCTCGTGCTCATCTAATTCTTCTTGATGAAATTGCGTTGTTTCTGGGATTAGAGGTTTATACTCTAATTCAAATACTTCAAATCATCACATTAGCGTCGCAATGGAGCCTTTATTGGAACGTTTGGACATACCTTCAGTTTTCAGTGTCTTTGAGGAGTACATGGAGTGGTTCAAAATCTGGGATATGAACAATGAAGCTGTTGAAGATTTTAATATTGTGGGTCATTTCCTCACGTTCATGGGAAAAGAAGCATACGACTTATTGAAGACGTTCTCATTTCCAGACAAGCCGATTGCACTCCGTTATGCAACTCTAAAGCGACTAATACTAGGCCATGTAAAGTACACAAATTTCGAATGCGTAGGGGATAAAGATTCTATGAAATGATTCTCCAGGACATCAGGAATTCCACTATTTGACGACGTCGTCGCAGTCCAATATGTAATCAAAGTTATTTAGATAACAATTCATTAAGTTGTAAAATAGTTCACGAAGATGAGTACATGTTTGGTAAGTGCTTGTTCTGTGGGAAGTTTCATCCATGTAATTCGTGTGTATTTGGTAAATCTAAATGCTTCAAATGCTGTGAAACTGGACACATTCAGTCAGTTGGTAATACTGTGGTCCATTTAGCTGAAATCAGTGTTAAGATGGATGTTTCTAATGATCACTCAACTCCATCCAAGACTTCTAGAATCGGTATAGAGTCACGTAGCAATCCGTAGTTGAATGAAACTCAGAATCACTGTAAGACAAAAGTTTCTAATCAGCCAACGTCTTATCGGATTTCCCATGTTATTGTACCACACATATTGTGTTCTAATAATTTACATATTTCTGATGAAATTCCTCACAGATTTGAGGAAAATATGTTGAGTGAATTGAATCATGATCAAAAACCTCATGCAGTTTTTGTAGATGCTGACTTTTAAAAATGATCCATTATTCTGTAATCAAACTCTTAATAAATTTGAGGTAAAATTTTCAGAAGAATCAAATTCTGATATCACATCGAGTGTCAGTGTTCATCACAATGAATCTATTTCTAGTCATGCTCCTAATGAATGTGACAAATATGTTCCGAATGAATCAAATCTTAGTCACATTTCTGATGTTTTTGTATCAGATGTTGGATAATCTCACGAACAATGTTTGTTGAGTAGAGTCCCTAGTTAGTGGTATGATGAATCAGAGGGAATAGCAGGTTTTCTCGAAGCAATTGGAAAACCAGTTTTCCCAGACATTGGAGTTTGCACAGGCAGAGAATCCAAATCAAGTTCAGAGTTATCCTATTAGATATGAAGGAGATGCATGTTTTCCAGTTGATTGTTTCGCAGGTGAATCGAGCCTAGATGAATCACTTGTGTTAATTACACATATCAATGCATATTTATCTGTGCATTGTATTATGAATAACAAGAAGAATATGTATCATAATTTTTATTCACGTCGAAGTCACGTGGTGGAATGCATCAAATTACGTGTCAGTGTTTATCCCCAGATACTCACACATAATAATCGAAATGTGATATATAAGGAGATAATGCAAATTAGGGGCGTCAAATTGATTATGACATTGAGACGTAAGGATCCAACATTATTTCGTGGGTGAGGATAGTGCTGGAAAGTCATTGTCGCAAGTCGTCTCATATCTCATTGTTCCTTCGTTTCCACTTCAATCATTCTTTGTTCTCTTTCTCTTTTCTTTGATATTCTTAACCTTCTGACTCCACTTTCGATTGATGATATACTCTACTTATATCTGTCGACTTCACGAGCACACACCACAGTTGTTCTCGCTCTATTCAAGCGCAAATATTCATTAGAATATCAGTTGATGGGTTTATTTTTACACCAAACTGGTTGCGCACTAAAATTTACCTAGATAGTTATTCAATTGAAAACAGTAGTCTGTCTTAAATTTCAGAACTGTTAGATAATTCAACAAAGTTATCAAAAATAGAATGACGTTGAGTGACAGATTGTTCTAAGATATCAACTATGTGAGAGACTTTAAGTAGTAGTCATCTAGCGGTTAGTGAAAAATCTGTTCAAATAAAAATAGTCTATACATTGAAACTTATCGTCCACTTGATGAATCTGATGGATGGAATACATAACGAGCCACTTAGGCACTATTATGAAAACTATCGCACACACTTCGAAATGAAATTCTGCAATAAAAACAGATACCCTGTTCAAACGATTCTCTCTAATCCGCCAAATCATGCAATGTTCATGTGATAATTAGTTGTTGAATTATCATTCTAACTAGGTATCCTTCAAATAACTCAATGTAGACCAACGCACAACTAGGTGAGAACAGATGAACATAATGTTTTCGGAATTCAAAATCAGGCAGTCACCGAGAACAAGTGAGTGATTAGTTCGTGCCAACACCACCAACTCACAAGTCGTATGCATTAACGAATAAGATTAGAAACATTGAGAATTCTGTTCGGTTTACCAGACTCTATATAACATAACACCAAGTTATATAATTTCTGCCAAATCCTATAAAATTCTCAAAGAAGAATCGGTTATTTTTTATTTACAATGTAAACTACCAGAATGTTTAATTATACAAACATATTTCAGTTGACCTTAATTGTCTACAGAAATATCAATGATTATACTTTGTTTTCGTCTATCACCTCATTCTATTTCATTGTTAAAGTAATATGGTATTCTCTAGTCAATATCCTGTATAGTGGGCGTAATTTGAATCTTGCTTGGAATTAAACATACTGTACTTTTGACAACAACTTTTGTTTATGTGACTGACAATCACGTGAACACATTGACACGGGTGCCCAAAACAAAGATGAGTGACATTCTCACATTCCAAATTATTACTACTTTTCTTAACAGAAAATGACGTGGATAAAATCTTTTGATATCTTATCCTGTAGAAATTAACTTCGCAGAACTATTAAAGGAAGTAAAGGAATTATATCATTCAAATTTTAACTTGTAATTCCACAATAGTGGTGATGTTTCTTGTTTGCAGCCGAGATACTTCATAAGTCTTGAGACCGATTCCCCTTCAACACTTGCTATCATATCGAAGTACCCAGTAAAGTCTCAGACCATGCAAATTAAGAGATCTTAACTTCAAAGTTGGAAAAGAGTACAGCGAGTATGAAGGTATCATGGGACGACATGGACTGGACTGTCTTGGAGAAAGAAAGGGAAACGAGAAGAGACTCGCAAATCCAAGTGCATTCAACATATTGGTTATAGGCTGCACAATATACACACACAAACGCATTCACAAAGCTACATGGGTCTTGTAGGTTCACACCAAAGAGAATCGGTTTGATCATAAGTGGAACATTGTAAACTTCACAAGGTCAATCGAAGACGTAAGGATATAGAGAGGAACTGACATTACTTCGAATCACCACATGGTTGTGGATAAGATCGAACTAAAGCTAAGTAAGAAATGGACAACTGAGAAAACAACACTACATAGGTTCAGTGGAAGCGATCAAATTCTATGTGTGGTTGAGAACATTTCAATCTATCATTCGGCAGTTCCACTGATTAGAAATGTTCAATACATTTTAATATTCTACCTGATTGTTACAATGTCTAACAGATGTTTATTATGCTTACCACTGTAATATAGAAAATAAATTACTGTGTTTCTTGTATTTTCATTTGATATCCTCAACCATTGATGGTGTTAAACATATTGTGCTTTACAGATGTCGTGGGATACGAACTAATAGAGCTTAATGTGTGGCACATATCTATGTGGTTCTCCGTTTGTACCAATGTTGGTGTTGAAATAAAAAAATATAAACAATTGTATGATAGTCAGGCAGTTATCACGATCATGTTGTCGACAAGGTTGTTGATCAGCTCACTACATTCAGCGGCCTTCATCTGACTCCAATTACATCTTTTGATGATTGAATAAATGACTGGCATTGTACTATACATCTTCGCGGTCTTCGTATATAATCATCGACTTCACTCGCGTTAGTGGATATTGGAATTGAATACGAGAATGGATTCCGAATAAGTATATTTCATACAATCTTTGATCCAGACAGACGACCAGGGAAACGAGAAGAAGCAAGGTGGAGAGGAGAGATTGAAACGAAAGGAATCGTAGAAGGCGTGTACACTAATCCGACTCAACTTAGTACTACTCAATATTTATAGTCAAAGAGAAATAAGTTACAGAAATGTGATGATTAAGATAGGAAATTCGTATATAAAACGGTCAAGGTTTGAAAGCGAATAATTCACGAGAAGAATGAATAAATGCGCCCCTTCGGAAGCCAGAATAAGCTATGTGGGCTTGACATGGCATCCAATATTACAGTAAGATTCAGGTGATGCGATGGTAGGTCTTTTCATAAATGTTCTATAACCAATATGATCTAAGTAGTAAGAGAAAATCTTTGATCTGGTACAAAAGACATTTGATAGCTGTGTTTAACTTGGTAAAAGTTTATCAACCAGCAAAAACCGAACAAAGAACCAACAAAATGGAAACCGTTGCGTTTAAACAAATGCACAAAACCGTGCATAACTGCAACAATGATTGAGGGAAAGTAATTATGATGATAAATACAATAAATGTTATAAATATATCAAAATATTTCGGATTATTACACGACAAATGTATTGTGTTACAACATAAGCGTTAAACTTCTTAGTAATACACCTATTTACTGAATATAGATCAGTAGTATCACACAATATTCAAAGGAGTGGAAGAGAAGTGAGGAAGGACAGATTTTAAAACAGACTTCACAACGTGCTTGAAAGTTTAACCTAATAACGTTTACATGTCCAACACTTACTTACTTTTGTTACTCCTTATGGAGCATAGGCTGCCGACTGAGATTCTTCGATCGATCTACTCTATCCTGAGCTCTTGATTTGAGAAATAAATCATTCACTTGTCTTCACCACATATCTTTTAGTATTATATGCAACCTTGGTGGGGGAGTGCTATCAAGTAGTGACCATCACGTGATTAATAGTGACTAACCTCGAGGGGTAATACACAAGCTTCTATTGACAGACTGTGGTCAGTAGAGTTCAAGTATATTATAGATGAAATAGTAATCAGTGATAAAAATGTCCGATAATCACTATATCACAAATTGACTATATCAACATTAAGTGAACATCACGAGATATGATTTTCATTAGTTTAGTCTCTGGTGAGGAGTTGCATTTTAAAGCAAAATACCAATCCGTTACTTTTTCTGTTTCAATAGTTGTTTACCTAAAGTTGTTATGAACAAGCACTTAAGTGGAGTAAAACAATTTTTTGTTGAATCCAAACTTCAGAATGTATATCTGAAATATGAAAAGTATACATTAAATACATCATTTGCACATTATCCATCAACTATTGAAATTAACAACAATCCGTTGTAGCGATTGTAGTGCCGTGCTTCATTTATAGTTCACCTCAATAACCGTTGTTATACCAATCTTAATGGTGTATAGAATCAGAAGGCAAAAGAAAGCGACAACAACATTTATATTGATAAATGATGCAGACCAGAAGGTTGTGAACACATGAGCAAATGATAGCGAGCGAAGCATACATATTGGAGATGGATGGTAAGCCATCATAAGAGCGAGGCGAAAATAATGTGTGTTAGAGATGGCGATGAAGCCGACTCGAGAGCGAAACAAAATAATGCGTATTAGAAAAGGCGGGGAAGCCAACTCATTTTAAGCAAGCGATAAACACAGGAAATGTTGCAACCATATAATAATATTTCGGAATATTACACGACAAATTTGTGTTACAACACAAGTGTACAAATTCTTATTATTACAATTATCTACTCAATGTAGATCAGTAGTATGAAACACTACTCAAAGTAGTGGAATAGAAGTGAGTAAGGACAGATTTTATAACAGACTTAACAATGTGCTTGAAACTTAAACCTACTAACGTTTACATGTTACTCACTGACTTAATCGCCTACATAATTTTGATACTCCATGTGAAGCATAGGCTTACTTACGTGCTTACTTACTTACGCCTGTTACTCCCGATGGAGCCTAGGCCGCCGACCAGCTTTCTCCCAACCCACTCTGTCCTGGGCCTTCCTTTCTATTTCTATCCATCTTTTGTTCATTCTTCTCATGTCTGTCTCTATTTCTCGAATAATTGTGTTCTTTGATCTCCTCCTTTGACCTTCAGGATTCCATGTAAGGGCTTGTCTTGTGACTCAATTGAGCTACTTCTTCAAAGTGTTCCCAATCCACTTCCAGCTCTTCTTCCTGATTTCTTCCTCCACTGGAATCTGGTTTGTTGTCTCCCACAGTAACTTGTTGCTGATAGTGTCTGGCCATCGGATCCGAAGTATCTTGCGTAGACAACTGTTGATAAACATTTATATCTTCTGGATGATGGCTTTCCTAGTTTTCCACGTCTCCACCCCATACAGTAGAACTGTCTTCACATTCGTATTAAAAATTATAACCTTGGTGTTGGTTGACAATTGTTTTGAATTGCAGATGTTTTTCACTTGTAAATTTTCTGCCCTCGCTTTGCCGATCCGCGTCTTCACATCTGCATCTGATCCACCGTGTTAATCAATGATGCTGCCCAGATATGTATTGGTTTTCGCATCCTCCAAAGCTTCTCCGTCAGTTGTAATTCGATTGGTGCATGTTGTATTGCATCGGAGAATCTTGCTTTTCCCTTTGTTTATATTGAGACCTACTGCTACTGAGGCTGCTGCTACACTGGTCATTTTCTCCTGAATTTGTTTTTGCGTTTCTGACAGAAGAGCCAGATCATCTGCGAAGTCTAAAACGTCCAGCTGCATCCTGCCTGTCCACTGTATTCCGTGCTTTCCTCCAGATGTTGACGTCTTCATGATCCAGTCGATCACCAGGAGAAAGAGAAAGTGTGAGAGTAAGCAACCTAGCCTAACACCGGTCTTTACTTCAAACCAGTCGGTGAGTTGTCCTCCGTGGACCATTTGGCAGTTTAGTCCATCATTGGAGTTCCGTGTTACATTGACTATCTTCTCAGGCACGCCGTAGTGTCAGAGAAGCCTCCAAAATATCAACCTGTCCACTCTATCAAATGTCTTCTCGTGGTCGATGAAGTTGATGTAGAGTGATGAATTTCATTCTATTGATCGTTCCACAATGATTTATAGAAGTGCGATGTGGTCTGTACACGATCTATCCTTACGATATTCAGCCTGTTGATCTCGAAGTTGGTCGCCTACGGAATCCTTCATCCTGTTTAACAATAGTCTGTTGAAGACTTTTCTTGGTATTGAGAGAAGAGTGATGCCTCTGTTGTTATCGCACTTGCTGAGATCGCTTTTCTTTGGTACCGTGATCAGATATCTTTTTTTCCAGTCTGTTGGTACTTGTTTTTCGTCCCAGATCTTACTGAAGAGGATGTGAAGTATCTTTGCAGTTGCTGCTACATCTGCTTTCAGTGCCTCTGCCGGAATGTTGTCTGGTCCGCCTGCTTTGCCGCTCTTGATTTGTCTAATGGCCATGCTTATCCCTTGAATTGTTGGTGAGCCAACATCGATCAGGAGGTCTGTGGGTGCTGCTTCAATGTTGGGTTGATTCAGTGGAGCTGGTCGATTCAAAAGTTTTTTGAAGTGTTCTACCCACCTGTTTCGTTGTTCTTCAATATCGGTGATTGCTTTGCCTTCCTTGCTTTTCACTGGTATTTCTGGTTTACGGTAATTTCCAGAGAGTTTCTTTGTTGTATCATACAGTTGTCTCATGCACCAGTGTACCATCAGTGATCCATTACTTATGGCGGTGCTTTTTTGGCCCAGAACCTCTTGACATGTTGAAACGATTGCCCCTTTGATACCTTTCCAGTTGCTCTCCATGGTAGTTCCCTCTCCATTGAGTAGAACGTGAAAGGCCCAGAACACTCTTCATGTTACTACGATTTCATCGAGTGTAAAATGTATCTTTTCATTTTACTAACTGGAATCTCTAAATACATATCTCGAAGCAGATCTTAATTTTTAAAACAAAAGCTAACGAAATAAGTGGTTTGCCTTTATCAGGACAGTTCCTATTACGAATATTCCACTCTACTTTGACTTTGTAACATAGTTGAAAAAAAACGAACAAGGAGACAATATGAAGTTTCTAGTGTCAGCGCTCACTGAGACACCTTCAAATGGTATCTGACACTAATTTAAATAATATAAATCCATCCGTAGATGAATAATCACTTATTTCATATGGCAGCTTCTGTAGAAAGCTACGTCGTTGAAGGTAGTCGTTAAGAAACCCTCGAATAATATTTTGTACTAGCTATCATTCTTTAGAAACACGTTATTCCAATTTTAAGGAGACTACAACTCATTACAAGATTCCAGCTTGATTCATCTTGTCTTACGGTTTTTTAGATGTTAACAAACGATCCATTTTGCCTATGACTGACTTGATTCAATCAGATTCTGAATAATGTAAGATTAATTGTTTATTTTATTTGAATGGAGGCAGAATGATTAGTTGTGAAAATAATGTGAACTACATCATATCATAGACTTTCAAAGCCTCTTTTCACTAGATTGTAATAACTTACATAAGCTTGAAAATGATGCAACGTTTCAATGAATGGAATCATATTTACCTTAGGGAGATAAACAGGTCACCTGAAAAAAACTTTCGATCATCAAATTAGCACATTTTTCCCACCAGAAACTATATAGAGGATATTCAAATATACTGGCCAGTATATTAAATATTCAATAAACAGTTGTGAATACGACGAATGGGTGAACTTAAGGGATCTCTGATAACCTTTGAAAGAGCCAAAAGAATTGCATTCAATAATCTTTTAGAAGAACACTCTGGAATCTCCATATATAGCTTCCCGATTGGGAAAATTATAAAATCTACTGTATACGGATTGTATGACTGTAATAATGATTTAGTCTTTATTAAAAACTATATATCGCTGTTTTTTCTACGGTATTTTACAGTTTTTGGAATGAGATTCCTTCCTAATTGTCTTCGGTTTTATTTTCATTTGAGACTTGGAGGGTTCCAGTTTTCCTGTACTCAAGCTGTAAGCGGTGTATCAATAACCTAAGCTTTAGATATAACAGATTTTTATACAGTATAACATTCATTTTAATTCAATGCCATGTTTGTTTACTATTCGTCCTGCCTAATATTCATATTATTTCGGTGTGATATTTACTCAGTTTACCAAGAAAATGTGAATGCTCTTCAAGCAACACTGAACCTAAGCTTCATTTGTCAACAAGGTTTATTTATGACTTCAAGGGAACTACTGTTCCTTAATCGATTCGAATGATGTTATTCAAGTCAAATAATTTAAAAATGTGTTATTTGTGAGTGCAACATGGACGAGATTATACACTATGGATGAACCAATCAGATTTAGGCCTTAGACTTCGGCGCGAAATTCATTTCTCCATTTGTGTAAATAACGTTTTGATATTTTAGCTGATATCAGATTTACGAGCAATGCTTCGAAGATACCTATGATCGAAAACTAGTAGCCTTCGAATATCCTCTACTCTTATTGGTCATGTTTAACTGCCATAAAGTAGGACGGAACGAACTTCTGCACAGTAAACCCGTCCTTTGGTTGCTAGACGGATATCTCGCCTACGTCATAAATGACGCAAGTTGGCAAATGTTAGTCAAACCTTCTGTATCCGTGCTGGGATTTAGTCACACACCATGAAAAAAACACCAGGACTCATGAATTCAGCTACTAATTATACATCAATTTTTATCAGGTTCTTTATTTTGTGATAGACTTAGTCAAAAAACAGGGATGAGTACCTACCTACCTATCTACTTAAAGATAGTATTGTACAGTGAAATGTTTCTGAAAAGAAAATAATATGCAAAACAGACAAATGAACACATTGCTTATCAGGTACTATGGTTGACATGATAAAATATTTCATTGATATTACATCAAAGAATAAAATTCAGTTTCAATGTTCACTGATATTCAGTTTGTTAGCTTACTTTTGTTTACTCCTGGTACTCCCAAAGGACCGTTGGCCGCCGACCAGCATTCTCCAACCCACTCTGTCGTGGGCCTTCCTTTCTATTTCTATCCAATTTATGTTCATTCTTCTCATGTCTATCTTCATTTCTCGGCGTAATGTGTTCCTTGGTTAGACCAAACATTCATCATTAGAAATTTTAAGAAAGTATACCAAAAATAGACAAAATAAATCTCGTAACAAGCCAGAATCTGAATTTGTTTATAATGAGTTAAAGTGGTGTATTTAATATTAAGACTTAAAAATTAATAATCATTTCATGAACTGAATGAAAGTTTATGCTATAGAGTAATCTTAATTGGTAACCCTATCATGTACTCACTAGTGACTGTCTTCAAGATGAGTCTCGTAGAGTTCTAGTGAGAAGCCTTGGCCAATGGAGTTCAGCTGTGTCTATTGTAGAGGCAGTTACTCACTTAAGACAATGGTGGACAGTTAGGCAATATTGTGGATTGGTTAGAAATGGACATTAAAACTGTTGAATGCCGGCCGGATCAGTGATTTACTGGTTAAGCGTTGGAGAGTGAGACCGAAAGTACTAAGTTTCAGTCTATTTGGTGTGGGGTCGTGGATGCACAGTCTTGAGGAGCCTCATACTAGAACGAGACGGCTTCAAAACGGTGCTTTCAGGTTTTCATTGGTGGTCTAATATTCATCCATTCATTAAATCATTTGAAACTCAGCAATCTCCACCATTCTATATTGAAAAATCAGTATATAGTGGCCAACTATTTCGTGCTATTACCGTCTCAATAGTTACTTTTTAAAAAACGATTTTGTGGTTTGATTTCTTTGACCAGTATTAAGAGTTATAGATATAATCTTCGGAGATAGGCTTAATAAACCTATTTTAGTAAACATTTTTTGATGGCTTTTGCATTTATTTTGTTTATTTTCACATTCTGTACATTTACCATTGTACTTGTTGTTTAAGTGTATGACCTTGAACTCTTAACTACAGACTTACTGACTTCCTGCCGGTTTTTGAATTCCACATAGCACGACATTGTAACCGCTCATAAACAGATACACTCTAATACATACATGACTCGTTCTGTTACGCATATGGATATAGTAACTGAACTATATTTATAGACTACTGTGACATTTCCATTACATTCTACGTTTAGCAAACTTAATGAAGCCTTATCTATCTTATTAGAATTATTAACTATCTATAATTGTGGATTTTTGGGAACCAGCGCAACGGAACACACAATAGCCAGCCAATTTAAGTAACGTTCACAAACTTTTATTTGTGTTAATAACTTATAAGTTGTTTATTGTTACATAAACTTTTGTACGTATTAACTTTATTGCTATTTTTAGTTAACATACTTTTTGGTCCACCACAAATCCATCATCACTAAATCGGTTCCATTTCAAGAACTACTAGTATCAGTTGAACAACATTTGTTACTCAAAAAAGAGAACACAGAATTCATTGAAGTTCAGTTGAACACATAATAACTAACAGCATATTGAAACTTAGACGAATTATTCTGTAATTCAGTTTTGTATTGAAAATATATAGAATGAAATCACTCTTACTGTTAATAACAACCCTTATTATGAAACGAAACTCTCTCAATACTAACCCATCGTTTTATACTCAATAATGTTTATAATAGTATTTAATGTAGAAGTAAAGCCAAATCAACACCAGAACTACTTCAGTTTTATTCAGTGACATTCCATACAATATAAGGAGGATCTGATGCAGACGCAAAGGCAAAGATTGGCAAAACAACAACAGTATTTCTAAAATTGAAAAACATATGGAACTCAAAACAACTGTCGACCAAACCAAACCAAAGTCACAATCTTCAACGTCAACACAGTTCCACTGTACGGAGATGAAACTTGGAGAACTACAACAACCACCATCAAAAAGGTACAAGTATTTATAAACAATTGTCTACATAAGATACTGAACGTCCATTGGTCGGATACCTGTGGGAGAGAACAAACCAAGTTCCATATGAGGAAGAAATTAGGAAAAAACAATGGAAGTAGGTGGGACAGACGTTGAGTAATGAATCAAACTGCATCATGAGGCAAGCATCAGCTTGGAATCATGAAGAGGAACGAAAAAATAGAAGACCAGAGGACACACTGCGTCGAAAATTGCAAGGAGACATGAAAAGGACGAATAGAAACTGAAAAAGATTGTCCAGGACAGTGTTGGATGAAGAATAGTTGTGGGAGGCGTATGCGAAAAGTCGGCTGTTTAAAAATACTACATCAAAAATAATAACAATTGCAAGAGGATCAGTAAGTGTATGGTGAATAAAGTATTAAGTAACTAATTGGTTGAAAAATATTTCCTCTATAACTAGCAATAGTACTGATTAGCTAGCCTAGACTGGAGAAGGTCATGATTCATAATAGTATTTCGTGCATTCCTCAAGTATGTATATATAACCTTTTACTAACGAAATAACTGGTCACTAGCTCAGCATCGAAATAATCTTCCTGTAATTTATTTGAAATTTCACCACATTCACGCCTCCATTGTCTGAGCGTCATAATTCCACGGTAATTTTGTCATCGTTACATTATTCTGAATTGCTTCATTAATAAATGGAAGTGGATCCTAAGTACTTACTGAGTTGTTGAATAAATGTTTCTTCTCCCTTCCAGATTCTCATAGACGTTCGCCTGTGGATACTTCTTCAGAACAAAGGTAACCTATCACAGTCTAATAGGCTTTCTCATACTGCTCTTCTGCTTTATAATGAATGATCTACTTATTTAATGAGATCGATTAGCGTTAAAATGTTTCAATTTATTAACGCTTCAAATATTTACATAAATACCCAGTGAGTTGTCTAGTTTTAGAATATTATATTTGACTAATTATCAAGTTTCATCCAAGTCAACGCGAAAAATCCAATTTAAGTTCTTTCTAATGCTTTCTTTCTTGTAGTTTAGATTTAGCAAAATGAAGACAACTTAAAGAAATACATGATGGTTGGAAGTGATTAAAGACTCTGAATATAGATTTCACTCACTGTCGGTAATCGTTACCAGTGCTTGCCGGGAGTCTAAAGGGAACATTTATCTGAAGGTTCCGAATCAGAGCCCTCCAGCTTCAGAGTCTGAGAAGTACTCCCTGAAAAATTTGGAAGATGTCTTACCTTCTGTAGATTTTATTGGTTGACCGACCACTGAGCAGTAAACAGTGCCATGTTAGTTTAGTTTTTTAATGCTTATCAAGTTTTACTAATCAGAATGAAATGCGATCAATGGTTCAAGTGATTCGACATCCACTTTGACGTTTTCATGTAAGGTAGTTGGAGGTAGTAAGTAGAAAAAACCCTATCCTATGTCTCGTGCTACTTGGCACGTATCAGCAATATCTTTAACTCACATTCCTAAATATACAAAATCTTTTATACAGCCTATAAAACCAGTACTGTCACCAAACCTGTTATCACTGTCATTTAATATTTGCATGTAGAATCGCTTCAGAGAAGAATGACTTGGTTGGAGTTGACTTTCCTACTCCCAAACCAAACTAAATCTATACCAAAGTTATATTTATAAAATCTAAGATAATCTTTACTCATAATTGACTTTTAACATCAAAATGATATTAAGAGAATGAAATTGTGAAATGTTGTGAAATGAGACAAGCACAAAAATTCTAGTGATGGATCACCAACTGCTATGAAACCGTTCTCCTCCCAGTTTAATAAAATGTTTATATTTTCGATTTACTTAGTATATATGCAGACAATCTGTCAGAAGGAGTTGTTTGGAATCAATCGCACTAACAACTAGTTCTGTCTATTTGAATTGAAGCGAAATCATATAACTAAACATTTGTGTAACAGGACTGTTAGAGTTGGGCATTAAAATGTTATTATTTATTAGTAGATATCCGCAAAGCATTATTATTACCAGGGAATCACATTGCTGCTGTTCGTGATGTTGTCCTCAACCCCAATGTACTTAACGTCCTTGATCTTCTCAAGGAGGCAACTCTCATATAACTCCTCTGATTGAAGGAGGAACACTTGGGGACATCATTAGCACGTCACTTTCTGGGTGACGCTAAACCGAACCATCACCTCATAAGTCTGCAATTTCTCGCAGAACTTATGACAGCTGATTCCAGAATCGTTACGGAGTTATGGCTCGACTCTCTTCCAGCACATATACAGCCAACAAATACGGCTATGTTCGAGGATACACCGCTTAATCAGGTGGCCCTCATAGCAGATAAGATATTGGCAAGGATTAGCATCTGTGACAACCGTATATTTGCCTCATCGCACGTTCGAACGTCGACCTCGACACCAGTCGCCTTCCGTCTCAGGATGAGAGGCAGGCTGTATTCATACCCGTTTCAATATCCGAGGGCGTTCCAATAAACCAGAACGCCAGGTCCCCCGAGCCGTAACTACTCGCTTTAAGCAGGCACCTTACAAGCCACGTCAGAAGGTGGTTTCGTAAGCAAGTTCTGGTTGTTGATGGTTCCACCGCGCCTTTGCATCTGGTGTCGAGCCCCCTGATCATACAAGGCGGGAAACTCTCGAGCTGGCGACTAAACGTGGCTGTACTCTCAGGCCTCTCAGGTCTCAAGCTATAATTCTTCGCTGCGAATGGCTCGGTAATCCCTACCTATGGTAAAGGACAGCTGACAGTCAACCTGAGAAACCGACGATAGAATCTGTGAACGTTCATCATTGTCGATGTTCCCACAGCTATACTCGGTATCGATTCCCTACAACACTATGACATGTTAATCAATTAATGTAGGCCGCGTCCAATCGATATTTCATCGAACAGTAAGTTCATGAACTTTAAAGCTCAAGCAAAGTAGAATCCGTTATCGACTTTATAGCTACTGAAGTCACTAAACGAATAATCTCTCGAAATAATTTCATTATCTATAACATACCGGACAAAGTTGTCATTAAAGCTGTCAGGAATTCGATACCAAAGGTAGCTAACCTTCATGACAGTCCTTGCCAATGTATTGGACTTAATAAAAAGCACCAGAAATACTCGTACCTTATCATGCTTAGATTCGATTCCCATTTAGTAACTGAACAGTTAAAGGAACTTAAACTCATGAGCTGCGCGCATACGAAGTTTAGAAACGCTGTATATTCTCAGATAGAGCCATCAACCAAAGACTAACGTAAAAGCGTACCATAAAAGAAAGTAACGTTTTGAGATCACAACAATTCTCGTTGCCACAGCATTGGCCCTATCACTGTGACAGAGAAACTAGGCGAGGTGGTGGTTGTCCCAACCAAATTAAAGCGATACATAGGTGAAAAGCCATTAATGAGGAGCTATTAGCACTTAATACTAGCTCAAATGTACAAAACATAGTTCTCTCTTTCAATAAACGCGCTAAATCAACTCAAAATGTTGATATACGGTGCATTCTGCAAAATGACACTTTTATATACGACTCTAAATCTATAGCAGAAATTTTCAGTGGTATTCTTGCAAATGCAAAAAGAATCCATCAATGGCGCTGTCTCAGGCGTTATATGCGTGACTGGTGACTCAATTAAATCTATTTCATTCACATGCTTGAAAATTGGTAAGGTTGAAGTACCCTTAAGGTTTCGAGAGGTCATGGGGTAGAATGGATTTCATCATTTCTCTACAAGTATAGTGGTCCGGATATTTAACTTCTTCTTCTAAAGCTGTTTACTCTCTCTGTGAAATTAGGTTCTTATGCATACTGTTGAAAACCACGTACATCATACCACGTTACAAATCCAGAGATAAGACTGACATGAACAATTATCAGCCGATAAATATTACTCCAATTATCTCTAGGATTATGGAAAAAATTATTAGTGACGAACTGTCCAACTATTTATTGACTGAACAATTTATTGATGATTCACAACATGGATTTCTTAAAAATCGATCTTGTTTGACATGCCACTTTGATTTCTTTAAATTAGTCTATTCTCTTCGTGGTAAAGAATACCTACTGTAAGTCCTATACCTGGACATTTCTAAGGCCTTCGACATGGTCAACCACCAACGTCTCATAAATAAACTCGCATCTTATGGGGTTCAAAACACTTTGCTAAGTTGGCTTGATTCCTCCTTCAGCAACCGAAATTAAACAGGTAAAATTAACTCTTCATTGTCGGAATCTGTCCCTGTTGGAAGTGGTGTAATACAAGGAAGTGTCTTATGCTCTTTGCTCCTTTTGGGGTTTATCAATAATATTTGGGAGAGCTTTTGTGTGCGTAAGCTCCTCCTGTACGCAGATGATCCTAGAGTAGTGTATTCATTTCCACCACATGAGCTGAACAATATTGAAAATTGCATCAGCACGGAGCTTAATAAGGTATCACAGCGATGCCCAAAATGGAAGCTGGGGCTTAATACAGCTAAATGTAGATGGATATACTTCGTTGATACATCACTCAACCTAGATCTTACCATAAATGGTGAAGTGTTATCTAGGTAACATACAGCAATAGATTGAGGACTTAGGTACTCCTACGGCATGTTGTTTACAGACGAGATATTAAAACAGACTTACAAGTCTCAACGACTTATAGGTTGAATAATCCGAAACCTTTTTAACAATGAATCACGTATTTGATTGTACAAAGTTCGTGTTCGACCACTCCCAGAATACTGAGCGTCTTTGCTTAGTAGTGCGCGCATAAAGGATAAATGAAGGCTGGAATCAGTAGAGAGACGATTAACGCTTGGTACTCTTGGAGCTGGTTGTTTTTCGCACAAGGGAAATTGAAGTGTTCATATCAAATTGACGCAGAGCTAGGAAAATTATTCCCTATTTGTAATTAAGCCATACATAATTGATATGGTGTGGAGGAATGTTGTGACCACTTGCGGATTGCGTATTAGTTAATTGTGGATTCAAATGTGAAATAACGTGATTTATTGTTGTCGGTCTATTCTTTGCATCACGTTTGCCTACATTTAAGCTATGGTTACGTACTGCAAATGGTACATACTGAGCGTAATAAACTTGGGCTTGACACTTTATGGAAAAAGAGAGGGAAATTAAATCTTTTCATATACTTTAAAATACTTTCGGGTCACATTTGCATTCATAACTTTTGAACAATGGTCTTGTTTTACTATTCCGACACTAGAAAATGGGTTTCAAGCGTTCTTATACCCTAACGCCTCAAGCTGGTCTGTATCGCTTACTGCCCCATAAGTGTGTTGAGTATTCAGTAAAAGCCATATGTCCATGTAGAGCTGTAGGTCTCATGTGGGACTGGAGGTTCGCCATAGAAACTGTGGATGATTAGGCATTGCTTCGGCAAGTTTAAATGGCTGTCCATGTGAAAAGTTGGTGGAATGGTTAACCGATTTCATTCATACTGGTGGTTGCTTTCCAGTGTTCTCAAGGGCTTTTGTCATTGCAGCATTATAGGGGAATGTTGCCACTGCTTGAATTGATGAGTTTGACTGTCGTGCAAGCGGAATGGGTCAACTTTGGCTTATAGAAAGTCCGAAGGAATTTCCGTCTTTTGGTCAACAAATTTTTCTTATTGCAATGAGAAGACGAAGTTTATCAGAATTATGTGATATATTAGCGCAATACATTTCGAACAATCTGATCACCAGATCAATCTGATCTGATTGATAGGCATTATCGAAATTTATCAAAGGGACTAATTGTTTTAAATTCTTGAAAAGAAGACTCCCTACACAAATTATAAAAAGTTTAGATGAACTTGTTAACCTTAAGTGAAAAATTTTATCGGAACGAGTGAAACTGGAATTTTATACATCTTGTTTGTCAAATCGCATTTTCCCGAATCATTTATGTAAGAATCTTCGTTCAAGTAAATTACAACCAAATATTCCAAATTTTATTCGACTGACAAAATCCTTTATAGAGAAATGCCATGATAAGTTGATTCATTTAGTTGAACTGCATACTCAAGCATTACCTGTGTTAGCAGGATTGTCTATAGTTTGCCATATCAAATTCATCAAATTTTGTAGTACTGTCACTTTGAAAACGAAAGAAGGGATCGGGAAAAAGCTGGAAAAATCTTTCTGTAACAATAATAATAATCTCACTTCCTTCCCAATTAATCCTGATAAATATGTCACAAATTTATCCTCTATTGTATTGTCCGTTCATGAAAAGGAGGCGCTTTCTCTGGGTTTCAACTTTTCTGTCCCTATTACACAAATTTCTGAACTGACAATCAACGCCCAATTTGAAAACCTTTATGATCAATTGAGTACTTTAACCTCCTCATCCTCAGAGAACCAAAGTTAGTTTAAGGCTAAATTAGTGGACATAGCGCATCACTTTCACTCCTCTGGACCGAAGCAGAGAAGCATACTAAATTCTCAGCACTTCAAATCCTTAAAAGAATTGCGAAACAATGCCGATATTATTATGCTTAAACCCGATAAAGGATCTGGTGTTGTAATTATGAATAAGTCCGATTACATAGATAAAATGGAATTGATTCTCAGTGATAAGAGCAAATTCATGGCTGATGTTGACTCTGATGGACTACATAAATTAGAAAAGAAAGTAAACTCGAATCTAACAAAATTGTTAAACATGAACGCTATTGACAAAGATGAGTTTCATTTATTAAAACCTATGGGTTTGGTGTATCCTCATTTATATGGATTGCCAAAAATACATAAGCCTAATATCCTCTTACGTCCAATTCTATCAATGTGTCGGTCACCTACACAGAAACTAGCGAAATGGCTTACAAAAATATTAAATCCTATCCGACATCAATTTTGTAAGTATTCCTTGATTGACTCATTTGATTTAATTAAATACTTAAAGGATATGAATATAAAAACAAAGACAATGTGTTCTTTTGATGTGAATACTTTATTTACAAATGTACCCCTGAGAAAAACTATTGATATTTTATGTGACTATATTTCACTTATTAATCTTCCATTGCCATTTCCTGTTGAAACTCTTAAAGATCTATTATTATTGTGCACTGACATTGTAAAATTCACATTTCAAGGTGAGCACTTTCGACAAATTGATGGCGTAGCTATGGGTAGTCCTTTAGGACCGTTGCTGTCGGATGTGTTCATGGGGTATGTTGAAAATTTAGCTGAAAACTCAATCCAAAAGATGTGTCTGTATAGACGATACGTTGATGATATCATAATCACAGGGGATAAATGTGAAGACGTGAACCATCTGTTAAAAGAACTCAATACAATTCAGAAGCATATTTCTCTTACGTGCGAAGAAGAGAAGAACAACCAACTTCCTTTTCTAGATATACTGATCAGTAGAAGAGAAGATGGTTCCATCCAACGTTCTATATATAGAAAGCCGACAAGGACGAACAAATACTTTAATTTTCATAGTCACTGCCCAATTCATTACAAACGTGGGTTAATTAAGGGCTTATTCAATAGAATCAATCGTATTTGTACTAGTGATACTATTGAAATAGAAACGAAGCTTCTAACTAATACGTTAATGAATAACGGTTATTCATTTAAGTTCATAAGCCGCTGGAATGGTTGCAATAAGATTAGACTTATTACACTTCTGGCACCCAAAAAGCGAGTTTATATTACATTACCATTTAAAAGTGACTCTAATAGTCTCATGTTAAGACGGAGACTAAAATTAGCCATAAATAGGACATTCTATGCAGCTCAACTTGTCATCATTGAAAAGACAAGGTCGATGGTCCACCAAAAACCTAGACAGCATATAAGCGATTGTGTCACATCCCATTGTGTATACTAATTTACATGTATGTGCGGAAACACGTACATAGGGAGGAGCAATCGTGATTTGCAAATAAGAGTGGCGGAACACATACCTAAATGGCTACAGAACCAAATGAATTCGAATAGTCAAATAAGATCACAGGATAGACAAACATCTTCCTCTATTGCGAAACATTTAGTTGAAACTGGTCATAAGGTTGACATCAAATCAGCATTTGTAGTGTTGTACAAAAGCCTTCAAGGACGTATACTAAGGTTTATTGAAGCCTTGGCTATACGGAAATTGAAACCCCTTTATGTGTTCAAAAACAATTTGTTCTTACCCTTAACCTACCCTGGTAATGCTTATTTATTATCCAGAGTAGTCATCACATTGTTTTTGTGTACTTTATTTATTTTCTTACCTAAACCTGTCTAGTTGACCTTTTAATTTTCATATAAAAATGTCTTAACAAGTATATGTGTGATCAGATTGTTCGAAATGTATTGCGCTAATATATCACATAATTCTGATAAACTTCGTCTTCTCATTGCATTATCGAAAATTATCAAAGGGACTAATTGTTTTAAATTTTTCTTAGCGAATAAACAGCAATATGTTGTGAACTATAAGAAAGATATTTGCAAGGTAAATTGAATAAGAAAGGAATGAACCAAATCGGTCGACTTGTTCAAAAGTATCACCTCAATATCTTGTGATATACTCTTTGAGACATGCATATACCAGTAGGAAGTCTGGTCTGATTCTGATCTAAACATCAATGCTAAGGTTATCACTGGAAATTTCAATTGCTGACTGCTTGAGCTATAGTCTGAACGAGGAATAGGGCAGGATGAACCAGGGAGTTCTTTGAACCAAAAAACTCGATACTTGTATAAGGGAAATTGAAGTGTTCTTATCAATTTGTCTAAGAGCTAGGATAAATATACCATCTTTGTAATTAAGCCGTACACAATGGATATGGTGAGGAGGAATTTTGTGACCACTTGCAGATCGCTTATTAGATAATTGTGGGTTCAAATGTGAAATAACGTGACTTACTGTTGTCGGCCTATTCTTTACATCACGTTTGCCTACATTAAGGCTTCGGTTACATATTGTATGTAAGTATAGATGATTTGATAGATTGGTGAACCGACAAATCCTCGTTGACGTTCACATAAAGTGCCCTCAATGATAAGAATCAGGCCTGGTTTTGGGTGGTATATTTTTGTTTCATGGAGCCCTAGTCACCACTGGGCACCGTTTTAGGGACCAGTTACTTCCAAGTAAAATTTCAACTTGTTCAGATTAGAATTCTTATCTCTGAACCTGCTGTGAAAGATTGTCTGGCAAAGCCCAGAATTCAGTCCACTTATTATTTCGTCATTCAGTGTATGGTCAGAACAACTGTCAAAGACTTGTTTACACCCGATCTCACTAAACGTTTTTGATGATAATCATTTGCACTATGTTTATATCTCCACTCCACATTCGACAGTGACATTCATTTCTAAGTTGAAGTGAATTTCATATGACTGTTAATTAGTTAGATAAAATAACACTAATTTCACTATGGAATAAAATGTTTGGAGAGTATTTGACAATCGAAGATCATTAAAAGTTGATGAGAGCTGTCCACTATTCCATACACAAATATATATGCCACTTGTACGTCTATAGCATTCTGTAGTTCATTATTCTGTATAACTTCAAAGTATGTATGTGTGCTTGTGCGTGTGCATGTGTGTCCATCAGAAATAATGGAATGCAGAAAGTCAACTTGAATCACCTTAGTAGCTTGTGATACACTTTAGTAGTTCTAAATATACCAGTACAGAGTCAGGAGGACACAATGAGTACAATTAGACCTATTGTATTTGGAATTGAAACCATGTAAAGAAATAATAAAGCACGAAGAAATCAACACTTGTGAAAAAAACTCTAAACACCCCAGAAAGAGAATCGATTATCACAAGTGTTCAGTATTTGCCGAGCAATGGACCAAAGTATTCAGGGTTAATTCTCTACTGGACCTCAGACGAAACTGGTCAGTGAATCCATTTCGAAGGATGGTTTTGAGACCTATGATGATTCAAGATTGTTAGTTGTGCGACATACATATGAGTGTATCTGCTGTCACCAACATGTGAGCCATGTCAAAGATTTCATCCTCTCAACACCGAAACGTTCGCTTTAGTGATCTTCAAAAATGGATCTACGAAATAAAGTAGGATTTGCATCATAGTCAATTGTGTGGAAAATTTCATGAGGAATAGTGAATGATCCATGAAGCTTGGCAAAACATACCGGAAATGTGAGTTTCGGATCCGCATTTTAAAATGTATTGATAGTCCATAGTTCGTTTCTCAAATATCAAAATACAGCGTTTGCATGATGAAGCAAATCGGAAGTAAAAAGCATACAGCTTACAGAGAAGTTGGGAATGGCGAACGAAGAAATCGTTCCGGACTTACAAAATCTGTGCCTACTGGAAGAAGCTAGGTGTCTGACGATCATGATGATGATGACAACCCAGGACGATGGACGTGGTGTTCGTTTCGTAGCGGGTGTAAAGTGTGACCGATAAGGGAATCGACCATGATAACATGAAACGCCCACCATCACATTAACATCTTTTGACTTTGTTCATAATAAAATAATATTCGCTTTGTTGACTCATTTTTCCTATCGTCTAGTTACTGTTTAGTATGTTATTCGTTTCTCTCCTCTTCCCTGTTTAACAGACTGCATTGCTTATTTTGTATACTAGCAGTGTTAATTTGAGTTTAAGAAACTTATAAAGTATGTCATGCCTAATAGCTTACTTGTTCCGACTTTGACTAAGCTGAGACTCTGGGCTCGACAGTCTGGATAATAATTCAGAATTACACCTGTACGAAATAATTTCATACATAGATGACGTTAGGAAGAAGAGGGTCACTGACTGTTAAATATTTTATGAGAACCGTAAATATTGAGATCGTCTGAACAAACTTTAGAACTTTTAAAACTAAAGACTACATCATGGATCATTCCATGAAATATGTCTGTAGATTAGCTTAAACCGAATGAAAGGTAGTTGTTTTTGAACAGATCATAAAGAGCGGTAGTCGATGTTTAGCCCGATGAAAGCTTATCCAAAGGAACCTGCAGGTAGACGTTGTTCAAATCAGCTCCACATGAAACTTTAGGATAGTGGACTTGACTAGGAATACCTTCAACTGTTGTGTGCTCTTACATGTGGAAAAAACTTTACAAAATCATGGATAAATATGAAGAACGATCATCAGAAGCTCCATTCTTATTAGGATTAATAGCAGGGTAAAATATCATTACTAGCGAATTAAGCAGAGGTCCAACATACCAGCATAGTGCAGTATTGTAAACTCTTGTAAAACGTTTTAGTTTATATAGTATGAAAACAATCACATAAACAATACAAACTATATTTTATATTCGTTTACGTGAAAAAATTGTAAAAGTGGTATGTAGTTCAATGAAAGAAATCTCCGATTCATTGAAATGTTTAACAACATAAATAAAGTGTTTTTTATAAACTATGAAAATGAAGACAATAAAGTAAGCAGCATGAAAACAAGCGACGAGCTGTTTGTTATCTTGAAAGTAAGAACTGAAAACAAAAGATTATAGAAAGTGTTTTTTTTAAGTTGAATTGGTAATAAAAATATTCCAGTGAAAGTTGTGTAAATCAAACAAACATGCATCCTTCAAAATGAATGTCAGATGCTTGATATCGGAGGCTGTTATAAATCACGCAGCTCCTAATTAGATCTGGCAGTTGAGGATGAATAAACTTTGTCGCAACATGCTCAACATTTAGTGTTGAAACAATCAAACCTTAGTACACATGAGATGAGCTGTGGAGTTTTTGTTTTAGAAAGGAATTTGATGAATTAATTGTTTAGGCAACACATTAGTATATCAGTGTTTGTTGAAGATGAAAAGTGAATGGCTGCAGAATGCTCGTGGTAATTATTTCTTAATTCGAATGAATAATATTGAGGAATGATAATGCGGTAAGTAACACAAGTATACTTTCTTTGAAATACAGACTTCCCATCAATTGCTATTGAAGCCTATGGACGAAAATGTATTTCTGCATTCGTTGACCTACAAGTGAAATGAAATTATGACTTAATTAATCCATACTGATTTACTTATTACACATCAAATGTAGTATGCTCCTGCTTAAGTCGATTGTCCTTTTAGTTTCAAATAAAGTGTTCAAACGATCAGTGGATTCCACATTTAATTCCTCCTTCACTTTCCACAATGGTTACGCTTTATTACGTCTGTCGACCTTTGAAAAGAATTTAATTACACAGACTTAACAGAAAATATGCGAATAATTATGATTATGTGATTGTTGATATCTCACATATGATCAAACAATTACTTTACTGTTTACCTACTTGAACTATTTTGTGGTATCTGTAAAGACCATCTGACGGCGAATAAGTTCTCTGAAGTAGTGAAAGTAAGACAAAATAATGTTTATACATATGTATAATGAATATTTGCTTCATTCAATGAATATGCATTCTAACACAAAATGCGTTTGAACACCAGATATCATCTCCCTTCCGAGTTTCAGGTGAAATAGTCCAATTAAATGGAACTTTCAACGGTCCTTATTATTATTTCAACGATATGATGAATGTTGTAGTCCAATCGAAGATTTTGCTTAACTAAGAGTCCGTTAATGTCTATTCAAACATACACATATAAATGATTTTTTGAGATTGTGTTATTCCAATGAAACCGTGTTTCCTCAATTGAACTAATTTGTATGCAGAAATGCTACTCAAATATCATTAGTTCCAATAACTGAACAAAATGATTGAACTTCATTTTTATGTTCTAATGTTCTGGTTTCAATCAATCATGATGTACCAACAAACTGTACATGGTCGTTCGTTGATTCAATGTTTCAGGAGGAGCATGATTTCGAAGATCATAATCGTAAGAACATGATAATCAAAAAATTGTTGAATATCAAACGGTCCACAGACAATGATCTGGAGACAATAAACTTTTACGAACTAAGCAACTGACAGAAACAAATTGGGGGACATCAAATATAAATTGGAAGTTCATGTGCTTCAATAAACCAAACCGATTTCTCGCACAACATCGTTTATTGTTGTATCTGTGATCAGTTTAATTTATTGAATCTACCAAGAGGTGTCGTATTGATGACATATCTGTTTTGCGGTATTTTAAATGGACAAAAGGGTATGTAATTTTCACTTTAGGAATAACATCAACAACAACTTATTCGTGAAATGAAATGTGCAAAAACCAAAACCAGTAAACATTTCAGTTTGGAAAGTGATTATCTTACCTCTAGTGTTTGTAATGAATCTACCAACATTAGAGCCATAAAATTTAAACGGAAATTTTGGATCGAAGTACTGAAAATATGCAAACATATGGATTAATATCTCCATGGCAACATTATTTGACTCATCTGATCAGTATCGAAGTTCTCAAACCTGTCATTGACAGTTGGTACGTGCTGGTTAACGCGAATGATCTGGGAATAAAAATGAAAATGAGACTGAATATGTGTATTGGAACCTGACTGATAACTTACATACTCATGTGAATCGCCTTTAAATATCAGTTTTCCTTCTTCAAGCGAATAAAGATTGTCACAAGGGAGCTGACATTCTAAGAATCTTGAAGTTATTTATCGTATTCCAACTGCTTTTCCTTATGGGGTTCGATCTCGCCACCTACACATAGCAGAAGCTATAGGAATTCGATCCAACAACCCAAGTCTTTGTGTTCATAAGAAATTTGTAACACCCTTATCCCTCCCTTGGCCTTAATAAATAATTTTATTTTCCATACTCTTTCTACGTTTATTTTTTTTCACCTCCCTATCAATTATTTACTTATCACTTATTTACTTCAAGAGACTGGTTTCTGTCAACTTCATGACCGCTATCAATCAAGTATGAAAGAATCGAGCTCTTTATCGACTTGACCATACTTTTTTCTTAACCACGAAGGGAGGTGTTTACTAACTCTTTGGTTCAGTTGTCTGGTAGTGCGCTCAATATAGCTTTCTCCACAGGAGCAGCTGAATTTATAGATACACATAGAAGTGGCAAAACCAGGCAACTTATCCTTTAGTTGGGGGATCCCCATAGATCGTGTCGAGTAAGAAAGAAAGAGGTCGGCTGCATTAAACGTTCTCTTAACTGCTTTAGTCAGTCTCTCCCGTAGTACATCATCAGCTAAATAACCTTTGAGTTGTAGTTTCAGGAAGAGTGGTTTCTCCGCAGCTGTTGATATCTTTATTTTCTTATTTGTTAAATGAAAATGTTTCTTCAGGAATCCTAGTGAATAACCCCTTTCAATAAACATATTATGGATAACCTCTAATTCATTGTTGATAGAATCGACTGAGCAAATCTTCCTAGCTCTATTTGGCAGACATTTGATTAAGTTCCTTTTATAGTAGATAGGTACGAAGCTTAAGAAGTGTGTCTACTGGCTAGATGAAGAGCTTTTCCTAAACACACTTCTACTGATGGAACACATGAACTTAAGTGGTAAACGGATGATATTTCCAGATGTTGCTTCCCTGTTCACCAACGTTATTTCAGTGTCTATATTTTTATAATCATTGACCTATTTTCCTATCATGTAACATAGATTCAAGCTTTTTATTATTCTTATCACAACTAGTACACCTGTCATTACACTATCAACTTGTACTTTTCACATATTATTAATTTTGACTATGTAATTTATTCCACTGTTAATTAATTAATTAATTAATTAATGCTTTCATCTTTGTGTTAATTACTATTAGCTTTATTCAATATTATATTTTTGGTACAATATAGAATTCTCAGCATTAAGTACTTCAACAAGTTTCCGTTTCTTACTTCTTCGTGCTTCCCGAGGATAAATATTGAGTGATCGCCAGTTAGAAGTTAGTAGCCAAGTCAATCGACATCTGGATAATCACAATTGATTGATCACTGGGTGGTGATCAATCTCATGCGTGTCAGGTCCTTAGTGCTGATCGAATGCTATCGATCAAGTTGCAATGTGGCCACCAGTCTAGGTGGCTCGACACTGCGGGCACTATATAAATTAGGGTAACATGGTGGTTGGAGGTGGTCAACAGGAAACCCTGGACCCGGGTTTCGTGCTACTTGGCACTCGTCAGCAAGGTGTACCTGTAATCCTGAGGGAACTGATGCTCCCTGGCGGATTCGATCCCGCGTCACTCAGCTTCACAGTCAGAGACGTTACCACTGAGCTATTCGGGCCGCGACCGACCTCCTGTAGGACTGAGATCTAATCACAATTGATTGATCACTGGGTGGTGATCAATCTCATGCGTGTCAGGTCCTTAGTGCTGATCGAATGCTATCGATCAAGTTGCAATGTGGCCACCAGTCTAGGTGGCTCGACACTGCGGGCACTATATATATTAGGGTAACATGGTGGTTGGAGGTGGTCAACAGGAAACCCTGGACCCGGGTTTCGTGCTACTTGGCACTCGTCAGCAAGGTGTACCTGTAATCCTGAGGGAACTGATGCTCCCTGGCGGATTCGATCCCGCGTCACTCAGCTTCACAGTCAGAGACGTTACCACTGAGCTATTCGGGCCGCGACCGACCTCCTGTAGGACTGAGATCTAATCACAATTGATTGATCACTGGGTGGTGATCAATCTCATGCGTGTCAGGTCCTTAGTGCTGATCGAATGCTATCGATCAAGTTGCAATGTGGCCACCAGTCTAGGTGGCTCGACACTGCGGGCACTATATATATTAGGGTAACATGGTGGTTGGAGGTGGTCAACAGGAAACCCTGGACCCGGGTTTCGTGCTACTTGGCACTCGTCAGCAAGGTGTACCTGTAATCCTGAGGGAACTGATGCTCCCTGGCGGATTCGATCCCGCGTCACTCAGCTTCACAGTCAGAGACGTTACCACTGAGCTATTCGGGCCGCGACCGACCTCCTGTAGGACTGAGATCTAATCACAATTGATTGATCACTGGGTGGTGATCAATCTCATGCGTGTCAGGTCCTTAGTGCTGATCGAATGCTATCGATCAAGTTGCAATGTGGCCACCAGTCTAGGTGGCTCGACACTGCGGGCACTATATATATTAGGGTAACATGGTGGTTGGAGGTGGTCAACAGGAAACCCTGGACCCGGGTTTCGTGCTACTTGGCACTCGTCAGCAAGGTGTACCTGTAATCCTGAGGGAACTGATGCTCCCTGGCGGATTCGATCCCGCGTCACTCAGCTTCACAGTCAGAGACGTTACCACTGAGCTATTCGGGCCGCGACCGACCTCCTGTAGGACTGAGATCTAATCACAATTGATTGATCACTGGGTGGTGATCAATCTCATGCGTGTCAGGTCCTTAGTGCTGATCGAATGCTATCGATCAAGTTGCAATGTGGCCACCAGTCTAGGTGGCTCGACACTGCGGGCACTATATAAATTAGGGTAACATGGTGGTTGGAGGTGGTCAACAGGAAACCCTGGACCCGGGTTTCGTGCTACTTGGCACTCGTCAGCAAGGTGTACCTGTAATCCTGAGGGAACTGATGCTCCCTGGCGGATTCGATCCCGCGTCACTCAGCTTCACAGTCAGAGACGTTACCACTGAGCTATTCGGGCCGCGACCGACCTCCTGTAGGACTGAGATCTAATCACAATTGATTGATCACTGGGTGGTGATCAATCTCATGCGTGTCAGGTCCTTAGTGCTGATCGAATGCTATCGATCAAGTTGCAATGTGGCCACCAGTCTAGGTGGCTCGACACTGTGGGCACTATATATATTAGGGTAACATGGTGGTTGGAGGTGGTCAACAGGAAACCCTGGACCCGGGTTTCGTGCTACTTGGCACTCGTCAGCAAGGTGTACCTGTATTCCTGAGGGAACTGATGCTCCCTGGCGGATTCGATCCCGCGTCACTCAGCTTCACAGTCAGAGACGTTACCACTGAGCTATTCGGGCCGCGACCGACCTCCTGTAGGACTGAGATCTAATCACAATTGATTGATCACTGGGTGGTGATCAATCTCATGCGTGTCAGGTCCTTAGTGCTGATCGAATGCTATCGATCAAGTTGCAATGTGGCCACCAGTCTAGGTGGCTCGACACTGCGGGCACTATATATATTAGGGTAACATGGTGGTTGGAGGTGGTCAACAGGAAACCCTGGACCCGGGTTTCGTGCTACTTGGCACTCGTCAGCAAGGTGTACCTGTAATCCTGAGGGAACTGATGCTCCCTGGCGGATTCGATCCCGCGTCACTCAGCTTCACAGTCAGAGACGTTACCACTGAGCTATTCGGGCCGCGACCGACCTCCTGTAGGACTGAGATCTAATCACAATTGATTGATCACTGGGTGGTGATCAATCTCATGCGTGTCAGGTCCTTAGTGCTGATCGAATGCTATCGATCAAGTTGCAATGTGGCCACCAGTCTAGGTGGCTCGACACTGCGGGCACTATATATATTAGGGTAACATGGTGGTTGGAGGTGGTCAACAGGAAACCCTGGACCCGGGTTTCGTGCTACTTGGCACTCGTCAGCAAGGTGTACCTGTAATCCTGAGGGAACTGATGCTCCCTGGCGGATTCGATCCCGCGTCACTCAGCTTCACAGTCAGAGACGTTACCACTGAGCTATTCGGGCCGCGACCGACCTCCTGTAGGACTGAGATCTAATCACAATTGATTGATCACTGGGTGGTGATCAATCTCATGCGTGTCAGGTCCTTAGTGCTGATCGAATGCTATCGATCAAGTTGCAATGTGGCCACCAGTCTAGGTGGCTCGACACTGCGGGCACTATATATATTAGGGTAACATGGTGGTTGGAGGTGGTCAACAGGAAACCCTGGACCCGGGTTTCGTGCTACTTGGCACTCGTCAGCAAGGTGTACCTGTAATCCTGAGGGAACTGATGCTCCCTGGCGGATTCGATCCCGCGTCACTCAGCTTCACAGTCAGAGACGTTACCACTGAGCTATTCGGGCCGCGACCGACCTCCTGTAGGACTGAGATCTAATCACAATTGATTGATCACTGGGTGGTGATCAATCTCATGCGTGTCAGGTCCTTAGTGCTGATCGAATGCTATCGATCAAGTTGCAATGTGGCCACCAGTCTAGGTGGCTCGACACTGCGGGCACTATATAAATTAGGGTAACATGGTGGTTGGAGGTGGTCAACAGGAAACCCTGGACCCGGGTTTCGTGCTACTTGGCACTCGTCAGCAAGGTGTACCTGTAATCCTGAGGGAACTGATGCTCCCTGGCGGATTCGATCCCGCGTCACTCAGCTTCACAGTCAGAGACGTTACCACTGAGCTATTCGGGCCGCGACCGACCTCCTGTAGGACTGAGATCTAATCACAATTGATTGATCACTGGGTGGTGATCAATCTCATGCGTGTCAGGTCCTTAGTGCTGATCGAATGCTATCGATCAAGTTGCAATGTGGCCACCAGTCTAGGTGGCTCGACACTGTGGGCACTATATATATTAGGGTAACATGGTGGTTGGAGGTGGTCAACAGGAAACCCTGGACCCGGGTTTCGTGCTACTTGGCACTCGTCAGCAAGGTGTACCTGTAATCCTGAGGGAACTGATGCTCCCTGGCGGATTCGATCCCGCGTCACTCAGCTTCACAGTCAGAGACGTTACCACTGAGCTATTCGGGCCGCGACCGACCTCCTGTAGGACTGAGATCTAATCACAATTGATTGATCACTGGGTGGTGATCAATCTCATGCGTGTCAGGTCCTTAGTGCTGATCGAATGCTATCGATCAAGTTGCAATGTGGCCACCAGTCTAGGTGGCTCGACACTGCGGGCACTATATATATTAGGGTAACATGGTGGTTGGAGGTGGTCAACAGGAAACCCTGGACCCGGGTTTCGTGCTACTTGGCACTCGTCAGCAAGGTGTACCTGTAATCCTGAGGGAACTGATGCTCCCTGGCGGATTCGATCCCGCGTCACTCAGCTTCACAGTCAGAGACGTTACCACTGAGCTATTCGGGCCGCGACCGACCTCCTGTAGGACTGAGATCTAATCACAATTGATTGATCACTGGGTGGTGATCAATCTCATGCGTGTCAGGTCCTTAGTGCTGATCGAATGCTATCGATCAAGTTGCAATGTGGCCACCAGTCTAGGTGGCTCGACACTGCGGGCACTATATATATTAGGGTAACATGGTGGTTGGAGGTGGTCAACAGGAAACCCTGGACCCGGGTTTCGTGCTACTTGGCACTCGTCAGCAAGGTGTACCTGTAATCCTGAGGGAACTGATGCTCCCTGGCGGATTCGATCCCGCGTCACTCAGCTTCACAGTCAGAGACGTTACCACTGAGCTATTCGGGCCGCGACCGACCTCCTGTAGGACTGAGATCTAATCACAATTGATTGATCACTGGGTGGTGATCAATCTCATGCGTGTCAGGTCCTTAGTGCTGATCGAATGCTATCGATCAAGTTGCAATGTGGCCACCAGTCTAGGTGGCTCGACACTGCGGGCACTATATATATTAGGGTAACATGGTGGTTGGAGGTGGTCAACAGGAAACCCTGGACCCGGGTTTCGTGCTACTTGGCACTCGTCAGCAAGGTGTACCTGTAATCCTGAGGGAACTGATGCTCCCTGGCGGATTCGATCCCGCGTCACTCAGCTTCACAGTCAGAGACGTTACCACTGAGCTATTCGGGCCGCGACCGACCTCCTGTAGGACTGAGATCTAATCACAATTGATTGATCACTGGGTGGTGATCAATCTCATGCGTGTCAGGTCCTTAGTGCTGATCGAATGCTATCGATCAAGTTGCAATGTGGCCACCAGTCTAGGTGGCTCGACACTGCGGGCACTATATATATTAGGGTAACATGGTGGTTGGAGGTGGTCAACAGGAAACCCTGGACCCGGGTTTCGTGCTACTTGGCACTCGTCAGCAAGGTGTACCTGTAATCCTGAGGGAACTGATGCTCCCTGGCGGATTCGATCCCGCGTCACTCAGCTTCACAGTCAGAGACGTTACCACTGAGCTATTCGGGCCGCGACCGACCTCCTGTAGGACTGAGATCTAATCACAATTGATTGATCACTGGGTGGTGATCAATCGCATGCGTGTCAGGTCCTTAGTGCTGATCGAATGCTATCGATCAAGTTGCAATGTGGCCACCAGTCTAGGTGGCTCGACACTGCGGGCACTATATATATTAGGGTAACATGGTGGTTGGAGGTGGTCAACAGGAAACCCTGGACCCGGGTTTCGTGCTACTTGGCACTCGTCAGCAAGGTGTACCTGTAATCCTGAGGGAACTGATGCTCCCTGGCGGATTCGATCCCGCGTCACTCAGCTTCACAGTCAGAGACGTTACCACTGAGCTATTCGGGCCGCGACCGACCTCCTGTAGGACTGAGATCTAATCACAATTGATTGATCACTGGGTGGTGATCAATCGCATGCGTGTCAGGTCCTTAGTGCTGATCGAATGCTATCGATCAAGTTGCAATGTGGCCACCAGTCTAGGTGGCTCGACACTGCGGGCACTATATATATTAGGGTAACATGGTGGTTGGAGGTGGTCAACAGGAAACCCTGGACCCGGGTTTCGTGCTACTTGGCACTCGTCAGCAAGGTGTACCTGTAATCCTGAGGGAACTGATGCTCCCTGGCGGATTCGATCCCGCGTCACTCAGCTTCACAGTCAGAGACGTTACCACTGAGCTATTCGGGCCGCGACCGACCTCCTGTAGGACTGAGATCTAATCACAATTGATTGATCACTGGGTGGTGATCAATCTCATGCGTGTCAGGTCCTTAGTGCTGATCGAATGCTATCGATCAAGTTGCAATGTGGCCACCAGTCTAGGTGGCTCGACACTGCGGGCACTATATATAGGGTAACATGGGGTTGAGGTGGTCAACAGGAAACCCTGGACCCGGGTTTCGTGCCAAGTAGCACGAAACCCGGGTCCAGGGTTTCCTGTTGACCACCTCCAACCACCATGTTACCCTAATATATATAGTGCCCGCAGTGTCGAGCCACCTAGACTGGTGGCCACATTGCAACTTGATCGATAGCATTCGATCAGCACTAAGGACCTGACACGCATGAGATTGATCACCACCCAGTGATCAATCAATTGTGATTAGATCTCAGTCCTACAGGAGGTCGGTCGCGGCCCGAATAGCTCAGTGGTAACGTCTCTGACTGTGAAGCTGAGTGACGCGGGATCGAATCCGCCAGGGAGCATCAGTTCCCTCAGGATTACAGGTACACCTTGCTGACGAGTGCCAAGTAGCACGAAACCCGGGTCCAGGGTTTCCTGTTGACCACCTCCAACCACCATGTTACCCTAATATATATAGTGCCCGCAGTGTCGAGCCACCTAGACTGGTGGCCACATTGCAACTTGATCGATAGCATTCGATCAGCACTAAGGACCTGACACGCATGAGATTGATCACCACCCAGTGATCAATCAATTGTGATTAGATCTCAGTCCTACAGGAGGTCGGTCGCGGCCCGAATAGCTCAGTGGTAACGTCTCTGACTGTGAAGCTGAGTGACGCGGGATCGAATCCGCCAGGGAGCATCAGTTCCCTCAGGATTACAGGTACACCTTGCTGACGAGTGCCAAGTAGCACGAAACCCGGGTCCAGGGTTTCCTGTTGACCACCTCCAACCACCATGTTACCCTAATATATATAGTGCCCGCAGTGTCGAGCCACCTAGACTGGTGGCCACATTGCAACTTGATCGATAGCATTCGATCAGCACTAAGGACCTGACACGCATGAGATTGATCACCACCCAGTGATCAATCAATTGTGATTAGATCTCAGTCCTACAGGAGGTCGGTCGCGGCCCGAATAGCTCAGTGGTAACGTCTCTGACTGTGAAGCTGAGTGACGCGGGATCGAATCCGCCAGGGAGCATCAGTTCCCTCAGGATTACAGGTACACCTTGCTGACGAGTGCCAAGTAGCACGAAACCCGGGTCCAGGGTTTCCTGTTGACCACCTCCAACCACCATGTTACCCTAATATATATAGTGCCCGCAGTGTCGAGCCACCTAGACTGGTGGCCACATTGCAACTTGATCGATAGCATTCGATCAGCACTAAGGACCTGACACGCATGAGATTGATCACCACCCAGTGATCAATCAATTGTGATTAGATCTCAGTCCTACAGGAGGTCGGTCGCGGCCCGAATAGCTCAGTGGTAACGTCTCTGACTGTGAAGCTGAGTGACGCGGGATCGAATCCGCCAGGGAGCATCAGTTCCCTCAGGATTACAGGTACACCTTGCTGACGAGTGCCAAGTAGCACGAAACCCGGGTCCAGGGTTTCCTGTTGACCACCTCCAACCACCATGTTACCCTAATATATATAGTGCCCGCAGTGTCGAGCCACCTAGACTGGTGGCCACATTGCAACTTGATCGATAGCATTCGATCAGCACTAAGGACCTGACACGCATGAGATTGATCACCACCCAGTGATCAATCAATTGTGATTAGATCTCAGTCCTACAGGAGGTCGGTCGCGGCCCGAATAGCTCAGTGGTAACGTCTCTGACTGTGAAGCTGAGTGACGCGGGATCGAATCCGCCAGGGAGCATCAGTTCCCTCAGGATTACAGGTACACCTTGCTGACGAGTGCCAAGTAGCACGAAACCCGGGTCCAGGGTTTCCTGTTGACCACCTCCAACCACCATGTTACCCTAATATATATAGTGCCCGCAGTGTCGAGCCACCTAGACTGGTGGCCACATTGCAACTTGATCGATAGCATTCGATCAGCACTAAGGACCTGACACGCATGAGATTGATCACCACCCAGTGATCAATCAATTGTGATTAGATCTCAGTCCTACAGGAGGTCGGTCGCGGCCCGAATAGCTCAGTGGTAACGTCTCTGACTGTGAAGCTGAGTGACGCGGGATCGAATCCGCCAGGGAGCATCAGTTCCCTCAGGATTACAGGTACACCTTGCTGACGAGTGCCAAGTAGCACGAAACCCGGGTCCAGGGTTTCCTGTTGACCACCTCCAACCACCATGTTACCCTAATATATATAGTGCCCGCAGTGTCGAGCCACCTAGACTGGTGGCCACATTGCAACTTGATCGATAGCATTCGATCAGCACTAAGGACCTGACACGCATGAGATTGATCACCACCCAGTGATCAATCAATTGTGATTAGATCTCAGTCCTACAGGAGGTCGGTCGCGGCCCGAATAGCTCAGTGGTAACGTCTCTGACTGTGAAGCTGAGTGACGCGGGATCGAATCCGCCAGGGAGCATCAGTTCCCTCAGGATTACAGGTACACCTTGCTGACGAGTGCCAAGTAGCACGAAACCCGGGTCCAGGGTTTCCTGTTGACCACCTCCAACCACCATGTTACCCTAATATATATAGTGCCCGCAGTGTCGAGCCACCTAGACTGGTGGCCACATTGCAACTTGATCGATAGCATTCGATCAGCACTAAGGACCTGACACGCATGAGATTGATCACCACCCAGTGATCAATCAATTGTGATTAGATCTCAGTCCTACAGGAGGTCGGTCGCGGCCCGAATAGCTCAGTGGTAACGTCTCTGACTGTGAAGCTGAGTGACGCGGGATCGAATCCGCCAGGGAGCATCAGTTCCCTCAGGATTACAGGTACACCTTGCTGACGAGTGCCAAGTAGCACGAAACCCGGGTCCAGGGTTTCCTGTTGACCACCTCCAACCACCATGTTACCCTAATATATATAGTGCCCGCAGTGTCGAGCCACCTAGACTGGTGGCCACATTGCAACTTGATCGATAGCATTCGATCAGCACTAAGGACCTGACACGCATGAGATTGATCACCACCCAGTGATCAATCAATTGTGATTAGATCTCAGTCCTACAGGAGGTCGGTCGCGGCCCGAATAGCTCAGTGGTAACGTCTCTGACTGTGAAGCTGAGTGACGCGGGATCGAATCCGCCAGGGAGCATCAGTTCCCTCAGGATTACAGGTACACCTTGCTGACGAGTGCCAAGTAGCACGAAACCCGGGTCCAGGGTTTCCTGTTGACCACCTCCAACCACCATGTTACCCTAATATATATAGTGCCCGCAGTGTCGAGCCACCTAGACTGGTGGCCACATTGCAACTTGATCGATAGCATTCGATCAGCACTAAGGACCTGACACGCATGAGATTGATCACCACCCAGTGATCAATCAATTGTGATTAGATCTCAGTCCTACAGGAGGTCGGTCGCGGCCCGAATAGCTCAGTGGTAACGTCTCTGACTGTGAAGCTGAGTGACGCGGGATCGAATCCGCCAGGGAGCATCAGTTCCCTCAGGATTACAGGTACACCTTGCTGACGAGTGCCAAGTAGCACGAAACCCGGGTCCAGGGTTTCCTGTTGACCACCTCCAACCACCATGTTACCCTAATATATATAGTGCCCGCAGTGTCGAGCCACCTAGACTGGTGGCCACATTGCAACTTGATCGATAGCATTCGATCAGCACTAAGGACCTGACACGCATGAGATTGATCACCACCCAGTGATCAATCAATTGTGATTAGATCTCAGTCCTACAGGAGGTCGGTCGCGGCCCGAATAGCTCAGTGGTAACGTCTCTGACTGTGAAGCTGAGTGACGCGGGATCGAATCCGCCAGGGAGCATCAGTTCCCTCAGGATTACAGGTACACCTTGCTGACGAGTGCCAAGTAGCACGAAACCCGGGTCCAGGGTTTCCTGTTGACCACCTCCAACCACCATGTTACCCTAATATATATAGTGCCCGCAGTGTCGAGCCACCTAGACTGGTGGCCACATTGCAACTTGATCGATAGCATTCGATCAGCACTAAGGACCTGACACGCATGAGATTGATCACCACCCAGTGATCAATCAATTGTGATTAGATCTCAGTCCTACAGGAGGTCGGTCGCGGCCCGAATAGCTCAGTGGTAACGTCTCTGACTGTGAAGCTGAGTGACGCGGGATCGAATCCGCCAGGGAGCATCAGTTCCCTCAGGATTACAGGTACACCTTGCTGACGAGTGCCAAGTAGCACGAAACCCGGGTCCAGGGTTTCCTGTTGACCACCTCCAACCACCATGTTACCCTAATATATATAGTGCCCGCAGTGTCGAGCCACCTAGACTGGTGGCCACATTGCAACTTGATCGATAGCATTCGATCAGCACTAAGGACCTGACACGCATGAGATTGATCACCACCCAGTGATCAATCAATTGTGATTAGATCTCAGTCCTACAGGAGGTCGGTCGCGGCCCGAATAGCTCAGTGGTAACGTCTCTGACTGTGAAGCTGAGTGACGCGGGATCGAATCCGCCAGGGAGCATCAGTTCCCTCAGGATTACAGGTACACCTTGCTGACGAGTGCCAAGTAGCACGAAACCCGGGTCCAGGGTTTCCTGTTGACCACCTCCAACCACCATGTTACCCTAATATATATAGTGCCCGCAGTGTCGAGCCACCTAGACTGGTGGCCACATTGCAACTTGATCGATAGCATTCGATCAGCACTAAGGACCTGACACGCATGAGATTGATCACCACCCAGTGATCAATCAATTGTGATTAGATCTCAGTCCTACAGGAGGTCGGTCGCGGCCCGAATAGCTCAGTGGTAACGTCTCTGACTGTGAAGCTGAGTGACGCGGGATCGAATCCGCCAGGGAGCATCAGTTCCCTCAGGATTACAGGTACACCTTGCTGACGAGTGCCAAGTAGCACGAAACCCGGGTCCAGGGTTTCCTGTTGACCACCTCCAACCACCATGTTACCCTAATATATATAGTGCCCGCAGTGTCGAGCCACCTAGACTGGTGGCCACATTGCAACTTGATCGATAGCATTCGATCAGCACTAAGGACCTGACACGCATGAGATTGATCACCACCCAGTGATCAATCAATTGTGATTAGATCTCAGTCCTACAGGAGGTCGGTCGCGGCCCGAATAGCTCAGTGGTAACGTCTCTGACTGTGAAGCTGAGTGACGCGGGATCGAATCCGCCAGGGAGCATCAGTTCCCTCAGGATTACAGGTACACCTTGCTGACGAGTGCCAAGTAGCACGAAACCCGGGTCCAGGGTTTCCTGTTGACCACCTCCAACCACCATGTTACCCTAATATATATAGTGCCCGCAGTGTCGAGCCACCTAGACTGGTGGCCACATTGCAACTTGATCGATAGCATTCGATCAGCACTAAGGACCTGACACGCATGAGATTGATCACCACCCAGTGATCAATCAATTGTGATTAGATCTCAGTCCTACAGGAGGTCGGTCGCGGCCCGAATAGCTCAGTGGTAACGTCTCTGACTGTGAAGCTGAGTGACGCGGGATCGAATCCGCCAGGGAGCATCAGTTCCCTCAGGATTACAGGTACACCTTGCTGACGAGTGCCAAGTAGCACGAAACCCGGGTCCAGGGTTTCCTGTTGACCACCTCCAACCACCATGTTACCCTAATATATATAGTGCCCGCAGTGTCGAGCCACCTAGACTGGTGGCCACATTGCAACTTGATCGATAGCATTCGATCAGCACTAAGGACCTGACACGCATGAGATTGATCACCACCCAGTGATCAATCAATTGTGATTAGATCTCAGTCCTACAGGAGGTCGGTCGCGGCCCGAATAGCTCAGTGGTAACGTCTCTGACTGTGAAGCTGAGTGACGCGGGATCGAATCCGCCAGGGAGCATCAGTTCCCTCAGGATTACAGGTACACCTTGCTGACGAGTGCCAAGTAGCACGAAACCCGGGTCCAGGGTTTCCTGTTGACCACCTCCAACCACCATGTTACCCTAATATATATAGTGCCCGCAGTGTCGAGCCACCTAGACTGGTGGCCACATTGCAACTTGATCGATAGCATTCGATCAGCACTAAGGACCTGACACGCATGAGATTGATCACCACCCAGTGATCAATCAATTGTGATTAGATCTCAGTCCTACAGGAGGTCGGTCGCGGCCCGAATAGCTCAGTGGTAACGTCTCTGACTGTGAAGCTGAGTGACGCGGGATCGAATCCGCCAGGGAGCATCAGTTCCCTCAGGATTACAGGTACACCTTGCTGACGAGTGCCAAGTAGCACGAAACCCGGGTCCAGGGTTTCCTGTTGACCACCTCCAACCACCATGTTACCCTAATATATATAGTGCCCGCAGTGTCGAGCCACCTAGACTGGTGGCCACATTGCAACTTGATCGATAGCATTCGATCAGCACTAAGGACCTGACACGCATGAGATTGATCACCACCCAGTGATCAATCAATTGTGATTAGATCTCAGTCCTACAGGAGGTCGGTCGCGGCCCGAATAGCTCAGTGGTAACGTCTCTGACTGTGAAGCTGAGTGACGCGGGATCGAATCCGCCAGGGAGCATCAGTTCCCTCAGGATTACAGGTACACCTTGCTGACGAGTGCCAAGTAGCACGAAACCCGGGTCCAGGGTTTCCTGTTGACCACCTCCAACCACCATGTTACCCTAATATATATAGTGCCCGCAGTGTCGAGCCACCTAGACTGGTGGCCACATTGCAACTTGATCGATAGCATTCGATCAGCACTAAGGACCTGACACGCATGAGATTGATCACCACCCAGTGATCAATCAATTGTGATTAGATCTCAGTCCTACAGGAGGTCGGTCGCGGCCCGAATAGCTCAGTGGTAACGTCTCTGACTGTGAAGCTGAGTGACGCGGGATCGAATCCGCCAGGGAGCATCAGTTCCCTCAGGATTACAGGTACACCTTGCTGACGAGTGCCAAGTAGCACGAAACCCGGGTCCAGGGTTTCCTGTTGACCACCTCCAACCACCATGTTACCCTAATATATATAGTGCCCGCAGTGTCGAGCCACCTAGACTGGTGGACACATTGCAACTTGATCGATAGCATTCGATCAGCACTAAGGACCTGACACGCATGAGATTGATCACCACCCAGTGATCAATCAATTGTGATTAGATCTCAGTCCTACAGGAGGTCGGTCGCGGCCCGAATAGCTCAGTGGTAACGTCTCTGACTGTGAAGCTGAGTGACGCGGGATCGAATCCGCCAGGGAGCATCAGTTCCCTCAGGATTACAGGTACACCTTGCTGACGAGTGCCAAGTAGCACGAAACCCGGGTCCAGGGTTTCCTGTTGACCACCTCCAACCACCATGTTACCCTAATATATATAGTGCCCGCAGTGTCGAGCCACCTAGACTGGTGGCCACATTGCAACTTGATCGATAGCATTCGATCAGCACTAAGGACCTGACACGCATGAGATTGATCACCACCCAGTGATCAATCAATTGTGATTAGATCTCAGTCCTACAGGAGGTCGGTCGCGGCCCGAATAGCTCAGTGGTAACGTCTCTGACTGTGAAGCTGAGTGACGCGGGATCGAATCCGCCAGGGAGCATCAGTTCCCTCAGGATTACAGGTACACCTTGCTGACGAGTGCCAAGTAGCACGAAACCCGGGTCCAGGGTTTCCTGTTGACCACCTCCAACCACCATGTTACCCTAATATATATAGTGCCCGCAGTGTCGAGCCACCTAGACTGGTGGCCACATTGCAACTTGATCGATAGCATTCGATCAGCACTAAGGACCTGATCACCACCCAGTGATCAATCAATTGTGATTAGATCTCAGTCCTACAGGAGGTCGGTCGCGGCCCGAATAGCTCAGTGGTAACGTCTCTGACTGTGAAGCTGAGTGACGCGGGATCGAATCCGCCAGGGAGCATCAGTTCCCTCAGGATTACAGGTACACCTTGCTGACGAGTGCCAAGTAGCACGAAACCCGGGTCCAGGGTTTCCTGTTGACCACCTCCAACCACCATGTTACCCTAATATATATAGTGCCCGCAGTGTCGAGCCACCTAGACTGGTGGCCACATTGCAACTTGATCGATAGCATTCGATCAGCACTAAGGACCTGACACGCATGAGATTGATCACCACCCAGTGATCAATCAATTGTGATTAGATCTCAGTCCTACAGGAGGTCGGTCGCGGCCCGAATAGCTCAGTGGTAACGTCTCTGACTGTGAAGCTGAGTGACGCGGGATCGAATCCGCCAGGGAGCATCAGTTCCCTCAGGATTACAGGTACACCTTGCTGACGAGTGCCAAGTAGCACGAAACCCGGGTCCAGGGTTTCCTGTTGACCACCTCCAACCACCATGTTACCCTAATATATATAGTGCCCGCAGTGTCGAGCCACCTAGACTGGTGGCCACATTGCAACTTGATCGATAGCATTCGATCAGCACTAAGGACCTGACACGCATGAGATTGATCACCACCCAGTGATCAATCAATTGTGATTAGATCTCAGTCCTACAGGAGGTCGGTCGCGGCCCGAATAGCTCAGTGGTAACGTCTCTGACTGTGAAGCTGAGTGACGCGGGATCGAATCCGCCAGGGAGCATCAGTTCCCTCAGGATTACAGGTACACCTTGCTGACGAGTGCCAAGTAGCACGAAACCCGGGTCCAGGGTTTCCTGTTGACCACCTCAAACCACCATGTTACATCTGGATAATGTACATTCTTCTCGCTGCATATTGCCAACCATATTGCAACCACGATATCTCTGGTTAGGCCTTCTGTAACCTTTACATCGAAAGGTTGTACACTTTTCAGAAACACACCATAATAGGTTGTGCGATCAATAAGCATAATGATGTATTAAAACAAACAAAATTAGATAACTTGTTGAAATATCTAGAAGATAGGAACAGGTAGCCCTTAGGTTTAAACAGGCCGCCAAAGTGCAGATGCAAATGAATGATGACGAGTGATTTCACAAAACTTTTTTTGCCTATATAAATGAATAACAAGCCTAAGGTAACTATACATACAACGTCATATTGACTAAGTGGATATGCATAGCGAATCTACAAACAATTCAACGAATATTTAATGGCGGGTACAGACAGTTTGAATTTGATGCAGTTCATCACACTATTACATCGTTCAATCATTGACTCATAAACTGCCTTGATTGGTTTAATAATTTCGTATATGCATATAAATATTACTGTATATTAGAGTAAAGCCTGATGAGGATCTAATCGAAAACAATATTGTTCGCTTATATATGTTGTTCTAAATCACAATATGGGAATTTTTGAAATTTTGAAAACTATTTTGCATATGATTAGTAATATTTTAAACTTTGTGACTGATTTCCACTTTAGTATTTCAATGAATTGAGCTTCTTTTGATTATCAATTGTATTGAAACATATAGGTTAAATAATTTTGATAAAAGAATGTTCAATGTTCTCACGTAGGGCTCACAATTCTGTCTTGTAACATGTTCGATATGACTCTCGAAGCTTCTTACGTAACTGGTTCAAATGACTGTTACCAGACATCTCTCCGAAGTCTACAGATTTCAGAAACACATTGCAAATTACTAACTGCAATCTAACATTGTTAAGTATAGATCACGAAGTAACAATGATGTATGGAGCGAATTCCAGGAAAAGTGCAGATGCAAATGAATGATGACGAGTGATTTCACAAAACTTTTTTTGCCTATATAAATGAATAACAAGCCTAAGGTAACTATACATACAACGTCATATTGACTAAGTGGATATGCATAGCGAATCTACAAACAATTCAACGAATATTTAATGGCGGGTACAGACAGTTTGAATTTGATGCAGTTCATCACACTATTACATCGTTCGATAGGATTAACCACAAATGTTAAGAGAAAAAAGAATACTTGGCACCGTTAGTTTTTGTCACATATGATACTACAATTTGGCTTCAGGATGTGTAAACTCATCATTGGTTTTGAATTTTCAATAAACAGTATTGTTTGAAAAGTGAGTCCATATATGACAAATTGTCATCCACTTGATGAAGCTGATGTATGGAATAAATAACGAGCCATTTAGGCACTATTATGAAAACGATAGCACATACTTGAAAATGACATTTCCCAATGAAAACATGTACTCTGTTCAATCGATTCTCTTTAATTCGCCAAATTATGCAATGGTTATGTGATAATAAGATTCTGTTGAATCATCATTCTTACTAGAAATCCTTGAAATAACTCAATCCAGACCAACGCACAACGAGGTGAGTACAAATGAACATAATGTATTTGGAATTCGCAATCAGGCAGTTACCAAGTACAGAAGAATGATTAGTTCATACAATCACGACCAACCCACAAGTCGTATACATTAACAAATAAGATTGAAAATATTGAATATTTTGTTCGGCTTATCAGATTCAATATAACACCCAGTTCTATCGTTTCTGCCAAATCCTATAAAATTCTCAAAGAAGAATTTATTATTTTTATCTGAATTTAAATTGCCGGAATGTTTAATTAAATGAATATATTTCTGTTGACCTAAATTGTTTACATAAATATCAATGATTATGCTTTGTTGTCATTTATCATCTCATTCTATCTCATCACTCTCTATATCCTATCCTGTACAGTTGGCGCAATATAAATCTTGCTTGAAATTAAACATACTGTACTTTTGACAACAAATTTTCTTTACGTGACTAACAATCACGTGCACACACTGTTACGCGCGCGCAAAATGCACTGACAAAGCATTACTACTTTTCTAAACAGAATATGACCTAGAACAAATCTTTTGACTGTTGATTCATTGACGGTCTTGCTCCAGCTATGACTGAACACTGTTGCCATTTTTTATCCAATATCAAATGAGTTCGGTTGTCTTTTCCTTACTGAATCTTCCAGTTTTTACGGTCTTGATAGCAGGGACATGTAACCCAGTTGTTCTAGCAGACCGCTTTTATGATCCATGAGACTTTGTTCAACAATTCTGATAATAAAATCCACATCACGTTCTATGTGTTGTTTCACATCAATCACTGTGACGTATGAACTAATCTTTACCCGATATTCTGAATAAACGTATTTGACTGTTGACCATATATATTTGTTTCATTGAATATTAATTAAGGTTAAATGTCATAGCTCGGTGAGATCAATCAAACTTTACGTGAGTTTGAATACATTTTGACACGTCGTTTGATATTGAAATTTATTTCCATGTTCGAGGAATAAAGGAAATTGTTCCTCTTTGGTGATTCATTCGATATGTGGAAGACGTCAGTTCACACGATATTATATGAACCAAACAATCCACCTTTTTATTTTGGAGATTACTTCACATATTCTAAGGTTATTGTCAAGGTATATCTGGGTAAAGGTGGAGGATTAGACAGGAAGTTTTATATCCTATTGTTGACGGAATTATATATTTCGAACTTTGATCTGTAATTTGAAGGGTGTTCATCCACAATAGTCGTGATGCTTCTTGTTTAAACTGGAGATTCTTCGTAGGTCACGAGACTGATTCCTCGTCTACACTCGATTATATCGAAGTACCCAGAAACGTCTTTTACTAACCCGATGTGAAATGGGATAGAAAACACCGCCCAAGAAGATATCATCGAACGACCTGGACTAGACTATTTAAGAGAAAGAAACAAAAACGAGAAGAGATTCGCAATCCATGTGCATTCAACAAATTGGTTGTACGCGACACAATATATCCGCACAAACGCATTCACAAAGCAACACAAGTCTCATATGATCACAACATAGAGAATCAGTTTGATCATATGTGCATCGGTGAAAAGCTTCACAAGGTCAATCGAAAACGTAAGGATATCAAAAGGAGCTGACATTGCTTCAGATCACCACATGATTGTGGCTAAGATCGAACGGCAGCTAAGTAAGAAATGGACAACAAGGAAAACAGCATTACATAGATTCAGTGGAAGCGAACAAATTTTACGTGTGTTTGAGAACATTTCGATCTATCATTTGGCAATTTTACTGATAAGAAATGTTCAATACATTTGTATATTCTACCTGATTGTTACAATGTCCAACAGAACTTTATTATGCTCACCATTGTAATATAACTAATAAGTAACTGTGTTGCTTGTATTTTCATTGGATCTTCACAACCATTGATGGCATTGAACATATTGTGCTTCGCAGCTATCGTAGAAAACGACCTAATCAAACTTAATGTGCGGCACATATGTATATGGTGCCCGCTTGTACCAATGTTTGTGTTGAAATAAAAAATAAATACATTTATATGATAGTAAAGCAGTTATCAGTCATTTGTTCAATCACTATAGTTTCAATTATTATTTCAATCAATTTGCAGTTGAGCACGTGAAGTCTTGTCTATGCTTCACATAGTGCTATGTCAACAGTCATCTCAAAATTACTAAACCTTTGTTCGTTATGTCTCATCAGTGTCTTCAGGTCATGACTCAGTGATACATCCCACTGAATGCGTGAATATACCACATTACTTACGACTTACTGACTGATCATTGGTAATAAAACGCAAATTGCTTCGCGAATTCGGTGTTTTAGAAAATATCTACCCTGGATTAGCATTTACTTCACCAGAGATCTTCAACGATTTACATTGAGTTAAACTGCTTGGAATTTATCTAGCTGATACATCAAATGTTCCAGATGGATGACGAGAAAGGGAGAGGTAGATTGTGTGCATGGTAAGTAGTATATTTTTCACATTTTTATTTTTCATCCAGCAAACGTTTATAATCATGTAGCTGCATATTAAATGAAAAACTATATATTTTCTTATTAATAGGAAATATTCGATTTGGTAATTTATCGGCCTTTCAATTTGAAGCCACTTTCATCGGACGATCATGTTGTCGACAAGGTTGTTAATCAGCTCACCACATTCAGCAGCCTTTATCTGACTCCAATTACATTTTTTTATGACTGAAAAAATGACTGTTATTGAAACCAACACCTTCGCGGTATTCCTATATAATTATCGACTCCAATCGTAATAGTGTACAACGGAATTTGAATAGGTCGAATACGAGATAGATTTCCAGTGGGTATATTTCATACAATCGTTGATCCATACAGATGAACAGAGAAGCGAAGTGAAGCGGAATGGAGAGATTGAAACGAATGGAATCGGGGAAGGCGTGTACACGAATCCAATTCAACTTAGTACTACTCAGTATTTATAGTCAAAGAAAAATAAGTAACAGAAATGCGATAGGTAAGATAGGATGAAATAAGATACTACCAAATCTTGACTTATTGAGTGTGTTACACATGTCGATAGATATAAGTAGTACGTGTCGCCAATAAAAAATGAATGCCGGGAGTAAGAAGGTTAAGAAAATCAAAGAAAAGTGAATGAGAACAAAGAGCGACTAATGTGGAAACGTAAGAATAAATGTAGTATTTGCTGTATAGTTTTCACATGTGAACAAGAGATTCTGCAATTTTATATTCAAATACATGCGATTGTTCCCACTTATGTGTTCACTTTCACTAAAATAACACATCATCAGCCTTCTTATGATAATATCCAGACATAAAAGGTTAACCTTAGAGTAAGAAAATTCACTGAGAATAAATAATCATTTCACAAGACAGGAAACCACAACGAAAACCACTAGGAAGTTATGCTGTAAAAATCTTGTTAGATTGAATTATTTCTTTAAAAATCTCTAACATATTACTCTTAAATCTGTAAAAGGCTATAAATTTCTGAGTATAGATACACAACAATCACACTTCTGTCGCTTCGCAATACTAATTTTTTCAATGTCTTAATTGTATTTATACTGCTACCCTTGAATTGAAGTCATTCAACTGAGTAGTCAAGTAGTTTAAATCGGTTATAAAGAAAATGTTCATAAAAAAACATTCAACTACTGAGTTTAAACTTAATAAAAAAAATTAAAACTATTTGGATTACATTGTAAAATGTTGTTTATATGGAAAGGAATAGTCATAAGAGTCTAATTTGATGATCAAAGAAACAAATTTAGATTGAATTCACCCAGTTACAACTTTATTCGTATACCATAACTATATGAATAGTACTCACAAACTCTTATCATTTTTCGACATGTAATATATTAGAAGTCCAAAGACCATTTAAATTTTAGGAAAAATCACATATAAATTAAGTCGTATAATAATAATATTATTATTATTATTAAGTAGTATATTTTGGAAGCAGTAAATAATATCCTTCGAATTGAGCCTTTGAATGAGTGTATGAAGAATAAGTTATGATTTATGCGTGTTATATATATGAAAGCGTTCAAGTAACTCAACTGAGATACACGCGAAATTGTTACAAACCTTGTCTTGTAAAGTGCCTTTGGCGTTTAATGTGTCCCTTTGTTTCCCTGGTCGTGTGTCTGGATAAACGATTGTATGAAATATACTAATGCCATATCTTATGACTAGAAACCTTCTGGAAAAGAAAGCTTGGGTTCAACTTGATTCTTTATTTCAAACTCATTAAAAACCTTACTTATTCCACATGTAATATAGTTCTCTCCCAAGACTCACATGGATACAACCTTCAAGACAGTGTATCCACAGTAAAAATTGAAAAATGCAGATCAATAACTAAGGAAAAATTCTTCCTTATCAAGTATGCATTAATATAGAACAGTAATCCTTCTGAAATACGCATGACAGATAAATCACATACGTTTGTCAGACCTATCGATCAAGCCCTTACGTGCACTGATCTAGCGCAGACGAACAAATCGTCATTTCAAAAGAAACGTACAATCGACTGCCTACCACCAGTGGTCGTACATCTATAGAATCTGTTACCTATCAACCGGTTAGGATAGGACAAAATAACATAAATACGAATTTAGTGTGAGTTCCTTCTTGTCTATTATTTATCAGCTTTTCACTTTTGTGTACACTATATTGCCTTGCTATCAATATTATTTCACAACTAATAATTTACTTCATCTGTCACTTATATAAATCTACACTTTTCCGCCTACTTTGGTAAGTAACTATCACATTCTTTCTAATGCCTATACTCTGATTAGCAACCTATAATTCACATCAGAGTCGATTAAAGCATTCCATCGAAGCCTTATCCGCAGTCCGTAATTTGTAACTGCCTGATAAGCTTGTAAAACGTTACACACAGAATCAGAGTTTTCCAACAGGATGTGAAACACAGAGCATTGTGTGAGGTATGATATATATATCCAAAAACATAAGTTTAAATGAGTCTGAGATCACAAAAGAAGAGAGGGTGGAGTTACTTACCAGTAAGCATTGATGGTGAGGGCGATGACTTCAATCCATCAGTGGTTGCTCGGCAGAACATTTTGTTTGTATCAGGCTTTTTTTGGATGAGTACAAGTCAATCAATCCGTGACATTGAGGTTGTTCTCCTACACTCACCATTCTGATTTTTCTAATTTTTCAATTATCAATTTTTTCTAATTTTTATGCTGGATTAACTATTCTACTAAGACAACCTATAACATGCTGACTTGAACTTCTACATGAAAACTGTGTGGCAGGCATCGAGTGATGAAAAAAAAGGCTGTCAAGGATTTGGTTGTAATTTTACTTAACACCCTACTCTCTATATACACTCTCTGTTCTAATAAACAGTCTTCCTCATTCAAATCTTGACTTTCTTTCCTTCATTCGAACTTATTGCGCTTAGATAAATATCACAACTCATTATTCTTTACTACTGCACTCTCTCATGTGGTGCCGCTGATCACAAAACACTCTAGCAACATGAGTTAGTATCAATTTAATCTAATAATTTATCACACCTCCGTCTGTTCCACTACTAAATGTTAAGCATTGGTTATCGTTCATATCCAATTGCCTTGCTGCTCCTCGGTTACCATTCTTTTCAGGTTGAGGCTATGTAACTTCTAACATCTGAAACTAGCTTGACTTACGCGCTTTCACAAGGTCGAAGTTCCCACCAAGCGCTCCATAAGTCGCCTTTAATACGACAATAACTTTTAAAAGCTGCATTACATAAATAGTGAGCACGCCCAAAATCCTATTGCAACTTTTTTCGAGATTCTTTTCTGGTATTTAACGTGGACGCGATGCTCTTTTGGAAAATAATTTGAAGAAAACACATTATATCTGAATGAACTTCTATCAGCTATTATAGATTCTACTTTTTAAATAACCCTGCTTCGGATGCATACTGTGAACCAGTATATAATGTAACTCGTAGATCATGCCTGAAAAATGGCGTGTATCTGCCCTTGCAGAAATATATTATTAATATCAAGTTGAACTAAGATATATATTTATTCCACAAAAGTAAAAACCACCTCTTACTGATTAGCCAGTATTTGATCGATCATCTTCCACTGTCCTCTTCACTCAGAATCTCATTCGACGATATAAATATACAGCAATAAAACCATACCGTATAACAAAGAAGAAGTTACTATTTACATAAAATTCGGTCTCACTTGCTATGAAACACAGTAATATGTTTATAATTAAGCAAAGATAGTTTAAGTTATATAGAATGTGTTTATACAATATCAACCATAATCCCTATAGTTGAATCTGAAAGCAAAGGTTTCTTTTTCTTAATAAAAAGGTGACACAATGAAGCAATCATACATTAATTATTGATACGAGAACGAAGTTGATAGTCCTACGCAAACGTTTATGATTTGGTTTTATTTTCTATGCAATAAGATATAAGCTTATTATTGAATCCGTAATAATTCAACTTCCAGTTCCCGATAAATATTACTCATATCTGTCTGTACAAGTAGTACACACCACACATTCAGCAAAGAGATGTTAAAATGAACTGTTTATAAAAGTAGTTCAAATGAAGAAATATGCTACTATCACTGTATCAAACAATATACAATTACTATTGAAAACCTGTAGATTATAACATCACATATTCGTTATTGTAAAACATACGGAAATGAATCATGAGAACGATGACAGTAAATTAAAAAACTCGTCAGCTAAGTGTACCCTGGTCTCTGTGTTGATACGTCTACTAGGATTCAATAGATCTCTTTCTCATTGATAAAGCTGCACGCTTATCCTCTAAGCAACTGTGTCTAGATACTTACCAACCTGTGTATTATCTATGTATTTTATTTGTTTTGATTTGTATTTGTCTATTGAATGAGTCAATCTACACAGGATACACGTAGATATGACTGATGAATTCTAGTTCTTAATATTATCAACCATGAAAATAAACGAATTAAATATTTTTTATACCATCATCATAACTGATACCGTCAGTAACAGCCTACTCTGGAAGAGAACAATTCAACTTCCAGATGAAGAGTGAATTGGAAAAAGATGTTTTCAAAAGTGAATAAAACGAACATTTAAAAAATCACTTAACTGCAACGTTAGGCGAGCGGTAACTTTGTATCCTGTAAGGGAAGGAAACGTGGATGGTGAAAGAACACACTACGTCGATAATTGTAAGTAGACATTGAATTACCCTCAAACATTTGGATGTTTGAGTGCATTCAAGCATCAATCTGTTTCATTGGAATAAGCGTGTATTCATTTAACTAGGTAAATATATAACAGTTTTATGGACATTTTTAAAAATTTGATCTAATGAAGGACGTCTCAAATTTAAAAATGGAAAAAAAATGGAAGATAGGAATATCAATCATTGGAAGCGTTGAAACTAAGGAAACTGTTCTACTGTTCAAATTCTTGTGAACCTAAATTTTACTCCATTCCACAACCAGGTGGCTATCAGGACAAAGTAACTAAGTGAACAACAAGATGGTGTTTGATGCGAAGGGTACTAGTCTCAATTCTCAGTGTGAACATCAACTCTGAGATGCACTTGCATCTACATGATGAGCCCTCAAAATGCATCCTGCATTCTATCACTAGTCACTATCAATCATTGCTTACAAATCTTATGACTTATGTAAAATATCGTGGCAATATGCACAGTGTGTAGATATGCTAATAAAATACCGATCAATTTCAGTGCTAAACATCAATGGGAAGATACAGGCAAACAATATCAAGTGAATTCATTCTACTGTGAGTTGTTTTTAAAGTCTTTTCATAGTATATATTTATGAAATATTCAATCTGTGGTATTTCGATTCTGTTCTTATTAGAAGTTTTCTTTACGAATTATTGAGCATTAATGTATGTGTAATGTTTTGTTGTTGTTTCAGTCTACTACTGTTTAACACAGTTCCTAAATGTGTGCAAAAACTAGTTATTTGCATGAGAAAACCGAGAATGAGATGGAATTCTTTACTGGCTAACTGAATGAAGAATATACTCTCAAATTACTTATTGGTAAACATACAGATAAATTTCATTTACAAAATCATAGTAACGAATTCAATCATAAGCTTATATCTTATTGCGTCGAACCAAATCTTAAACTCTGTAATCAGAGATGGATAGTGGATAGCAGTGGTTACAGTGCTTGTAAAATAACGCTATATTGAGGAAATACGCACAGTATGCACTTATTTCAATCACTGACTAACCATTTGCAGTCTCAAAATCAATTTGAAGATTCAAACAAACAATTCTAAGTGAAATATATATCCCAAACTGTTGCGAAAGACTCTCATCCTCCTTCACTGATCATCTAGTTAATGTATGGTTGCTTCATCGTTTCACCTTTTTGTTATAAAAAGGAAACCTTTGCTTTCAGATTCAACTATAGGGATTATGGTTGATGTTATATAAACACATTCTATATAACTTAAACTATCATTGCTTAATTTTGAACATATTACTGTGTTTCATAGCAAGTGAGACCGAATTATATGTAGATGGCAACTTCTTCTCTGTTATACGGTATGGCTATATATATGTTTATTCACGTTGCTGGATGAGTTTCTGAGTAAAGAGGACAGTGGAAGATGACCGATCAAACATAAGCTAATCAGTAAGAGGTGGTTTTTACTTTTGTGGAATAATTACATATCTTAATGTAACTTGATTCAGATTTTGATGATTTAGTCTAGAACAACAATGAAACATTGAAATGAAAGTATTCAATTCATAGAATGCAATTCCATCAAAGAATATAATGTACATTCGATACTAATCACATTTCGTTGGTTATATTTGACAAATGAAACGTTGAATACATTTGAATTAAGAACTTATATTGACAATTTGAGCCATATGTATTTAGACAATATGATGATTATGATTGACGTGTTTATCTCTTAAAGGCAAATATGATTCAATTCGTTGAAGCTTGTGTAGGTTGATATAATCTAGTGATAAGGGAATTTGAAAATCTATCATCAGATGTAGTTCACATTATTTTCACAATTTTTCATTGTGCCCCCACTCGAATTAAACAAACAATTATTCTTACATTGTTCAGAATCTGACTGAATCAAGTCAGTCGTAGACGATAACGCTTGTTTTTTAACTTCCCAAAAACCGTAAAACTACATGAATCAAGTTGGAATCTTGTAGTGAGTTTTAGTCTCCTTTAAATTGGATCAACGTGTTTCAGAAGAATGCAAGCTAGTACGATATGTAAGTCAAAGTTATCTTACCGGCTACCTTCAATTACGTAGCTTCTCGCAGAAGCCAGCCAGTGAGCACTAACACTCTAAACTTCATATATTTTCTCCTCGTTCGTTTCATTTTTCAACTATATCACAAAATCAAAGTAGAGTGAAATATCTGCATTTGGAAGTGTCTTGATATAGGCGAATCACATTTTTGATTAGATTTGATATCAAAGCTTTTTTCTGATGAATTTAAGGTGTTAAGTTGCTATCGACGAACCTATGTGGATAAACGTTTTTGATGAGATTCTTCGAAGATGAAGTAGTTTTTCTTTTTTTGTTATTGGAACAGATTTGCTTGATCCTGGAGGATAAAGAGTGAATTAGGTCCTCTTCAGACACAGTGTAACCAAACTATGTAAATTCATGTATTGTCCATTTCAAGTAGGTTTTCTATATATAGATCTTTGTAAATAACCATCAGGCATTCTTTTCAAACGGACATCAAGAAAATGAATTACCTGGTTCACTTCTATCTCTAAGGTAAATTGATTTGACGGGTGACAATTATTGAAAGTATGTAATATTTCATTGAGTTCCATATCATCTTCACAAATAATGAAAGTGCCATCCATATATCTCTTATATAAATGAAATTTCTCAGTCATTGGTCGAAGTACAGAATTTTCTAGAGTGACCATGAAACAATCAGCCAGGAGAGGACCTAATGGAGAGTCCATTGCAACTCCATCTGTTTGTCTATAGAGAGTTAACTTCTATAAACTTACTATTTGATAGCACTCCCACATCAAGATTGAATATAATACTAAAGGATGTGTGGTGAAAACAAGTGAATGATTTATTTCTCGAATTGAGAGCTCAGGATAGAGTAGTTCAGAGAATCTCAGTCGGCAGCCTATGCTCCACAAGGAGTAGCAAAAGTAATTAGGTTAGTAAGTGAGTGATAGATATGTGAACGTTTAACTTTAAGCACAATAATAAGTGTTTTAAAATCTGTCCTTCCTCACTTTTCTTCCAATCCTTTGAGTACTGTTTCATACTACTGATGTACATCCAGTAAATAGGTGCATTAATAAGCACTTTTACACCTATGTCGTAAAGCACATTCGTCGTGCAATATTCCGAAATATTTATTTATAGTTACATCATTTCTTGTGTTTATCATTATAATTACTTTCTCTCAAACATTCTAGCAATTATGCACGATTTTGTGCATTTGTTTAAACACAATGGTTTCTATTTTATTCGCTCTTGATTCGATTATCGTTTGTTGATAAACTTTTACCAAGTTAGACACAGCTATCAGCTGTCTTTTGTACCAGATCAAAGATTTTCTCTTATTACTTAGATCATATCGGTTATAGAACATTTATGAAAAAACCTACCACCACATCACCTGAATCGTACTGTAATGCTGGATGCCATGTCAAGCACACATAGCTCATTCTGGCTTCCGAACGAGCGAATTTATTCATTCTTCTTGTGAATTATTCGCTTTTCAACGTTGACTGTTTTTTCATACCAGGGTACGTCAGTGCATTCTCTATCTTACTTATCACATTTCTGTAACTCATTTTCCTTTGAGTATGTTGTAATTGGAGACAGATAATGGCTGCTGAATGTGGAGACATGACATGTGGTGAACATGATCATATAAATGTATTGATTTTTTTATTTCAACACAAACATTGGTACAAGGGGCGCCATATACTTATGTGCCACACATTAAGTTTGATTAGCTCGTATCCCATGATATCTGTAATGCACAATATGTTCAATGCCATCAATGGTTGTGGAGATCCAATGAAAATACAAGAAACACAATTATTTATTAGTTATAATACAATGATATTCATAATAAACATATTTTAGACATTGTGATTATCAAGTAGAATAGACAAATGTATTGAACATTTCTGATCAGTGAAACTACCGAATGAAAGATCGAAATGTTCTCAACCACACGTAAAATTTGTTCGCTTCCACTGAATCTATGTAATGCTGTTTTCCTTGTTGTCCATTTCTTACTTAGCTGCCGTTCGATCTTAGCCACAACCATGTCATGATCTGAAGCAATGTCAGCTCCTTTTCATATCCTTACGTTTTCGATTGACCTTGTGGAGCTTTTCACCGATGCACATATGATCAAACTGATTCTCTGTGTTGTGATCATATGACACTCGTGTTGTTTTGTGAATGAGTTTGTGTGTGAATATTGTGCCGCGTATAACCAATTTGTTGAATGTAAAGGGATTTGTGAATCTCTTCTCATTTTCCATTGTCGCTCACAGACGGTCCACTCCATGTCATCGCATGGTAGATCATACCCGCTCTACTCTATTCCAACTTTGGAGTTAGAACTTCCCCTTTCGGGATAATCTGAGACATTACTGGGTACTTCTACATGATATAGTGTGGGAGAAGAATCCGTCTCGTGACTAATGAAGAAACTCGGCTTTAAATAAGTAGCATCACAAATATTGTAGAGAAACACCCTTCAAATAAAGGTCAAAATTCGAAGGATATAATGACTTTATTCTGGTTAACATATTCGCGTGCTTACATTCTACAGGAAACGATTAAAAACTTCATGCCAAATACTGTCACGTAACCCAGATGTCATCGGCGATAACGCTAGAACATCTAAAGTCAACACTGAAAGGAAAAAAATAACCAGGATCGTCTGGTCCAAATAACTTGGCGTGAACTAAATTCTTCCAGAAGAAGAATGATTCGTTTCAGAGAAATCAATATCAATTATATTCGAACATGAAGATAATTATCATTATCAAATGATATGTCAAAATGTATTCTGCTAACAGCTAATAAACATTGAATAATGTCTAACTCAATGAAAATATCTCTTTGACAAAATCATTGAGAAGTTATTGAGACAGGGCGTACCTGACATGCAATTTGAATGTTCAACAACAACAATGCTTACTTACGAGCAAAACCATTTAAAATCTGTTGACAAATGGAGACAAATTTCAATATCAATTGATATGTCAAAATGTATTCAATCTAATGTGAAATTTGATCGATCACACCGAGAGATGACATTCAAAGAAACAGATCATAAAGGAGGTCTGCTTGAATATCTGAACTTCCCTGCTACCTAGATATTTCAACAAGATATCCAGTTTCGTTTGTTTTAATACATCGTTCTTGCAATTAATCGCATAGCCTATTTAGGTACGTTTCTAAAAATTGTACTGATATTCCTTGTACATGTTACAAAGGCCCACTCATACATATCCTGTTTGCTGGCAATATGCAGCGAAAAGAACGCATAATTTTTATATGTCGATTGACTGGACTGTTTACTTACAACTGGCGATCACTCAAAACTTGTTGTGGGGATCGATCAAGAGGTAAGAAATGGAAACTTGTTGAAGTACATTGTGCTAAGAATTCCATACTCTACCAAAAGTATAATATTAGATAAAACTAATGATAATGACAACATACACAGGACGATATAACTAGTTGAGTCTCAAGGAATCGAGATTGTCAATGAGCATTCCATAGATTGACAAATCAAGAACTTGAAAACTAGATGACTCTGAGAAAAAGACCACTAAACTCATTTGAAATCGGATAGAAAATGTGATCAAAGTTTATTCATAGCTCGAGCAAGACCTTCAATGAATCAACAGTACAAAGATTTGTTCCACTTCATTTTCTGTTTAAAAATAGTAGTAATACTTTGTAATCTGAGAATTTCACCAATCTTTGTATCGCGCGCACTTGTCGATGCGTGTACGTGATTGTCAGTCACATAAACAACAACTTATTTTAAAATTACGGTATGTTTAATTCTAAGCAAGTTTCTTATTGCGCCCACGATACAGGATAGCGGATAAAGAATACGACATTATTTGTGTGATGAGATAGAATGAGGTGATAAACGACAACAAAGTATGATCATTGATATTTCTGTAAACAATTGAGGTCAACAAAATTATGTTTGTATAATTAAACACTCCGATAACTTACATTGAGATTAAAAATAGTAAATTCTACTTTGAGAATTTTATAGGATTTGGCAAAAATGGTAGAACTTGTTGTTATGTTATATAGAATCTGATAAATCTAACCGAATTGTCAATATTTCCAATCTTATCCCTAATGCATAGAACTTGTGAGTTGGTGGTGTTTGCATGAACTTATCATTTTATTGTATTTGGTGACTGCCTGATTTCGAATTCCAAATACAACATGTTCATTTGTGCTTTCTTCGTTAAGCTCTGGTCTCAATTGAGTTATTTCAATGATTCCCAGTTAGAATAACAATTCAACAAATTCTTATTATCGTCTAGATGACGTCGAGTAGCGATTGACTATGATCACGTCTACAATAATATTACGTGCCAGATATCGTGTTGGGTCTCGTTCACAGATCATTAAGCGAACGTTTATCCACGATTTGTCACCGAAGTTCTTTTACGTCGAATGGTATCAGGAGAAACGTGCTGTTTTTGTTGCTTGAGTTAGCGTGCCACACCAGAGTGAATAATATCCGGAATCTGAAAATTGCGTTCGTAGTTGTCTAGACAAGAAAACTATGCAGACGTAGTACGGAAACACATTGAGTCAAGAAACTCTCGTTCATACCTCGTGAACCTGTGAATTCATTATTTGATTGTACTGCTAGACTTGACTTGGATCATGCATTTTGGTTGTAAATCGAAGCACTTTTTCAGAACTTCAAACACTTTGTGTTATAAAGAATCTCATTTGGTGGATTTTTACTTCAGTTATCCGGAAATGATAGAAAAACACTTAATTTTTGGAGCGTTCGGTAATATTCCTATATATCTTATCACATTGCTATTTATTGTAATTTAGATTGATTGTTCTAGGAACAATTGTTGGTTGATTAACTGTGTGGTAATATTTGTTTTGGTAAATTTGTACATTTGTATATATGATGAACGTTGGAAACGTTATTACCCAATCACTTCGTTCTGATTTGGATTGAGTCGCGCGTGAATACATTTATTCCACGGACAGTTGTTCTGCACACAAACTTAGTTCGGATTTTGATAATCAGTTTGTTATCACTACCAGGAATTTTTTTAAACAGTGTTGCTAAACCGGATGAGGGACACAGTAGACTCTGACCTTCGAGATCAACAGGCTGGACTCCGTATGGACCGGTAATACACAGACCAAATTGTGGCACTACGGATCATCGTTGAACAGTCAATTGAATGGAACTCATCTCTTTACATCACCTTCCTTGACTTTGAGAAGGCATTTGACAGTGTGGACAGGAGAGCATCATGGAAACATCTTCGACACTATGGAGTTCCTGAGATTGTCAACATCATCCGGAACTTATACGACGGCCTACAGTGCAAAGTCGTGCATGACGGACAGCTGACAGACGAATTTCCAGTAAGGACTGGAGTAAAACAATGCTGTCTACTCTCCCTACTCCTCTTCCTTCTGGTGATTGACTGGATTATGAAGACTTCGACATCTGATGGGAAGAACGGAATACAAAGGACACCGCAGAAATAGTTAGACGATTTGGACTTCGCTAATAACCTGCCCCTTCTGTCTCATATACACAAACAAATACAGATTCTGTTATTACATGTACGCCATGCCCTGAAACATTTTTTGAATCACATAATGTTGAGAGTGGACACATACCATACCTGCTACCGGATGACTCAGTCTGTGATGTAATAATGAGTTCTATATCATGATCTAAAAGGTCAGTTTGACTACTTTAATTTAGACGTTTCTCTTCGTAGCTAAGGATATCTAGTATTAGTCCCATACCTGAACATTTCTAAGGCCTTCCACACTGTCAACTACCAACTTCTGACAGGTTAACTCACATCTCATGGGGTTCAAAACCCGTTGATATGTTGAGATAATTCCTACCTCAGCAAATGACATCAAACAGTTAAAATAACTCTTCATTGTCGGAATTTGTCCATGTTGGAAGCGATGTAATATAAGCCAGTATCTTAGGCCATTTGGTATTGTTAGTTTTTATCCTTAATGCGTGCATTAAGCTGGGTGGCATATTTTTATTTCATGGAGCCCCAGTCACCACTGGGCACCGTTTTAGGAACCAGTTACTTTCAAGTAAAATTTCAACTTGTTCAGATTAGAATTTTTATCCCTGAACATGCTGTGGAAAGTTGTCCCGCAAAACCTAAAATTCAGCTTACTTATAACTTCGTCAATCAGTGTATGGTCACATCAAACGTGAAAGACTTGTGAACTCCCGATCTCACTAAATGTTTTTGATAATAATTATTTATAATGTGATGATAGTTTTACTTCACGCTCAACTGTGACTTTCATTTCCAATTTGAATTGACTTTGATATGACAATGTTCATAGGTTGAAAATTCCATCAGGAATAGTGAATGATCCATGAAACTTGGCAAAACATATCGGAAATACGTGTTGCAGATCCGCATTTTAAACTGTATTTATAGTCCATAGTACATTTCTCAAATACATCAAAATAGAGCGTTTGTACGATAAAGCGAATCGGAATTAAAAAACGTACAGCCTACAGCGAAGTTGAGAACGGCAAACGAAGAAGTCATTTCTGACGTACTAATTCTGTACCTCCTAGAAGAAGCTAGCAATCTGACGAGGATGATGACGACAAACCAGGACGGTGGATGTAGTATGCGTTGCGTATGACTATGCCATATTTATTCATCAACCGCAATTTCATATTCATCATGAATCAATATTCACTTCGTTGACTCATTTTTCCTATCGTCTAGTTACTGTTTTGTATATTATTTGTATCTCACCTCTTCCCTGTTTAATAGGCTGCATTGTTTATTTTGTATACCAGCAGTGTTAATTACCGTTTTAGAAACAGGTGAAATTTATCAAGCTCAATAGCTTACTTGTTCTGACTTTAGCTGTGCTGAGACGCTGTGCTCGACAGTCTGGAGAATAGTTTAGAACTACACCTGTAAGAAATTACTTCCTACACAAATGACGTGAGGAAGAAGAAAGTTACTTATTGTGAGATATTTTAGGAGAACCGAAAATATTGAGATCATCTGGACAAACGTCAGAACTTTTAAAATCACTGATCGTTCCATGAAATAAGGCTGTGTAACAACTTAAACCGAAGGAAAATTATCTGTATTTGAAAATACCACGAGGAGTGGTAGTCGCTGTTTAGCCTGATGAAAGTTTATCCAAAGGAATTTGCAGACAGTCGTTGTTCAAATTAGGTTCACATGACACTTCAGGATAGTGAACTTGACTAAGAATATTTTCAGCTTCAAGTTGGTGTGTATTTGCTTTAACAACCGCGAATTCAATGTAAAGACTGAATCCCTATAACTTCATGGCACTCAACACAAGCAGCTATGGAGTGCGTAATCGAAGTAAAAGAACGTTCTTCGAAAGCTAGTGCATGCAAGTCTACGTTGTGCCATTCTAATAACAAAGCTCTGGGTAAATTATTGACCGTATACTGCCTGTGTCAACAATGAAATTGTGGAATGAACCAAAAGAGGTATCAAATTGCTCTTACAAGTGGAAAATGCTTTTCAAACTCGTGGATAAACATGAAATACAATCATCAGAAGATTCAATCTTATTAGGATTTATTAACGAAATATAATATCACTATCAGCGAATTGAACAAAAGTCCAACATACTAACACAGTGCAGTGTTGTAATTTCTTGAAAATCTTATCAGTTTATATTGAATGAAAGCAATCATATAAATAATACAAATTATATTTTATAATCATGTACGTGAAAAAAACGTACAACTTGTATGTAGTTCAATGAAATAAATCTCCGAATAATTGAAATGTTTAACAACATAAATAAAGTGTTTTTTCTAAACTATAAAATGAAAACAACAAAGTCAGCATCTTGAATACGAGCGATAATACTTTTGTGGTAGTCAAGGCATTTATTTCTCCCTCCTGTATAACCATAGATATATGGCACAGCCGCAGCACACAACCAAGAACATGATGAATAAAATTAAGATGATGTACATGAGATGAACTGACTTCTTTTGTTCATTGTCTTTTATCACTTCTATCGTCACATTTCGAAACGGCTAAACAGTTGAAAAATTACGAGCTATCAATTACTAAACAAATGAGATTCAGGTGTTTGTGTAGTTTTCTCCGATTCATTCCTCAAGTCAGATTCACTTGTACTTGGAGTTGCTGTTGCTAGTTCGACAACTATTGGTGTGATCAAAACGTTGCCATTCGAGCTATTCTGATGAATGATACAGTGGAAATATTACGAACTATCAATTACTTACCAAACGAGATTCAGGTGTTTGTGTAGTTTTCTCCGATTCATTCCTCAAGTCAGATTCACTTGTACTTGGAGTTGCTGTTGCTAGTTCGACAACTATTGGTGTGATCAAAACGTTGCCATTCGAGCTATTCTGATGAATGATACAGTGGAAATATTACGAACTATCAATTACTTACCAAACGAGATTCAGGTGTTTGTGTAGTTTTCTCCGATTCATTCCTCAAGTCAGATACGCTTACGGTTGTAGATGTTGTGGCTTGTTCGACAACTGTTGGTGTGATCAAAACGTTGCCATTCGAGCTATTCTGATGAATGATACAGTGGAAATATTACGAACTATCAATTACTTACCAAACGAGATTCAGGTGTTTGTGTAGTTTTCTCCGATTCATTCCTCAAGTCAGATTCACTTGTACTTGGAGTTGCTGTTGCTAGTTCGACAACTATTGGTGTGATCAAAACGTTGCCATTCGAGCTATTCTGATGAATGATACAGTGGAAATATTACGAACTATCAATTACTTACCAAACGAGATTCAGGTGTTTGTGTAGTTTTCTCCGATTCATTCCTCAAGTCAGATTCACTTGTACTTGGAGTTGCTGTTGCTAGTTCGACAACTATTGGTGTGATCAAAACGTTGCCATTCGAGCTATTCTGATGAATGATACAGTGGAAATATTACGAACTATCAATTACTTACCAAACGAGATTCAGGTGTTTGTGTAGTTTTCTCCGATTCATTCCTCAAATCAGATTCGCTTACGGTTGTAGATGTTGTGGCTTGTTCGACAACTATTGGTGTGATCAAAACGTTGCCATTCGAGCTATTCTGATGAATGATACAGTGGAAATATTACGAACTATCAATTACTTACCAAACGAGATTCAGGTGTTTGTGTAGTTTTCTCCGATTCATTCCTCAAGTCAGATTCACTTGTACTTGGAGTTGCTGTTGCTAGTTCGACAACTATTGGTGTGATCAAAACGTTGCCATTCGAGCTATTCTGATGAATGATACAGTGGAAATATTACGAACTATCAATTACTTACCAAACGAGATTCAGGTGTTTGTGTAGTTTTCTCCGATTCATTCCTCAAGTCAGATTCACTTGTACTTGGAGTTGCTGTTGCTAGTTCGACAACTATTGGTGTGATCAAAACGTTGCCATTCGAGCTATTCTGATGAATGATACAGTGGAAATATTACGAACTATCAATTACTTACCAAACGAGATTCAGGTGTTTGTGTAGTTTTCTCCGATTCATTCCTCAAGTCAGATTCACTTGTACTTGGAGTTGCTGTTGCTAGTTCGACAACTATTGGTGTGATCAAAACGTTGCCATTCGAGCTATTCTGATGAATGATACAGTGGAAATATTACGAACTATCAATTACTTACCAAACGAGATTCAGGTGTTTGTGTAGTTTTCTCCGATTCATTCCTCAAGTCAGATTCGCTTACGGTTGTAGATGTTGTGGCTTGTTCGACAACTGTTGGTGTGATCAAAACGTTGCCATTCGAGCTATTCTGATGAATGATACAGTGGAAATATTACGAACTATCAATTACTTACCAAACGAGATTCAGGTGTTTGTGTAGTTTTCTCCGATTCATTCCTCAAGTCAGATTCACTTGTACTTGGAGTTGCTTTTGCTAGTTCGACAACTATTGGTGTGATCAAAACGTTGCCATTCGAGCTATTCTGATGAATGATACAGTGGAAATATTACGAACTATCAATTACTTACCAAACGAGATTCAGGTGTTTGTGTAGTTTTCTCCGATTCATTCCTCAAGTCAGATTCACTTGTACTTGGAGTTGCTGTTGCTAGTTCGACAACTATTGGTGTGATCAAAACGTTGCCATTCGAGCTATTCTGATGAATGATACAGTGGAAATATTACGAACTATCAATTACTTACCAAACGAGATTCAGGTGTTTGTGTAGTTTTCTCCGATTCATTCCTCAAGTCAGATTCACTTGTACTTGGAGTTGCTGTTGCTAGTTCGACAACTATTGGTGTGATCAAAACGTTGCCATTCGAGCTATTCTGATGAATGATACAGTGGAAATATTACGAACTATCAATTACTTACCAAACGAGATTCAGGTGTTTGTGTAGTTTTCTCCGATTCATTCCTCAAGTCAGATTCACTTGTACTTGGAGTTGCTTTTGCTAGTTCGACAACTATTGGTGTGATCAAAACGTTGCCATTCGAGCTATTCTGATGAATGATACAGTGGAAATATTACGAACTATCAATTACTTACCAAACGAGATTCAGGTGTTTGTGTAGTTTTCTCCGATTCATTCCTCAAGTCAGATTCACTTGTACTTGGAGTTGCTGTTGCTAGTTCGACAACTATTGGTGTGATCAAAACGTTGCCATTCGAGCTATTCTGATGAATGATACAGTGGAAATATTACGAACTATCAATTACTTACCAAACGAGATTCAGGTGTTTGTGTAGTTTTCTCCGATTCATTCCTCAAGTCAGATTCACTTGTACTTGGAGTTGCTGTTGCTAGTTCGACAACTATTGGTGTGATCAAAACGTTGCCATTCGAGCTATTCTGATGAATGATACAGTGGAAATATTACGAACTATCAATTACTTACCAAACGAGATTCAGGTGTTTGTGTAGTTTTCTCCGATTCATTCCTCAAATCAGATTCGCTTACGGTTGTAGATGTTGTGGCTTGTTCGACAACTGTTGGTGTGATCAAAACGTTGCCATTCGAGCTATTCTGATGAATGATACAGTGGAAATATTACGAACTATCAATTACTTACCAAACGAGATTCAGGTGTTTGTGTAGTTTTCTCCGATTCATTCCTTAAGTCAGATTCACTTGTACTTGGAGTTGCTGTTGCTAGTTCGACAACTATTGGTGTGATCAAAACGTTGCCATTCGAGCTATTCTGATGAATGATACAGTGGAAATATTACGAACTATCAATTACTTACCAAACGAGATTCAGGTGTTTGTGTAGTTTTCTCCGATTCATTCCTCAAGTCAGATTCACTTGTACTTGGAGTTGCTTTTGCTAGTTCGACAACTATTGGTGTGATCAAAACGTTGCCATTCGAGCTATTCTGATGAATGATACAGTGGAAATATTACGAACTATCAATTACTTACCAAACGAGATTCAGGTGTTTGTGTAGTTTTCTCCGATTCATTCCTCAAGTCAGATTCACTTGTACTTGGAGTTGCTGTTGCTAGTTCGACAACTATTGGTGTGATCAAAACGTTGCCATTCGAGCTATTCTGATGAATGATACAGTGGAAATATTACGAACTATCAATTACTTACCAAACGAGATTCAGGTGTTTGTGTAGTTTTCTCCGATTCATTCCTCAAATCAGATTCGCTTACGGTTGTAGATGTTGTGGCTTGTTCGACAACTGTTGGTGTGATCAAAACGTTGCCATTCGAGCTATTCTGATGAATGATACAGTGGAAATATTACGAACTATCAATTACTTACCAAACGAGATTCAGGTGTTTGTGTAGTTTTCTCCGATTCATTCCTTAAGTCAGATTCACTTGTACTTGGAGTTGCTGTTGCTAGTTCGACAACTATTGGTGTGATCAAAACGTTGCCATTCGAGCTATTCTGATGAATGATACAGTGGAAATATTACGAACTATCAATTACTTACCAAACGAGATTCAGGTGTTTGTGTAGTTTTCTCCGATTCATTCCTCAAGTCAGATTCACTTGTACTTGGAGTTGCTTTTGCTAGTTCGACAACTATTGGTGTGATCAAAACGTTGCCATTCGAGCTATTCTGATGAATGATACAGTGGAAATATTACGAACTATCAATTACTTACCAAACGAGATTCAGGTGTTTGTGTAGTTTTCTCCGATTCATTCCTCAAGTCAGATTCACTTGTACTTGGAGTTGCTGTTGCTAGTTCGACAACTATTGGTGTGATCAAAACGTTGCCATTCGAACTATTCTGATGAGCGATAAAGTGGAAATATTATTTCATATCAAATATTATTCAAGTAGCTCACCATTCATTATACTCTATTGTCAGTTATGACAACAGAAATGTTTTCAACAAGTAGCTACACATTATTCTACAACCATTTTGACGACCTTTATTTTTTGCGATGAAATTTGTTTCCTGGATGTGAAATCCTATCACTATCTAAATATTAATCAACAAGATTATAACTGATGGCTTCATTGAAGCGATCCATACAAGATACATATATTTTTTATTATAGAATCATAAATACTTTTTCTGAACATCAACAACGAATGTTGACGAGGTTTTACTAATTTCCTGAACATGGTACAGGAGGTCTAACAAATTACGTTTCATCAGTCAAAATGATTTCATCGACATTTTTTAACAAGTCACATAGACATTGGGAATCACTACACATTCTTAAAGCTGGAAAACCAACATGTCCTCTTATAAAGTTTGTGTTCGACCACTCCTTGAATACTGCGCGTTTATTCATAGTAGTGCGTGCATTAGGAAAACATGGGGCTAGAATCAGTACAGAGACGATATACACTTAGTACTCTCGGAACTGAATGTGCCTTGACATATAATTCTAGGTATAATAAACTCGAGTTGAGCCCTCTGTGGAAGAAGAGACTCAAACTAAATCTTATCTCCTTCTTCAAAACACTTAACAAACTATTCTTCATATCAAACCAGGTGGTCCAATAGACTGAAATTTCACAATACGACATTCGAAACTCGTTGTCTTTAGCGAAACAAGCATATTTCAGATCTCTCTATTTGAATTTATTTATCTGTAAATTTTCTAGGCTCTGGAATAATATACCAGAAATTTTCCACACAATAAAAGCACTCCCATTAGTTGTTCGATGCATTGATGCATACTACTCCTCTGAAAATGCATTAAATGCTCTAGCTTCTGTAAGCGTATCTTACTCCACAAGTGAGATTATAGGAACTTTAAATGTTTGACCACTTACTTGCTGTCACTTTACATTAACACTGTCACTAGGAACCTTAACTGGTTTGAATAATATTTAACATGAACAGTGTAACCTGACCGGTATATTTTGGCAATCATTGTTTTGTTGATCCGTGCTCTTTGCTTTAATCTTACTTCCTCTAGTTGGAGATATTTATCAATAACTAATTAAAAGTTCCCTGATGTTGCACTGGCTTGTCGTGATATATGCCTTATATAAACTACTGATCCAGCAAACATAAAACAATCTTTTATCTCATGTTTGTTCTCTACATTAAATGTTGCTTTTGTTATCAATCTGATCATGCCTGTCAACTGGTGTGAATTCTGTAAGTATGGTTTTCAAAATATATCATTATTATTGTGTTTCATGGACATACTGTTGAACAACCTTTACATTCATTTTTTAATGTCTACATCGAAACAGAGCATTGTACTCATGTCTGATTAAATGTCGTCAACGTATATAATGGCTTGATTTATGCAGAGGGAAAAATACAAATCAACTCATATTCTTAGCAACAAAGTGTTCTTCCGAGTAAATAGACTCACAATGTGCAATGTGGTAATATTAAAAACAACCCATGAAGTCTACAAATCACTTACTTTAATTCGGCAACCATTTACTTTGAAGTCATGAATATCCTCATCACTGCTAGTAGTGCACATATTAGCTTTTTCACACCAAAAGCAAGTTGTATCCGATAATGCTGAGTCTTGACATGACTTATTTGAATTGCGTTTTCGACACTCTTTAGTGAAATGAATAAAGTGATTGCATTTCAAGTTATCAAATAAAAGATAAGTGAATAAGGAAACATGTAACTATTAACCAATGATGAGGAATTTGTCATCAACACACTTTAAATATCATTCACATGTTGGAATTGTATAAAACTACGTTGAATGTCGAACGGTGAGTTTTGACAGGTGGTCTGGATGATTTCCATGATTGTTACATTCCGAAATGTATATGCTATTCTGATACTGAGTTTGATGCTTGATGAGTTTCTTTCCGTGATGTGAATTTTATGACTGAAATACGACTTGCATACCGCTTCTACATATGCAAAGTGGAGTATGACGTTGTGAACTGAACACTTGGAAATCGGTGCAAGAAAGTCAGCTAGCTATTCTCAGGCACAAATTCATTTTCAATTATGTTAATTCACTCGATCAACAATGGAAGTGTGACATTGTTTTTCAATTCATGTTTAACGTTGTCTTTGAAATGATTTTAGTCGACCTACAGTGATGGTAGGTTTCAATCTTTGCGGCCACATTCTAGTCTGTGTGCTGTCAGCTAGCACGTCAGGCCAGTTTGACCATGAAAATTCATTGATGGTAAATAATATTTTATTCAACCAATACTGAAGTCGATCTGAACAAAAGTTTACGAAATAATTCTCTCAGTCGTCGAAATGTTATTTCAGTAGTCTAACACATGATGAACTGAAAAGTGTTAGCGGTTACTCACTGTACATATTCATGACAAAGGAAACACTTTCGTACTGTGAAAGTCGTCAGTACTTTTGATACTGTGCAAATATCTACTGACTATGATAAATTGAAATCTGAACACGCGAGTTATTTACAACTTCAATTTATCGGATAAATAGGATAAGGAAGAGCCATTGGGAATTAAGCTACTTTGAAAAAGGTTCAAGGTAGTTACGATTCCATGAAGTGTTTCTGAGATTTCAATACCTCGGAAAAATTCGTTGTCGCATGTACCATATAAAATAACAATGAACACTTCCATGTCAATGCACAATCAACCAACTAACGAATATCATCTCATCCATCTTTTCGTGACATTTTGTTTAAGTAAATTTCATCAAATGGAGAACTTCTACACTAGTTCAAAATGTGTTCTTAACCATTTTAAATATTCAACAGTGAATCAAAGTGTAATGTGCCGTCATTCCAGAGTGATAGTTGGCTATCATTTAATAACTGACTGAAATCACACACGAAATTTTCAATTTTATGAAACAGAAGTATTGCATTGAAGTATAACTTTGAGTGGTTATTATTATAAAAACAGTCAACTCCGATATAATAAGGTTTAACATACCATTGGAAACTTCGTACTCCACTAACGTTCCACTTTTGATCCATTTTGCATCAACACGTACATGAAATATATTCCCAACTAGTGTTATAAAATGTATAGAAGAATACACATGAAATTTTGATCTGCATTTTAATTGTAACAAGATGTTTGCTCCAATAGAGAGCGAACAAAATTAGAAACTGTTCAATTTCTGATCTACGTTACAAGGGTGCCAGTGCAAGAACTTTTGAAAAATGTGTTTCACTAGTCATAAAGTATTTCACAAATAGTCAACATTGAACATTACTGTGAAAAGTCTCATAAGTTCATCTAAAACATTCACCATATACCTCCCGACCAAATACTTAATTCACTTTATCATATTCAGTTACAAAACAATACATCCAATCTGTTCATTTACACTAAATGCTTTTCTTGAAACAGATCCATCTTTCAATAACATACGATCATGTCAGCATAGTATGACTATTGAGTATTGAATACGACAACTTTAATATCTGTTTGACATAAAACACTTTCTTTTGCATAGAGTAGTGAGTAGGCGAATAAATGAGGAGATTTATCGTCTGCCTTATGTCTTCGGTCATATAGCCCTGTCGAAATCAGTCAATTGTTCAACATATGCGAAAGACATATCCAAATGTCTATCCGCAGTTTTCCAACGAAGATATCTACACATATCAGTTGCATTACTCATTATATCAGGTTAAACAGTGTTGGATAGATAAGTTTCATTGTTGTTCAGCATAGAAAACTGTAACAACACCATTACCATTTTATCACAACTTAAATCTTCTTTGAGATAGTAACAAACATGACGGTTGTTGAGATGGAGACACAGATACTTCATTTCACTTCAGTCAATTTCAGTGTTTCGCAGACCGAAAGACTTGATCACAGACTCGAGCCTTTTTCAGGATGGGTTTCCATTAAGACTTTAACACATGGGATACTACAATTGTGCTTCATATTGCGCAAACTCATCATTGACACTGAAATTTCAATAAACAGTGATTTAATAAAACGTTTTCCAGTTTTATTTCAAAATGTTTTCCTCATCACTTTAGTAACACTCCGATCAATTTATTTCACTCTTGAAACAACTGATTGATCTAGATTGTAGGAAAGATATATTAGATGATTATGCTAGATTACAGCAAATTCCTATGTTGACATTGTGATAATCAGGTACAAAGAGAAAGAATAATTTGGCTAACAGATGATTGATCATGTAAGTCAGTGTAAATCGGAATATGAATAGAAATTGTTACCTTTTTTTTCGCACCTAATTGAACTGCGAATTTCCGATAATAACTTTTCGCCATTTTCCCTAGGTATCTGAAAAGAAGTAATGAAACTCTTAGTCAAGGTCTATGAACAAACAACTAATCATGTAAGTGCTGAGTCGGCAATCGCATTACCTTATACAAAGACAACCAATCACAATTACAGTCAGTAAACTGATCTACTAAGTTCCATAGGACCTGTATTCCATCTAGTCTACAAAAATATTCTGACTCACAAGAATTCATTCATCTTATCAGCATTTCTAGTAATCCAATATCTATGATATGACTGTCCCGCTACAGTACTTTGACATACACTGCTTCTCTTCAATCGATGCAAAGACATAAGTATTTCTTCAGATATCAGATTTCTTCGTATTATTCAGTAATCTAAACAAGAGCTAAGGTAAGTTCTGTCACTAAGGTATTATTATCAATGTCATATAGTCTGTGTGCACACTACAAAATGTTGATTTCATTCAATCGTATCTTGTTGCATTCGACAGTAATGATATACACGAATTAGTAGAATAATCAGAAGTACTTGAAGTAAAACTATATTCCTATTCAATTGTACAACTTACGTTATCATAATAGAAAGATATCTTTCCATTCGAATATAACAGAGTAGTTATCTTGAAAGTAAGAACTGAGAACAAAAGATTATCGAAATTTAGAATTTGAGAGATTCATAATGATCCCATGGTTGTTAGTAGCCACACTGAATGTGCTTGCTAACATAGTGACCACATTTAGGCAAATATTCACCATGTTATCTCAAGTGTTTTTTTAAGTTGAATTCGTAATCAAAATATTCTAGTGAAAGTTGTGTAAATAAAACAACCATCCATCCTTCAAAATGAATGTCAGATAATTGGTATCGGAGGCTGTTATGCACCCTAGTTTTCATATTGAAACTATATATCACGTAGCTCCTAATAAGATCTGACAGTTGGGGATGTATACACTTTGTCGCAACATACTCTACATTTAGTGTTGAAACAATCAAACCTTAGTACACATGAGGTGAGCTGTGAAGCTTTTGTTTACGAAAGGAATCTGATGAATTAATTGTTTAGGCTACACATTAGTATATCAGTGTTTATTGAAGATGAAAAATGAATGGCTGCAGAATAATCGTGATAATTATTTCTTAATTTGAATGAATAATATTTAAAAATGATCATGTGGTGAGTAACACAGGTTTACTTTCTTTGAAATACAAACATCTGATCCATTTCTATCAAAGTCTCTTGACGAAAATGTATTTCTGCATTCGTTGACCTACAAGTGAAATGAAATTATGACTTCATCGATACACACTGGTCTACTTATCTCACATCAAATCTATTGTGTTCCTGCTTATGTCAACTGCTCTACTGGTCTCAAACGATTTGTTCAGACGATCAGTGGGTTCCACATTTGATTCTCCCTTGGTTTTTCACAATGGTTTCGTTTTTTTACTTCTGTCGATTTTTGAAAAGGATTCATTTACACAAACTGAATGGAAAAATGGCGAGTAATTATAATGAATGATGATGTCATTGTTGATTTCTTACATGTGATGAAACAATCAATTTACTGTTTGCTTACTTGAATTTTTTTGTAGTTTCTGCAAAGACCGTCTGTAAGCGAATAAGTTGTCTGAAACAGGGAAAGTGAAACAAGATAGTTCACTGAATTAATCAAAGTAAAAAAATTGTGTCTTTTTTAAAATATGTACAATGAATACTCGCTTCTTTCAATAAACACAAATTCGAACACAAAATGAGTTTGAAGACGAGATATCATCGTCCTTTCGAGTTTCAGGTGAAAGAGTCCTATTAAATGGAAATTTCAATGGTCCTTATTATTATCTCGACGATATTATGAATGTTGTAGTCCAATCAACTGAGAAGAATATTTCTTTTCTGAGACGTTGATTTTAAAAGCTTTTGCTTAACTAAGAGTCCGTTAATGTCTATTCAACTTAAAGTGCGTTAATTAATCTAATCAATCATGATGTACCAGCAGACTGTTCATAGTCGTTCCATGATTCGGTGTTTTGAGAAGGGCGTCAGTTCGAATTTTGTGATCTTACGAATACGATAATCAAGAAATTTTTATATCTTCAACGGTCCGCAGACAATGATCTGGGGACAATAAACTTTTAAGAACTAAGCAACTGACAGAAACAAATTGGAGGACATCAAATTTTATTTGGAAGTTCATGTGCTTCAATAATCCAAACTGATTCCTCGCACGACATCATTTGTTGTATCTGTGATTAGTTTGATTTATTGAATCTACCAAAAAGTGTCGTATTCATGAGATATCTGTTTTGTGGTACTTTAAAAGGACTGAAGAGTATGTAATTTTCACTTCAGCAATTACAACAACAGAATTATCATTTCTACCCTATCAATTTGGGTCTATTTTTAAATGATTCGGTGTTTCGTTTAACATTGTGACTCGAAAGTAATGAATACGCGTTGTGAATTTATTTTAGATTATTAAACCACACACAAACAAAATAATCACAATGTACTGGTCAAATCTCATGAAACAATCAAGCTGAGTACTGAATCATTTATGCAAAATAAAAATGAGAATTTAAAAACAGAACAAAATATCACTGAATAATGAAAGAACTAACCGCCATCGAAAACCTCATATTCAGACGAATCAATGCCAGGTACTTTATGGTTAATTATTCCTAAGGGCGCTGATCCATAAATAATTATTTCACCTGTGTTTATCAAATGAAAACATCAATGTGTTTTATATTCTGCAATGAATTAATGAAACTTTCCTAAATTAACTGGAGACAGAAATGAATTGCATGAACCTCAATAAGTTTGAGGTATGGCGTCAAACTGGTGTATCCCGAAAAGTATTGTGAATGATAACTTTTGAGGACTATTTATGGACCAATGTATTATGTATATTTCCTATTGTATAATTGTTAAGCAACTAAACTATTCATATTCGTGTTCTTCTTATCACAAGCTTTATTTTGACCTTTGACCTTTTATTATACGATTCTTGAGTTAACATCAGTGTATCGATTACTTTCCACATATTCACAGCCACATTTGGCCAATTATTGTACAAACATTATTTTCTATTTTATTGCTACGGTGTGGTCAGTTTGATTGGTATATAAACCCAGCATGTTTGTGAATAATGATTCATATGGTCGAGGCTGTTGTTGGTATTCTGGACTTAACTGACGGGGTAGACAGAAAGCAGGGCCGATACGCACTGCAGACTGCTCGTATGGTTTTCGTGTGTCAGTGTCACAATCGATAATTCTGAACTCTTTGATTGGCGGTCACATCACGTCCATATATATTAACTGGACTTTCATTAATCGATATAACAAAAACTATTCACAACTTAAACAAAATAAGATTTTGGTAGAAGTTCTGAAAGTTAGTAAAAACATGAAACTGATTTTCTTATCAAATTAAAGCAACTTTGATTCGTAGAATGAAATGTGCGAAAATTTCACTCAGTAAAAATTTCAGTTTGGAAAGTGGTTATCTTACCCTTAGTGTTTATTCTAATTCTACTGACATTATAGCCATAAAATTGAAGTGGAAATTTTGAATAGAAGTCCTGAAAATATGCAAACGTATGGATTTGTCTTTTTATTGCAAAATTTAGTCGACTCACCTTAGAAGTACTGAATTTCTTAAACATGTTTATAACAATAGGAGGAGATCGATTTACGCGAATGCTCTGGGAATAATAATAATAATGAGACTAAATATGTGTATTGGAACCCGACTGATAACTTACATATTCATGTGATTCTCCTTCGAATAGTAGTTTCGCTTTGTGCGAAAAAATATCATCACAAGAATGCTTACATTCTAAGCATGTGGAAGTCAAGGTGATGACCAAATAGAATGAAAACAGCTGAACGGACGAAAGAGTATATCTAAAATGGTTCAGATGAAAAACGGTCTTATTTTATTGAAACAAATTGCAATTCACATAACACACCTATTAAACTAAAATGTACAGTCAACACCTACCTCATCATCTTGTTGAAGACGTTGATATTTGTTGTTAGAACGTGTCGAGTATATATAGACGTTTTATGTGTTTGTTTCCTTCTCATTGGATGACTCAAAGTTATAAATAACCACTAGGACGATCAAAATTAATGAAATCATATGATCATTGTTAAAGAATCATAATTATGATATAATCGTTTAGCTATTGATGTATATAGTCTATCAAGTATTCACAGTTTTGCTGAAATTCCTGACTCCTATTGATGCAAACAATTTTTCATATGATTAGTAATACTTTAAACTATGTGACTGTTTTGATTGTTATCTGTATTGAAACATATAGGTAAATCATTGTGACAAGAGAATGTTCAAGGTATATTCAGTCCATGCTTAACTAAATGAGTCAATTATTAGTGAATGAATAACAGTCTACACATTCGTAGCTGAATAGTGATTTCAGTGGAGCAAGTTAAGACTACAGAAGTTTTGTTTGTATATGCCGTATGTGATTCTTGTTGACGTGAAGTTGAATTATTCACTTCAAAAAGATGTCAAAAATAACCAAAATAATGTTTCCTCAATTATCGCAGTCTGTTGTTCATCAACACCAGAATTGTCTTCAATTGTACAATAAATGGTACCACTAATATATGACATATTATCAAATAATTATAAGCCATTACTGTTACTAATTTTATTTCTGGTAGTAGCAGTGCAGCACGAACTGCATCAGCTAGTAGCAGTATCTTTAGGTAATTACTTAGCTTATTCACATACAACGTCATATTGACTAGGTGGATATGCATAGCAAAACTACAAATAATTCAATTCATTTACGCGTATAGACATTTTGAATTTGATAATGTTCATCACACTATTACATCGTTCGACAGCATTAACTTTATACGTTATGAGAGAAAAGAATACTTTTCACCGTCATTCTTTATCACATATGATACTACAATTTGGCTTCAAGATGTGTAAACTCATCATTGATTTTGAATTTTCAATAAACAGTAATATTTGAACAGTAAGTTTATGAAACGTGTGCCACTTTTATTTCAAACTGGAAATTTTGAAAATTCTGTACAGTATATTAGATTCAGTTTAACATAACACCAAGTTCTACCATTTCTGCCAAATCCTATAAAATTCTCAAAGTAGAATTTACTATTTTTAATCTCAATGTAAGTTATCGGAGTGTTTAATTATACAAACATAATTCTGTTGACCTCAATTGTTTACAGAAATATCAATGATTATACTTTGTTGTCGTTTATCACCTCATTCTATCTCATCACACAAATAATGTCGTATTCTATATCCGCTATCCTGTATCGTGTGCGCAATAAGAAACTTGCTTAGAATTAAACATACCGTAATTTTAAAATAAGTTGTTGTTTATGTGACTGACAATCACGTACACGCATCGACAAGTGCGCGCGATACAAAGATTGGTGAAATTCTCAGATTACAAAGTATTACTACTATTTTTAAACAGAAAATGAAGTGGAACAGATCTTTGTACTGTTGATTCATTGAAGGTCTTGCTCGAGTTATGAATAAACTCTGTAACCATTTTCTATCCGATTTCAAATTAGTTTAGTGGTCTTTTTCTCACAGAATCATCTAGTTTTCACGTTCTTGATTTGTCAATCTATGGAACGCTTATTGACAATCCTGATTCCTTGAGACTCAACTAGTCATAGCGTCCTGTGTATGTTGTCATTATCATTAGTTTTATCTAATATTATACTTTTGGTAGAGTATGGAATTCTTAGCACAATGTATTTCAACAAGTTTAAGTTTCTTACTTCTTGATCGATCCTCAAGACAGGTATTGAGTGATCTCCAGTTGGAAGTAAACAGTCCAGTCAATCGACATATAAATATTATGCATTCCTTTCGCTGCATATTGCCAGCAAACACGATATCTGTGAGTGGGCATTTGTAACATGTACAACGAATATCAGTGCAATTTTTTAGAAACGCACCTAAATAGGCTGTGCGATTAATTGCCAGAATGATGTCATAAAACAAACGAAACTGGATATCTTGATGAAATATCTAGATAGCAGGGATAGGTAGCCCAGATGTTCAAGCAAACCGCTTTCATGATCTGTAAGCCTGTGTTCAACCATCATGATGATATAATTCACATCACGTTCTGTGTGTCGTTTCATATCAATCACTGTGAAGGATGAACGAATGTTCACCCGATATTCTGGGTAAACACATTTGATTGTTGACCATATGTATTGGTTTCATTGAATAATAAATAAGTTTGAATGTCATCCCTCGGTGTGATCAATCCAATTTTTATGAGTTTGAATACATTTTGGCACATCGTTTGATATTGAAATTTATCTTCATGTTCGAAGTGAATAGAAAATTCTTCTTATGTAGTGAATCGTTCTACATGTGCAAAATGATGTCATAAAGACCAGACAATTCACGTTTTTTTATTTGAGAGCTTATTTCGCATGTTCCAGGGTTATTGTCGATGACATTTCTGGGTCAAGGAGGAGTGTCTGGCTTGAAATTTCATATCCAATCCTGTGGAAATCAACTTCGCGAAATTGTTAACCGAAATAACTTGATATTCGTTCTTCTGCAATAGTTGTGATGCTTCTTGCGTAAAGCCGAGATTCTTCGTAGGTCATGAGACCGATTCCTCATCTACACTCGATCATGTCGAGTGACTATCTCAATGCGAGATGGAAGAGAAAACACCGGTTACGAATGTAAAATGGGACGACATAGACTGGACTATCTGGGAGAAACAAAGTAAAATGGGAAAAGATTAGCACATCCATGTGAAGGTCAGTGGAAGACGTGAGGATATGGAAACCAACTGACATTACTTCAGATCATCACATGGTTGTGGCTAAGATCGAACTGAAGCTAAGTGTGAAACCGACAAATGGGAGAACAATACTATATAGGTTCAGTGGAAGCGATCAAATTTTACGTGTGGTTGAGAACATTTCGATCTATCATTTGTAAGTTTTACTGATTAGAAATGTTCAATACATTTGTATATTCTACCTGATTGTTACAATGTTCAACAGATGTTTATTATGCTTACCACTGTAATATAACTAATAAGTAACTGTGTTTCTTGTATTTTCATTGGATCTCCACCACTATTGATGGCGTTGAACATAATGTGCTTTACTGATATCGTGGAAAACGACCTAATAGAACTTAATGTGTGGCGCATATCTATATGGTACCCCTTTGTACCAGTGTTAGTGTTCAAATAGAAAAATAAAAACATTTATATGATAGTCCTGCAGTTATCAATAATTTGTTCGATCACTATAGTTTTAATTATTATTTTAATCACTTTGCAGTAGATCAAGCGAAGTGTTATCTATTCTTCACATGGTGCTTTATTAACGGCCATCGTCGATATGGAAAGTGGTTGTGTGTTGTTGGTGTATGTTCTTATTATCTCATATCTGTACATTGAGGATAAATTAGTTATATTTGGCAGCTAATGGTCCGGAGATAATGTAAACTGGAGGAATTATGGACATAAAATCATGGTACAAAAGAAACAAATAGTATTCACTCATATCCGTTACCAACTCTGTCCTATGTTCTCCTTCCCTGCTGTTTTCACTTGCTATTCACTCCCCTTATTTCTGCTTCCCACTTCCAGGGTTCTTTACTGTCACCAATTTTTTTTTAGCTTACGAACTTCAAGATAGGTCTTTATTCGTTATACTGTTTGATGATTTCTACACATTCACCGTCTTCGACTAAGATAATGTATATTTTTGAACAGCTGTATGTTTCAAATGAAAAAAATATAACCTTCTTCAATGAAACGTAGTCAACCATCAAGACCAGTATACAAGTGATTTACGAACGAATAAAGACTCGAAAATCATAGATTTAGTATATTTCCGCATTAAAATATAACTTAATCTATCGAAAGATGCGATTCATGACGTGATATTTGAAAGTGTTGACTTTAATCCGGTTTATGTTCTTCTATAATTCTCTAGTTTGAATCGTTTTTACAAGTGGTGACTATTCATGGCAGGAATTATCTCAAAATTACTAAACCTTTGTTCGTTATGTCTCATCAGTTTTTTCAGGAAATGACTCAGTGATATGTCCTATTGAATACGTGAATATACTTAATTGCTCACGACTTGCTGACTGATCAATAATTATAAAACCCGAATTGCTTTACAGTTTCAGTGTTTAGAAAAATATCTACCCTAGATTAGCATTTCCTTCACCAGAGATCATCAAAAATGTACATTGATAAAACTGCTTCGAATTTATCTAGCTGATGCATCAAATGTTCCAGATGGACGTCGAGAGAGAGATTGCGTGTATATGTGTGGTAAGTAGTATGTCGATGCATATTAAATGAAAAACTATATAGTTTCTTATTTGTAGGAAATATTTAATTGGAAAATTAATCGGCCTTTCAATTTGAAGCCAATTAGATCGGACGATCATGTTGTCCACAAGGTTTTTGTTCACGTCACCACGTTTAGCGGCTTTTTTGACTACAATTACATCTTTTGATGATTGGATACATCGCCTTTATTGAACCATACATCTCTGTGTTCTTCTTGTATAATCATCGACTTCATTCGCGTCAGTGGATAATGGAATTTAATAAGTCAAATACGAGAATGGATATCCAGTAAGTATACTTCATGCAATCGTTTATTCAGACAGACGACCAGGAAAACGAAGAAAATCGAGATGGAGAGGAGAGATTGAAATGAAAAGAATCGGAGAAGGTGTGTAAATCAAATCATTTCAACTGAGTACTACTCGATATTTATAGTCATTGAAAATTAAGTTACTGAAATGTGATGAATAAGATAGGAAATTTACACACGTACCCTAGTATAAAAAACAGTGAAGGTTGAAAAGAGAATAATTCATAAGAAGAATGAGTAAATTCGCTCGTCCGAATGCAAGAATATGCTATGTGGGCTCGACATGGCATCCAACATTACAGTACCATTCAGGTGATGCGATGGTGGGTATTTTTATGAATGTTCTATAACTAATATGATCTAAGTAGTAAGAGAAAATCTTCTATCTTACAATGGAAATGTATTTTTGAAAGATAGATGAAGCGTATCACGGGGCAAACGAATAATCTCAAAAGAAGCATCAATTTATGGCACAATTATATTGTGCACGTCACTTCTGAATTTGGTTTAACAAGACAAAAAATAGAGTTTATTCCTGCAAATCATTAAACAAGCGTATAACATAAAGAGATTTCACAATTGATTGATCATTGGGTGGTGATCAATGTCATGCGTGTCAAGTCCTTCTTAGTGCTGATCGAATGCTATCGATCAAGTTGCAATGTCGCCGCTAGTCTAGGTGGCTCGACACTGCGTGCACTATGTTGAGATAAGATGGTGGTTGGAGGTGGTCAACAGGAAACTCTGGACCCGGGTTTCGTGCTACTTGGCACTCGTCAGCAAGGTGTACCTATAATGTTGAGGGAACTGGTACTTCCTAACGGATTTAATTCCGTGTCACTCAGCTTCACAGTCAGAGACGTTGCCACCTAGACTGGTGGCCACATTGCAACTTGATCCAGCACTAAGGACCTGACACGCATGAGATTGATCACCACCTAGTGTTCAATCAATTGTGATTACATCTCAGTCCTACAGTAGGTCGGTCGCAGCCCAAATAGCTCACACCACCTTTTGTTTCTTACAATAACAATCATGAATAATTAATTATCTTGCTTATTTTCATTATTACATTCACTACAGTGGTCAAATGTTCTTCTGGATTCTGACTGTTCAGTAAAGTCAGAAGGTTAAAAAAATCAAAGAAAGAACAATACGAACAAAAAGCGATTAATGTGGAAACGTAAGAACAGAGAAATCTGAGACAATTGATCAGCATTTTGAGAATGTAGTATTTACTGTGTAGTTTTCAGATTCGAACAAGAGATCTTGCAACTTTATATTCAAATACATTTTATGGTCCCCACTGATGTGTTCACTTTCAGTACAATAACACATCAATAACCTTCTTATCATAATATCTAGACTTCAATGCACTGAGAATATATAATCATTTCACAAGACAGAAAACCACAACAAAAACAACTAGGAAGTAATGCTGTGATAAATATGCTGTGGTATATTTTGAAAGCAGTAATTAATATCCATTGAATTGAGCCTTTGAATGAGTAAATGATGAATAAGTTGCGATTTATAGATGTTATATATATGGAAGAGTTCAAGTAACTCAAATAAGATACGCGGCAAATCGGTAACAAACCTTGACTTGTAAAGTGTTTATGACGTTTAGTGCGTCACTTTGTAAGAAATAAAAGGAGCTTGAAAGCGTCAAAGACAGTTGACAGATGTGTCAAACTTGGTAAAAGTTTATCAACCAGCAAAAATCGAACCAAGAGCGAACGAAATTAAAACCGTTGCGTTTAAACAAATGCACAAAATCGTGCATAACTGCAACAATGATTAAGGGAAAGTAATTATAATGATAAATACAATAAATGTTATAAATATATCAAAATATTTCGTATTGTTACACGACAAATGTATTGTGTTACAACATAAGCGTTAAACTTCTTAGTAATACACCTATTTACTGAATATAGATCAGTAATATCACACAATATTCAAAGGAGTGGAAGAGAAGTGAGGAAGGACAGATTTTAAAACAGACTTCACAACGTGCTTGAAAGTTTAACCTAATAACGTTTACATGTCTAACACTTACATACTCACTTACTTACTTTGGTTAATACTTATGGAGCATAGGCTGCCGACTGAGATTCTTCGATCTATTTACTCTATCCTGAGCTCTCGATTCGAGAAATAAATCATTCACTTGCTCTCACCATACATCTTTTGGTATTATATTCAACCTTGGAGGACACGTGCTATCAAATCGAAACTCTCAAATTAGTCATTATTTTTATTGCTTTTGATACTAAACCATCGTTTAGCATAATTAAGTTAACGAAGCAACATCTGTCAGTCAGTAGTCTCAATAATTTAGTCCAGTTTGATAGTACTTATCGACCAATTCTTTTCTGAAAATTAAATTCTTTCTTAATCATATACTATTCTCATTACTGATATAACGGAATCGTTGAACACTATTCATGTTACTACCATTTTTTTATCTGATTCATTAGGCCGAATTTAATCGATTGTACAAATTATTTATTCATTTTACTAACTGAAATATCTAAATTCTTATTGCGAAGCAGATCGTTATTGTGAATACCAAAGCTGGTCAAATAAGTGGTCCGCCTTTATACGGACAGTTTCTATTACAAACAAAATGAAGAAGGAGACAATATGAAGTTTGTAGTGTTAGTGCTCACTGAGACATTTTTCAATGGCTCATAACACTAATTTAAACAATATAAATCTCTCCGTGGATGATTAATCACTTATTTCATGTGGCGGCTTCTGTAAAAAGCTACATCGTTGGAAGTAGTCGGTAAGAAACCATTGATTTACATTTCGTACTAGCTATCATTCTTCAGAAACATTTTATTCCAATTTAAAGGAGACTAAAACTCACTACAAGATTCGAACTTGATTCATCTAGTCTTACGGTTTTTGCGACGTCAACCAACAAGCCATTGTGCCTGCAACTGACTTGATCCAATCATGATTAATTGTGAAAATAATGTGAACTACATCATATCATAAACTTTCAAAATCTCTTTTCACTACATCATATCAACTTGCATAAGCGTGAAAATCATTCAGCATTTCAATGAATTGAATCCGATTTGCCTTAAAAAGATAAACATGTCAATCCATTATCATCAGATTGTGTAAACACATGTAATTTATATTATCGTCTTAAGTTCTTAATTTACATATATTCAACGTTTTATTCATCAAATATAACCGAAAGTATATTACATATTCTGATGGTCTTACATTCTCTGTATTTAATATTTTCATTTCAATGTGTCTTTGTTGTTCTGGACAAAACCAAAAACATTTTTTCTACAACATCTTCACCTCGACCAATAACCAGTGGTGTTGTGCAGTGCAGTGTCTTGGGTCCATTGCTCTTTATAATCTATATCAACAATATATGCAAGTGCTTTACCGCATGTAAGACCTACCTCTACGCTGATGACTTAAAAGTCATCTATAAAACTGACATTTGCGATGTACGTAGTACTATAATAATAATAATAATAATAATAATAATATATTCTGAAAATAATATTGACAGAATTCACACCAGTTTACAGGTATGATCAGATTGTTATAAAAATCAACATTTAATATAGAGAGCAAACATGAAATATAAGAAAGTTTTATGTTTGGCCTGTTTAAACATCTGGGCTACCTGTTCCTGTCATCTAGATATTTCAACAAGTTATCTAATTTCGTTTGTTTTAATACATCATTATGCTTATTAATCGCACAACCTATTCAGGTGCGTTTCTGAAAAGTGTAAGACCTAACGCTGTAAAGGTTACAGAAAGCCCAATCAGAGATATCGTGGTTGCTGTAAATGTGCAGCGAGAAGAATGTACATTATCCAAATGTCGATTGACTGGGTTGCTAACTTCTAACTGGCGATCACTCAATATTTATCGTCAGGAAGGACGAAGAAGTAAGAAACGGAAACCTGTTGAAGTACTTTGTGCTGAGAAATCTATATTGTACCAAAAATATAATACTGAATAAAGCTAATAATCAATAAATAAATAAAATAAGCTGCTGGTTTAGTAATTGATAAATAGTTTATATATGGCATATATCACGGCAAGCCAATGCAACACCAGGGAACTTGTCGAGTTATTGATAATTATCTACAGCTAGAGAAAGTAAGATAAAAGCAAAGAGCACGGAACAACAAAACAATGATAGCAAGTAAGAGGTTAAATATTTGAAGTTCCTATAAACTCACTTGTGGAGTAAGATACACTTGCAGGCGCTAGAGCATTTAATACATTTTCAAAGAAGCAAAAGGCATTAATTGAGCGAACAAACAATGGGAGAGAGTTTAACATACGGATAGTTTGAGGTAAATTATTCCAGAGCCTAGAAAACTTATAGGCAAAGTAATTCATTTAGAGAGAAGATCTAGAATATGTTTGTTTGGCTAAAGACAAGGAGCTACGAATGTCGTAATGTGAGACTTTAGCGTATTGAATCGGCTGGCTGCATGTGAACGAGAGTTTGTTAAGTATTTTGAAAAAGAAGATAAGGTTAAGTTTGAGTCTCCTCTTTCATAAAGGGTCAAGCCCCTATATCATATCTTAGGACTAGAAACCCTCTGGAAAGTAAGGCTTGGGTCTAACTTGATTCTCTATCTGAAATTCCTTAAAAACCTTACTTATTCCACATGTATTATGGTTCTTCCCCAAGACTAACGTTGATACAACCTTCGAGACAAAGTATCCACTGTCAAAATTGAAAAACACAGATCAAGCACTCGGGAAAAACTTCTTCCTTATCAAGTATGCATTAATATGTAACAGTCTTTCTTCCTAAATACGCATGGCAGACAAATTACATACATTTGTAAGACCTATCGATCAAACCCACATCTGCACAGATCTAGTGCAAACGAACACATCCACGTCCCACACAGACATCATAGGTTCTCTACATATATGGACTAAATTGCCTTATTTCCGTAAATTTTTAAAATTGAAGTAGACTAGCAACTCATTGGACCTATCAATACTCGGTTGCCAAACGACGCTCACAAATACCCTAAATAGTAAATAGAAACGCACAATCGACTGCCTACTGCCAGTGGTCGTACATCCACAGAAACTGTCACCCATCAACCAGTTTATATGGGACGGAAGACAATCAATGCGAATTCAGCGTGAGTTCCTTCTTGTATATTCTTTATCAGCTTTTTATTCTTCTGTTCACTATATTGCCTTGCTATTCATGTTATTTCAACACTTGTTATCTTACCTTATCTGTAACTAATATAAATCTACACTTTTCCGCCTACTGTAGGAAGCAACTATCCTACATTATACATTTCCCAATGTCTACGCTCTGATTGATAACCTATACATCACACTATAGTCAATTAAAGCATTGCATCGAAGCCTTACCCACAGTCCATAATTTGTAACTGTCTGATAAGCATGTAGAATGGTACCTATAGAAATAGTTTTTTTTCCAACGGGATGGGAAACACATAGCATTGTGTGAGGTATGATGTATATTCAAAAAATAAGCTTAACTGAGCCTAACATTACAAAAGGGGAGGGAGTGCAGTTATTGACCAGCAAGCATCGATGGTGAGGGCGATTATTTCAATACACCAGTGTTTGTGGGGCAGAACACTTTGTTTGTATCAGGTTCTCTATGAATGAGAACAAGTCAATCAATCTGTGATATTGAGGTTGTTCTCCTACACTCACCATTCAGTCTCATGTTTCTAATTTTTGTGCTGGTTTAACTATTCTACTAAGACAACCTATAACATGCTAACTCGGACTTTTATATGAAAACTGTGTGACAGGCACCGCATGATGAAAAAAAGAAAAAAAAGAGACTGTAAAGGATATGGTTGTTATTTTACTCAACACTCTACTCTCTATATGCACTATCTGTTCTTTCTCATTCCGGTCTTCAATTCCCTTCTTTCATTCGAACCAACTCCACCTTCATAAATATCACAACTTATTGTTCTTTATTACTGCATTCTCTCCTCTGGAGCTCCTAATCACACTTCGCTCTTGCAACATGAGCTAGTATCAATTTAACCTAATAATTTATCATCCCTCCATCTGTTCCACTACTAAATGTTAGGCATTGGTTATCGTTCATATGCAAATGCCTTGCTGCTCCTCGGTTTCTCTTTTATTTTTTCTCTTCAGAATCTTGCCGTGAGGGTGAAGCTAGGTAACTTCTGACATCTGGAACAAGCTCGACGAACGCGCTTTCCCAAAGTTTATAGTTCAAACCAGGCGCTCCACAAGCCTACTTCATAATAACTATAAACTTAAAAAGCTGCATTACATAAATACTTAGCACGACCGAAACCCTAATACACGTTTTGTCGAGATTGGATCTGGTATGTAACGTGGACGCGATGCCTCTTTGGAAACTATTCTTATGAAAACACATTATATCTGAACGAATAAACTGCCATCAACTTTTATAGATTATAATTACAACCTTGCTTGGGATGCATATTGTGAACCAGTATATGTTGTAAATTGTAGATCATGCCGGTAAAAATGGCGTGTACGTGTCCTTGCAGAAATATAATATTATTATCAAGTTGAACTTAGATATATAATTATTCCACAAAAGTAAAAATCACTTCGTACTGGTTAGTTTATGTTTGATCTGCTATCTTCCACTGTCCTCTTCACTCAGAAACTCATCGGACTATATGAATATACATATATATAATCATGCCGTATAACAGATATGAAGTTACCATTTGCATGAAATTTGGTCTCATGGTAAAATGTTCATAATTAGGCAGCGAAAGTTTATGTTGTATAAAATGTGTTGATATAATATCAACCATAATCTCCATAGTTGAGCCTAAATGCACAGAGTTCTTCATAACAAAATGGTGATACAATGAAGCAATCATACACAAGCTGGGTGATCAGAGAACGAAGTTGACATTCTTACGCAACAGTTCACGATTTGGTTTTACTTTCTATGCTATAAGATATAAGTTTATGGTTGAATTTCTTACTACGATTGTGTGAATGAAATTTATCTTCATGTTTACGAATACGTTGTGTGTATTTTCTTCATTCAGTCGACCAGTAAAGAATGTGGTGGACCTCAGCGAAAGAGCTTAGTTAAAATTTAACAATACGCAAAGTTACCAACAATATACCAAAAGAATTAACACTACAAACCTAGGCGTGTGTCTATTAGTAACACAAAAGGTAATAAATTACAGTTAAATTATAAAAAAGTATATTGAGCAAAATGATAACAGCTAGTAACACTAGTGTTAAAAAATGAATGTTACTTGTAAGCTGCTTTCTGAAATAACAACCACAAATACGTTCACTTGGTTAACAAGGTTCCTTTGCACGTGATGGCACCAACAGCGAAATGAAGAAGATTAAATCCTGGATTTAATACTACTGCAGTAGTATTATTCTGTAATGATCCGGGCCAAAGTTCCAACGCAGTGTGGAAAGGCCTAAAATGATGTTATAATACCATATCTTCAATAAAAGGCCATTAAAGCAGAAGAATAGACGGCAGATGCAGCTCCGTTACACGTTTATATTTTAAGAATCGCGGTAGTGAAGAAGTGTAATATCTAACCAAACAAAAGTATTCGTTTCTTTACTATTGATACAGAAAAACAATAGATATTGAATATCAATGTGGTTACATATCAAGTGTGACAACTAGGAAAATATGTGATCTTTAATTTGTTGTTACAAAAAAATCACTAGATATAAATGTCACTATAAGGATTCCATCTCATTCTCGGTTTTCTTATGCAAACAAATGGTTTTAACACTCATATAGAAAGTGTGTAAAACAGTAGTTGACTGAAACAACAACACAATATAACATGTACATCAATTCTCAATGGTTGGAATGAAAACTTCTATTAAGAACAAAATCAAAATATCATCCAATGATTGTTGAACAAATATGCGATGGAAGACTTTATGACAATAATTCACAGGAGAATAAATTCACTTGAGATTGTTTGCTTGTATCTTCTCACCGATGTTCAACACTGCGATCGATCAGTCTCTTATTAGCATATTTACGCGCTGTGCACATTGCTACAACATGTTACATAATTCACAAGTTGACGTTCACACTGAAACTAGAACCTAATATCATTCGCATTAAACTTCATCATGTTATTAACTTAGTTACTGTGTGCTGATAGTCACTAAGTTGTGGGATGGGGTAAAGTTTAAGTTCATATAAATTTGAACGGTTGAACAGTTTAAAAAGTTTCAACGCTTTCAATTTTTTTCATTTTTAGACGTCCCTCATTAGATTTAGTTTCAGAAAAGTGCCTATAAACATGTTATGTACTTAATAAAATGAATAATGGTATTCCAAAAAAACAGATTGATGCTTTGGATGCACTCAAACATCCACATGTTTGAGAGTAATTCATTGAAAATTATATTATTATACAAGTATTAAAAAGTGATTACCATGATTGCTTACATACTGATGCTTGTACACTCATCGTGGAGGTCCATAATTCTACGATCAGTATTCTGCATGCAAAATTAACGTGGACACTCCATTCCAGTTTCTACTCATCCTTTTCATGTCTGCTTTCAATTCCCGTCGCAGCGTGTGCTTTGACCATCCGCAGAAGGCTGTTACTGACGGTATCGGTTATGATGATGGTATTGTGGATATTTAATTTTTTTATTTTCCTAGTTGATAACATTAAGGAATAGAACTAAATAGTCACATCTATGTTCATCCTTTGTGGATTGACTCATTCAATAGACAAATATCAATCCAAACAAATGAAATACATAGATATAACAGGTTAGTAACTATCTGCACTCAGTAGCTCGGTGTACAAGCGTTCAGCTTTATCAATGAGACTGATATCTATTGAATCCTAGTGGAAGTATCAACTCATAGACTAAGGTACATTTAGCTGATGAGTCTCGTAATCCATTGTTAGGTTTCTCATGATTCATTTCCATATGTTCTATAATAACAAATATGCAATGTTACGATCTACTAGTCTTCAGTAGTAATTTTGTATTGATTGATGCAGTAATAGTAGTATATTTATTTATTTCGACTATTTATGTAAACAGCTCACTTCAAAATTTTTATGCTGATAATGTTGTCTGCACTACATGTACAGACAGATATAAGTAATATGTGTCGAGAACTGGAAGTTAAATTATTACGGAGAGTAAAAGAAATTGACGAATGCGTAAAATAAAACAGAGCAACGAAGTAAAAGATCGATGGCGTTTGTCCGGGACAATACAAGAGCAGTTGACAAATGATGTATTGCATGTACTCTTTTCCTACTTCACGAATACAATGTGTGATTTCTTAGGATCCACGTGGAATTTGGTCATAAGTGTACATTTGATCATTAGGTTGAGCCAGTAAGTCTATCGAGTCAAGGTGTTAATCTACATTAAACAAGTTATCCTCTGCACTAAACTGGGAAGACTGAGCAAGTACATAACGATTTTACGTAGTTTTCAGTCTTCCAACTGCATCTTGCAGTGTGTTCTGACATCTATACTGCATTCTCGTCTGGTCTCTAAGTGTTCTGTGAACATCATGCCTTCAATGCACTGAAGCCATTCAATTCATTTGACAACTGTTGCAAGCCAGACGTCACGTGCACTACAAATATATATGTTATTGAAAAAAAGAATAAAATAAACCCTTGTAATAAATGTGAAGCAGAAAGTCCCTTTGATAAATTTCTATAGTGTGATGAGAAGACGAAGATTTCAGAACGATTTTCAATGCATTATGGATACCAGAAAATGAAAACACTTTCATTTCAATAATGGTGATTTCAGTTAGGCTTGAAGCCACTTTTAATTACTTTGTTTACTGAAAAGAGACATATTCGAGTAAATATCATCATCTCAGGAGTTTGTTTAACGGTTATGATATCTATGATAAATTGTATGTTATTTTCCGTGATTCTTGCATCCGAGCACTTCACCGTGAGAATAACCGACACCTAGTTCATCCTTCACTATTTACTTACATACTCAGATATAATTCACTTCTACTGATGAATCTGAAATAGGAATAAACTTACGTGAGGTCATGATTCACCGTAAATTCTTGTTTACTATGACTAAAATGAATATCCACAAGATATCCCATCGCCAAGGCTTTCACTTTATTTAACATACTTCATTCTTTATTCTTATAAACATTTTAGTATTTTCTTAAAATTTTTAAAATAATCCATAGATAATTCACTCAAAGAAACTATGTAGACATAAGCGAAATATACCTGTTGATTAGTTACAAAATGCGATTCCTAAATCGACACAAACAAAGAAACGTGATTGTGAACTCACTGTTAGAAATCAAATAGCTGTGGATAAAATAAGATGTTTCAAATTGAAAAAATTATCATTTAGAAGCGGGAGAACAGTTTAAAACTAATTAGGCACCTTCATTTTTGAATATTATCCATAAATCATTCATTCAACCGGTAAAACGTATTACTGCTGATCAGGACTATCATGGAAGTTCCCATTTAATTGTTTGAACCCTGAAAATTATGGGACAAATTTCTGATTTTGCTACATATATTTTATTATTTGTGGCCAGACCTTGTTCTCATACAGAATTTACGTCGAATGCTAATTATGAAGAATTGTCACGTAGTCGGTAATTTCCTTATATTTTGTCTTGTAAACTGCACTACCTTATGTTTATTGAAAAGCATAACTTCCACAGCAGTTATCATAGTGATGTTGAAGGGTGAATAGCAGTGTTAAACGAGACGCGCGTTTCATCTGACTCGAAACTCATTAACAAGATGTACTTGAATCTTAGTATTCATCTACGATTACGATCATACTTGTGCCATGAATTCCACTCCTAGCTATGAGCCAACTAAATTTGAATTTGTGACTAAGTGACAGTGTTTAAGTAATTCACTCGGAATGTACATTAAACAATTAAGACTGATCAATTGCAGTCCTCAATACTAAACAACAGCCCCCCCTTCATGTAGAGGATAAACAACCATGCTGGTGAAACATTCCTGGTCAAATTAAGACATAGATATTTTGGTTTATAAACCAAACACTCTTATATGACTCCATACTATAGAATATCCTATTAACATTTTCAAAATAAACATATATGACTCCATTTGAGTTGTTGAAAATGCCAAAAGTAAGTAGTCAAATTACAAACGTTGAATATCGTTCGTAATTTCAATCAATTCTTCATGATGTCAATTGTAATCTCAAATGGAATTTGACTCTCCTTAAGTTTATTGTTAACACATGACTGTGGTTTGCGTGAAATTAGTATATTATACGACAGTTAATCTAAAGCTTTAGGAAGCAATCATAGTATACAATAGGAATGGTAATAAGGATTGACTGACATCTACATTACTGAAGGCTTTATCGCTTTCTAAAGATAAAATATTACAGATATTGATACTGAACCGAATAAAATATGGAATGATGAACATTGAAAACTTCAAACTGGTACCTGATGATGAATCTTCTGAGAACTAGTAAGCAGAGATGTATGGTGACTAGCAGTGGAATCTAGGACGCGCGTTTCGTTCTATTTTGGACTCGTCAGCTGGATGAACCTGCACCTCAGAGCTGCTGTTCACTTTGGGACTCGAATCCAGTACCCTCGTTTCAAACGCCATCGCGTTATCCACTCGGCCACTGAGTCCTGATAGCCACTTACTTGTGCGATGGGGTGCGATGGGATGCAGGTACATCCAGCTGACGAGTCCTAAATAGGATGAAACGTGCGTCCTGGATTCCACTGCCAGCCACTATCCATTTCTCCTTACCATGCTTGTGAATTAAGGCCATATCGGCAATACGCACAGTATGCACACATGCCAATTAGAGACTGACCAGTTGCAGTCCTAACACATCGATGGGAAAATTCAAACAAACAATACTAATATAATTTAAACTACTGAGAACTATTTAGGGGCTGTTGTCGTATAACCATTAAGTAACTAGACTGTGTATTTATTTATATTTTTTTCATTATGAGCTTTCATTTGACCCATCGCTTACCAATAAACGACTTACTATGCCTAACTTATTCTCAATATATTGATTACGGTCTCTTACACTCACAGTCACTTGAGACTTGATGTTTTACATTTATCATTCATCGTTTTGTGTTGTGATTCCGCCTAGTCTTCTTGTATATAAACTGTATGTGTCTGAAATATATTATACATAAAATGAAGGCTCACATCGCTTACTCGAATGAGTGGGTAGCGTTAGGCAAGAAGGACCAATAAGGAACGTGAGTTGAATCAAAGTTGTTTGTACTGATTATAGAGCTGTCGCTCGGCACACTACCAAGATCATATAAGTCGGCGTTGTGATGAGTAATTTAGTCAGGTGATTATCATTGTTTTAGATTATGACTAACGCTTTACATAACTTTAGATCAAATATCATTGACATTAAGTGTCCTCATGACTTCAATTTCGTTTTAATCCATCAGTTGAATTTAAACTACTGATAACATAACACAGTTAAACGGGTTTCTTCTTGTGTTTTAAGTGAACAATATCACAACGATTCCTCTTTTGAATAAGGAAACACTAACAGTATACAGTGATAATAAAACCGTCTGAAATGACAAAACCATCATTAGATTAAAGAATCTTCTAATAATAATCTCAATATTTCAATTCCTAATGAAGAATCAAGGATATGTATCGTGTAGTATCGGTTTATATGTTAAGCCCATATGCTTTATTCCAGCTACTGGCCAAGCCAATTCACCTATACTTTGAGTTATATATTGATCTTGGTAATTATTCGCTTATTAACCTTGACTAATTTTTTATATGAGCGCATGTGTATGCACACTTCATATCTTATTCGTCGTATGTCTGTCATTCATTTTTGTCTGACTATAAATGTTGATTAACGCTTGCTTAAAATGAGTTGGCTTCCTCGCTATTTCTAATACGCATTATTTTGCTTCGCTCTCGAGTCGGCTCCATCGCCATCTCTAACATACATTATTTTCGCCTCGCTCTTATGGTGGCTTACCAGCCATCTCCAATATGTATGCTTCGCTCACTATCATTTGCTCATGTGTTCACAACCTTCTGGTCTGCATCATTTATCAATATAAATGTTGTTGTCGCTTTATTTTGCCTTCTGATTCTATACACCGTTAAGATTGGTATAACAACGGTTATTGATGTGAACTATAAATGGAGCACGGCATTACAATCGCTACAACGGATTGTTGTTAATTTCAATAGTTGGTGGATAATGTGCAAATGATGTATTTATTGTATAGTTTTCATATTTCAGATAACATACTGAAGTTTGGATTCAACAACAAATTGTTTGTCCCAACTGAAATGCTTGTTCATAACAACTTTAGGTAAACAACTATTGAAACAGAAAAAGTAACGGATTGGTATTTTGGTTTAAAATGCAACTCCTCACCAGAGACTAAACTAATGAAAATCATATCTTGTGATGTTCACTTAATGTTGATATAGTCAATTTGTGATATAGTGATTATCGGACATTTTTATCACTGATTACTATTTTATCTATAATATACTTGAACTCTACTGACCACAGTCTGTCAACAGAAGCTTGTGTATTACCCCTCGAGGTTAGTCACTATTAATCGCGTGATGGTCAATACTTGATAGCACTCCCCCAACAAGGTTGCATATAATACTAAAAGATATGTGGTGAAGACAAGTGAATGATTTACTTCTCGAATCGAGAGCACAGGATATAGTAGATAGATCGAAGAATCTCATTTGGCAGCCTATGTTCCATAAGGAGTAACCAAAGTGAGTAAGTGAGTATGTAAGTGTTAGACATGTAAACGTTATTAGGTTAAACTTTCAAGCACGTTGTGAAGTCTGTTTTAAAATCTGTCCTTCCTCACTTCTCTTCCACTCCTTTGAATATTGTGTGATATTACTGATCTATATTCAGTAAATAGGTGTATTACTAAGAAGTTTAACGCTTATGTTGTAACACAATACATTTGTCGTGTAATAATCCGAAATATTTTGATATATTTATAACATTTATTGTATTTATCATCATAATTACTTTCCCTCAATCATTGTTGCAGTTATGCACGGTTTTGTGCTATTGTTTAAACGCAACGGTTTCCATTTCGTTCGCTCTTTGTTCGATTTTTGCTGGTTGATAAACTTTTACCAAGTTGAACACAGCTATCAAATGTCTTTTGTACCAGATCAAAGATTTTCTCCTACTACTTAGATCATATTAGTTATAGAACATTTATGAAAAGACCTACCATCGCATCACCTGAATCTTACTGTAATATTGGATGCCATGTCAAGCCCATATTGCTTATTTTGGCTTACGAACCAGCGAATTTATTCATTCTTCTTGTGGATTATTCGCTTTTCAACTTTGATTGTTTTTCATACCAGAGTATGTGTGTGCATTCTCTATCTTACTTATGACATTTCTGCAACTTATTTTTCTCTGACCATAAATATTGAGTAGTACTGAGTTGAATTCGATTGATTCACAAGCCTTCTCCGATTCTTTTCATTTCAATCTCTCCTCTCCACTTTGATTCTCTTCGTTTTCCTAGTTGTCTGTTTGGATCAAAGATTGTATGAAATATACTTATTGGGAATCCATTCTCGTATTCGACTTATTCAATTCTGTTATCCACTAACGCTAGTGAAGTCGATGATTATATACATGATTATATATAACAGTCATTTGTTCAGTCATCAAAAGATGAAATTGGAGTCAGATAAAAGCAGCTGAATGTGGCGAGCTGATCAACAATCTTGTCGACAACATAATCGTCCGATGTAATCGGCTTCAAATTGAAAGGCCGATAAATTACAGACTCAAATATTTGCTATAAATGAGAAACTACATAGTTTTTCATTTTATATACAAATACATGATTATATGCAATTGTGGATGAAAATTAAAAATGTGAAAAACTATTACTTACCACACACATACACACAATCTCTCTATCTGTCGACGTCCATCTGGAACATTTGATGTATCAGCTAGATTAATTTCAAGTAGTTTAAGTCAATGTAAATAATTGAAGATCGTTGGTGAAGAAAATGATAATACAGGGTAAATATTTTCCAAAACACTGACACTGCGAAGCAATGTGCGTTTTATAACCAATGATCAGTTAGTCAGTCGTAAGCAATGTGATATATTCACGCATTCAGTGGGATGTATTACTGAGTCATCACCTAAAGACACTGATGAGACATAACGAAGAAAGGTTTAGTAATTTTGAGATGGCTGTTAACATAGCACTATGTGAAGCATAGACAAGACTTCACTTGATCAACTGCAAAGTAATTGAAATAGAAATTGAAACAAATGACTGATAACTGCTTGACTGTCATACAAATGTTTCTGTCTTTTTATTTGAACACAAACATTAGCACAAGAGGGCACCATATAGATATGCGCCGAACATTACGTTTAATTAGTTCGTATTCCACGACATCTGTAAAGCACAATATGTTCAACACCATCAATAGTGGTGGAGATCAGATGAAAATACAAGAAACACAGTTACTTATTAGTTATATTACAGTGGTAAGCATAATAAACATCTGTTGAACATTGTAACAATCAGGTAGAATATACAAATGTATTGAACATTTCTAATCAGTAAAACTATCAAATGATAGATCGAAATGTTCTCAACCACACATAAAATTTGATCGCTTCCACTGAACCTATATAGTATTGTTCTCCCATTTGTCGGTTTCTTACTTAGCTTCAGTTCGATCTTAGCCACAACCATGTGATGATCTGAAGTAATGTCAGCTCCTTTGCATATCCTAACGTCTTCCAATAAATTTGTGAAGTTTTCACTGATGCACATATGATCGATCTGTTTCTCTATGGTGTTATCCTACAAGACCCATGCAGCTTTGCGAATGCGTTTTGGTGTGAATAATGTGCCGCCTCTAACAAATTCGTGGAATGCACATGGATTTGCGAGTTTCTTCTCCTTTTCCTTATTTTTACTCAGACAGTCCAGTCCATGTTGTCTCATGATTCCTTCATACTCCCTCTACTCTATCCCAACTTTTAGGACAAGATCTCCTGTTGGCATGGTCTGAGCTTTTACTGAGTACTTCCATATGATGGCGTGTGTTGAAGGGGAATCGGCTCGTGACTTTTGAAAAATCAAGGCTTCACACAAGAAGTGTCATAACCAATATTGAAGAACAATCTTGAAATTGTAGGTCACAGTTCGAACGATATATTTACTTTATTCGTGTTAACATTTTTGCGAGCTTACATTCTACAGGAAATGATTAAAACTTCATGCCAAACCCTTCCCCTAACACAGATATGTCATCGGTGATAAGACAAGAACATTCAAATTGTATACTGAAATGAAAAATGAACATAAATTGTCTGGCCCATATAACTTGTTGTGAACTAAATTCTCCCAGAAGGAGAATGAATCGTTGCAGAGCGATCAATGTCAATTATATTCGAACATGAAGATAAATGTTAATAACATATAATATGTCAAAACGTATTCTCCCGACAGCTTATAAACACCGATTATTGTTTAACTCAGTTGGAATTTCTCCTTGATAAAATCATTTTAAAATATGAATTCCAAATTATAGAGACATGGCGTACCTGACAAGCATTTTCGATATTCAACAACCAAGGCTCACTTTCATTTGAATTCTGTTGAGAAATGGAGACAAATTCCAATATCAAATGATATGTCAATATGTATTCAATCTCAGGTGAAATTTGATCGATCTCACTGAGCGGTGACATTCAGCCTTAATTGATAATCAATGAAACAAATACATATGGTCATCAGTCAAATGCGTTTACCAAGAATATCGTGAAAACATTAGTTCATCCTTCACAGCGATTGATATGAAACAACACACAGAACATGATGTGAATTATATCATCATGATGGTTGAGCACAGTTTCATAGATCATGAAAGCGGCCTGCTATCTAGAGTTTTCAACAAAATATCCAGTTTTGTTTGTTTTATAACATCATTCTGGCAATTAATCGCATAGCCTATTTAGGTGCATTTCTAAAAATTGTACTGATATTCGTTGTACAATTTACAAAGGCCCACTCACAGATATCTTGTTTGCTGGCAATATGCAGCGAAAAGTACGCATAATTTTTATATGTCGATTGACTGGACTGTTTACTTCCAACTGGAGATCACTCAATACCTGTCTTGAGGATCGATCAAGAGGTAAGAAACTTAAACTTGTTGAAATACATTGTGCTGAGAATTCCATACTCTACTAAAAGTATAATATTGAATAAAACTAATGGTGATGACAACATACACAGGACGATATAACTAGTTGAGTCTCAAGGAATCGAGATTGTCAATAAGCATTCCATAGATTGACAAATCGAGAACGTGAAAACTAGATGATTCAATGAGGAAAAGACCACTAAACTCATTTGAAATCGGATAGAAAATGGTTACAGAGTTTATTCATAGCTCGAGCAAGACCTTCAATGAATCAACAGTACAAAGGTCTGTTCCACTTCAAATAGTATTAATGCTTTGTAATCTGAGAATTTCACTAATCTTTGTTTCTCGCGTGCTTGTCGGTGCGTGTACTTGACTGTCAGTAAGATAAATAATTGATTATTAGAAAGCTATATGTTTTATTCTATGGAAGATTCATATTGCGCTCACTATACAGGATATTGATTAGAGAATACTATATTATTTTATTAATGAGATAGAATGAAGTGATAGACGAAAACAAAGTATAATCATTGATATTTCTGTAAACAATAAGGTTAACAGAAATATGTTTGTATAATTTAACATTCTAGTAGTTTACATTGTAAATAAAAAATAATAAATTCTACTTTGAGAATTTTATAGGATTTGGCAGAAATGGTAGAACTTGGTGTTTTGTTATATATAATTTGATAAACTTAACAGAATTCTCAATATTTCCAATCTTATCCCTTGATGCATATGACTTGTTGGTTGGTGGCAATTAAATAAACTATTCATCCACTTGTTCTTGGTGATTGCCTGATTTTAAATTCCAAATACAATATGTTCATCTGTGCACACCTCATTGTGCGTTGGTCTCGGCTGAGTTATTTCAAGGATTACTAGTTAGAATAATAAATCAACAACTTCTCATTATCACATGAACATTGAATGATTTGGCGAATTAGAGGAAATCGATTTCACGAAATAGATGTTTCCATTGGAATATATCATTTCAATCTTTATGCATCCATTTCTATCATTGTGCTTCCTATGTTGTTGAAATTAATTTGGTTTGTTTTAGGTATTTTTCCACCTGAATATTTCATGAGCAATAGAATAAAATGTATCGTCCATCTTTGAATGAGCAATGTTACTGTCATATGATCAATTGATAGTGGGTTAATGGGGTTATCAAATTTTATTCAAATTCTAACTGACAATGACCTTCTTGAACAATTTTCTGTAGGCCAAATTATTTATTTCTCTTTGTACCTGATTATCACAATGACAACATAGAAATTCGCTGTATTCCATCATGATAATCTATTGTATCTTTCCTACAGTCTACATCAATCAGTTGTTTCGAGTGTGAAATAAAATTGATCAGTGTCACTGAAGTGTTGAGGGAAATAGTGTGATATACTTATGTAATACGTCTCATTACCTCACTGTTCAAACGTTACTATTTGTTGAAAATTCAAGGTCAATGATGAGTTTACACATCTTGAAACCAAATTGTAGTACCATATGTGATTAAGAATGTCGGTGTCAAGTATTTCTTTAACAGTATTTGAATTATAGTATGAACTCGCAATGTCAGCAATAACGCAATTGAATCAGTAGGTATTAGATGAGAATGAACGAATGTACTGTATTTGGAATTCAAAATGAAAACAGTGATCAATACAAAAAAATGATTGGCTCATTCAAATACCACATTTTCCACAGCTCAAATTGCAGTGCAGGGGCTTCTGTAATCCACTGAACGTATTCTTCTTAAGTTCACCCTACGTCTGTTCGACAGTTTATTGAATAACGACACTGTTCCATCTAGAATGTACCCTTTAATATTAGATGCAACAACAGGAATTGGAACAAACGCAACTGCATTCTCAATCATCATGACGTTTGTGTAGTAAAACCACTGATATGTCCAGTTTGCATCATAGACTTTCCAACACTTTCCTCACACACGAAATAATGTTGGATCCTTAAGTCGCAATGTCATACCAAATTTGACACCCTTAATTAGCATTATCTTCTTATATCTCACAAGTCGATTATTATATGTGAGTATCTGAGGTTAAAAACTGACACGTATTTTGAGGCATTCCATCATGACGATTCGACGTCAATAAAAATTATGATGCATATTCGTTTTGTTATTCATAATACAATACACAGATAAATATGCAGGGATATGTGTGATTAACATATGTGATTCATCTAGTCTTGATTCACCTGCGAAACAATCAAATAGAAAACATGCATTTGCCTTATATTCGTTAGGAGAACTCTGGACGTGGTCCAGATTCTCAAGCTGTGCACACTCCATATCTGGGCTAACTGGTTATTTGATTACTCTGGGGTAACCTGCTATTCCCTCTGATTCATTGTAACACTGACTTTTTATTCTACTCAACAAAAATTTTTCGTGAGAATATCCAACATCTGATACAATAGCATCACAAATATGACTAGAATTCCACTCATCCAGAACATATTTGTCACATTCAATATGGATTTCTCCATATACAAATATACTGTGAAGAGGAATAGCATTTCATATGACATCAGAACTTGATTCTTTTGAAACGTTTCCCTCATGTTCGTTAAGAGTTACATTAGAGAATAATGGATCATTAGGAAAATCAGAACATACCAAAACTGCATCAGGATTTCGATCATGATTCGATTCACTCAACGTAATTTTCTCAGATTTGTAAGAATTTCCGTCGGAAATATGTGAGTCAATATGACAAACTATATCTGGTACAATAACATGAGAAATCTGATAAGACGTCGATTGCTTAGAAACTTTTGTCACACAATGATTATGAGTTTTATTCAACTTTGGTCTGCTATGTGACGTTATACCGCTTCTAGAAGCCTTGGATAAAAATGGGTGATCATTTGAAACATCCACCTTAGCATTGGTTTCAGCGAAAGGGACCACAGTATTACCAACTGACTGAATGTATCCAGTTTCACCAAATTTGAAGCATTTAGATTTACGAAATACACATGAATTACATAGGTGAAACTTGCCACAGAACAAGCACTTACCAAACATGTACTTATCGTCGTGAACTATTTCACAATTTTATGAATCGTTAACTGAATAACCTTGATCACATATTGAACTGAGACGATGTCGTCAAGTACTGTAATTCCTGATGTTCTGGTGAGTCATTTCATCGAATTTTCCTTTTTTACCGCATGCGAAGTTTGTATGTTTCACGTGATCCATCAGTAGATCCTTGACTGAATAACTTTGCTGTGTATATACCTATGTGTCCGAACCTTTTTGTTTGACTCGACTTTTAACTGTGAGATCACTCGCCCTCATTCATTTGCATCTGAATTTTTTCTCGAATTCGCTTTGTAGTTTTGTGACTTAATGATCTGTTCTTTTAAATGTTAGATTGCACTCAGTCATTTGCAATGTGTTTCTGAAATCTATGCACTTCAGAGAGATGCCTAGTAACAGTCATTTGAACCCGTTACATAAGAAGCCTTAAAATTTATCTCAAACATATCGCAAGATAGAATTTGTTAGCCGTACGTGACAACGCAATGCTGTTTCCTCCTGAACGATCATGATTCGAAAATCAACATACTTCATCTGAATTTCCATTATCTAGTGAAATATAATTATTAGTGTGGAATGATATTATTCCATTCTCACTACACGCACTTCATCTGATTACCCTTTTATAATATAATATAACACTGGTAACCATAATATTACAAATTTTAGGGTCACTGATCAGCAGTTGCATAACAATACGTAAAAAGATACTGAAGAAACAGACAAATATTTTATGCCACACTTTGACAAAGTTGACACAGAATGATAGACCACAAAGATGGTCAAGTAGTAGGTCGTGAATCATACGTTCACTAAGAAACGCTTAGCTTCCTCAATATGCTTGCTACTTCTAACGTATGGCGCAAGGGATAAAAGCAAATTATTAAGAAACTGATCCATCTGTCTGTGGGTGACAAGTGCATCAGTTGGCGTATTACCAAGGGACAGTCAACTGTTTAACATCCAGGACGAACGACAGACGCACAATTCGTTAAATAAAGGAGGTAGAAATTAGCGTCGTGCCTCTGTTTAGTGACAAGAGAAGAAATGTTAGAGACCTTGAATTTACTGGCTGATTCCCAACTAAATCAAAACGCAAACGGCGATCGATTCACTGAGATAAGGAGATTGACCACTGCTCCGTTTCTCTGAATTTGCTGGTGTGGCACACATAAATCTCTGTTGGCAGAGTTTGTCAAGCTAACCACCATACCGTACAATAATGCATAGCTCAGGTACACTGTTTGGTAACACATGATAACTGATGGTCCACAACCTAGTTCCAAGCCATGAAGATCAGACCCAAGAGCTTTCAAAGTATCGCAAAAGAGATTTGAAAACCAATGCAGTTGAGAATTCCAGGGATTTCTAGGGGCCAGTTCGTGTCTTCATTGCACATGATCATGTAAAATAACATGAGAATCAAGTGTTGTGTAAATTTTAGAGATATTAACAAGCAAACGCAAGGTGAAAGATATCTAGTAAACTTCACGAATATGGAATCTTTACCACTATTGATAGGGGTGAATTTTGAAGGGAGTCCTTGTAATCACGCGTTCGTAATCTAAGTTCTCCGTGTATCACACCAGTTCCGTCTGAGGTTCATGCTATTCTCAATTTTCCACCAGCTGAATAATGAAAGACGTTGTTGCAATTCCTTAGATAATTATGTTATTGTGGACGATTTGTCCTGAAGTGAGTGACAATACAAAAGCCACTTACAAACACTTTATCAGGACATTTTCGGACATTTTACCATTCGTTTGTGATTAAAAGACTATTTGAGATAGCTAATCAAGAACTGGGCAGAAAGATTGTGCCAGTTTAATCAAAGATGAAAACGACATGAGAAATGAGAATCAAAGGATCGAATGTAGTACTGGCAGGTGACACATTGGCTCCAGTTTCATTTTTCTAAAAGATATCGAATACTACTCATACATAGTCAGGCACGTTCAGAAGGGAGTTGTTAGCAAACACCTCAACAGTAAAATTTATTCTCTTAGAATTAAGCCTTTGAAATAAATCTAATGATCATAACAAACTTTCCACTTTTCAGTCGCCGTGCAATTTCGGTGTTGTACTCGCAATTTCGCTATTCCAACAAACAGTAGCTCTATGGATAAGATGAACTGAACTAACACTATCATAATTTCTTATCAAGCCCTGAATTACATGTAATAATCAATTTACTCTTTGTAACCGAACACAACTCCGTTCATATACAATACAATTCAGTTGACACTGATTAAAATGTTCGTTATTCTTGAAATGTTTGCTAAACCTGTTCATATGATGAACATTAAGTTTCAGTTACCGCGAATTTAGAATCATCTTATGAGAGATTGACAATCGTTTTAGGAGATTAGATCACTAGTCCAACAAACAGTATTTCCGTGTAGAAGATTAACTGATCTAACACTCAAGTAAATTCTTATCAAGCTCTAGTGAATAAGCTAGGTAATTACCTAAAAATACCGCTACTTGCTGATGCCAGTTCGTGCTGCACTGCTACTACCAATAGTAATATTAATGATAGTAATGGTACATAATAATTTGACAACAGGCCACATATTATTGGTACCATTTTATGTACAATTGAAGACCATTCTGATGTTGATGAATTCGCGAAATTATGCAACAAACGGTTATTCGATTACAAACTGTGATACTTGAGGAAACAATATTTTGGTTATTGTTGACATCCTTTAGAAGTGCATAATTCAACTTCACATCAACAAGAATCACATTCGGCAAATATAAACAAAATATCAATAGTCTTAACTTGCTCCGCTGAAGTCATTATTCAGCTACGAAAGTGTAGGCTGTTATTCATTCACTAATAATTGACTCATTAAGTTAAGCATGGACTGAATATACCTTGAACATTTTCTTGTCACAATGATTTACCTTTATGTTTAAATACAGATGACAATCGAAACAAGCCCGATTGATATGTGAAAATAACTCATTCAAACACTAAAGTGGAAATCGGTCACTTAGTTTTAAGTATGATTGATCATATGCAAAATAGTTTTCATCCATATGGGTCAAGAATTTCAACATAACGGTGAATACTTGGTAGAGTATATCATAATGGTGGTTCGTGAACAATGATCATATGATTTCATTAATTTTGATCGTCCTAGTGGTTACTTTTAATGGTCCAATCAGAAAGAAACAAATGAACATTTTAAAAATCTATTTAAACTGGACCATTTCTTACAACAATTATTAACGTTATCAACAAAATAATGAGGTGAGTGTTGACTTTTCATTTAAGTTTAATGGATGTATTATGTGAAATTTAATTCTTTTTATTGAATTAAGGCCATTTCTCATTTGAACCACTCTAGATATACTCGTTCGTCTGGTCATCTCTTACTCCTGTATTTGGTCGTCACACTGATATCCAGATTCTTAGAATGTCAGCACTCTTGTTACCAACTTGATTCTCTTAAAGAAGGAAAACTGATATTTAAAAGTGATTCTTATGAATATGTAAGTTATCAGTCAGGTTCCAATACACATATTTAGTCTCATTATTACTATTATTCCCAGAGAATTCGCGTAAATCGATCTCCTCTTATTGATATAAACACGTTTGAGAAATTCAGTACTTCTAAGGTAAGTTAACTGAATTTTGTAATGTAGGCACTAATTCATATGTTTGCAGGACTTCACTCCGAAATTTCCATTTAAATTTTACGGCTCAAATGTCAGTAGAATTAAAATAAACACTGGAGGTAAGATAACCACTTTCCAAACTGAAATTTTTACTGGGTTTGGTTTTTGCACATTTCATTCCACGGATCAAAGTTGCTTTAATTTGATTAGAAAATCAGTTTCATGTTTTATTTAATATTAAGTACTTCTACCGATATCCTATTTTGGTTAAGTTGGGAATAGTTTGACGCCACACATCAAACTTATTATGGTTCAAGCAATTCAGTTTAATCTCCAGTTTATTATGAAAAAAACATTTCATTCATTCAATGCAGATTATAAAACAAACATATTGCTTGTTTTCATTTGATAAACACAGGTGAAATAACAATATATGGACCAGCGTATTTAGGAATAATTAACCATAAAGTACCTGGCATTGATTCGTCTGAATATGAGGTTTTGGATGGCGTATAGTTCTCTCATTATTCAGTGATATTTTGTTCTGTTTTTTAATTCTCATTTTTGTTTTGCATAAATGATTCAGTACTCAGCTTGATTATTTCATTAGAGTTGACCAGTATACAGTGATTATTTTGTTTGTGTGTCATTTAAGGATCTAAAATAAATTCACAGCGTGTATTCATTACTTTCAAGTCATCATGTTAAACAAACCACTGAATCACTTAAAAATAGACACGAATTGATAGAGAAGAAATGATAAGTCTGTTGTTGTAATTGCTGAAGTGAAAAATATCTACTCTTCAGTACTTTTAAAATATTTTAAAACAGTTATCTCATGAATACGACACTTCTTGGTAGATTCAATAAATCAAACTGATCACATTTATAACAACAAATGATGTCGTGCGAGGAATCAGTTTAGATTATTGAAGCACATGAACTTCCAAATAAAATTTGATGTCCTCCAATTTGATTCTGTTAGTTGCTTAGTTCTTAAAAGTTTATTGTCCCCAGATCACTGTCTGTGAACCGTTGAAGATTTAACAATTTCTTGATTACCATATTTGCAGGATCATAAAATTTGAACTCATGTACTTCTCAAAACATCGAATCAACGAACGACAATAAATAGTTTGTTGATACATCATGATTGCATCGAAATAGAACAATTAGAACATAAAAATGAAGATCAATCATTTTGTTCCGTTATTGTAATAAATGACATTTGAGCAGCAATTCAATTGAGGAAACACGGTTTCATTGAAAATAACACAATCTGAGGAAATCATTTATATGTGCATGTTTGAATAGACATTAACGGACTCTTAGTTAAGCAAAAGCTTTTAAAATCAACGTCTCAGAAAAGAAATATTCTTCTCAGTTGATTGGACTACAACATTCATAATATCGTCGAGATAATAATAAGGACCATTGAAATTTCCATTTAATAGGACTCTTTCACCTGAAACTCGAAAGGACGATGATATCTCGTCTTCAAACTCATTTTTTGTTCGAATTTGTGTTTATTGAAAGAAGCGAGTATTCATTGTACACATTTAAAAGAAGACACAGTTTTTTTTACTTTTTGTTATTTCAGAGAAATATCTTGTTTCACTTTCCCTGTTTCAGACAACTTATTCGCTTACAGACGGTCTTTGCAGAAACTACAAAAAAATTCAAGTAAGCAAACAGTAAATTGATTGTTTCATCACATATAAGAAATCAACAATGACATCATCATTCATTATAATTACTCGCCATTTTTCCGTTCACTTTGTGGAGTGCGTATCGGCCCTGCTTTCTGTCTACCCCGTCAGTTAAGTCCAGAACACCAACAACAGCCTCGACCATATGAATCATTATTCACAAACATGCTGGGTTTATATACCAATCAAACTGACCACACCGTAGCAATAAAATAGAAAATAATATTTGTACAATAATTGGCCAAATGTGGCTGTGAATATGTGGAAAGTAATCGATACACTGATGTTAACTCAAGAATCGTATAATAAAAGGTCAAAGGTCAAAATAAAGCTTGTGATAAGAAGAACACGAATATGAATAGTTTAGTTGCTTAACAATTATACAATAGGAAATATACATAATACATTGGTCCATAAATAGTCCTCAAAAGTTATCATTCACAATACTTTTCGGGATACACCAGTTTGACGCCATACCTCAAACTTATTGAGGTTCATGCAATTCATTTCTGTCTCCAGTTAATTTAGGAAAGTTTCATTAATTCATTGCAGAATATAAAACACATTGATGTTTTCATTTGATAAACACAGGTGAAATAATTATTTATGGATCAGCGCCCTTAGGAATAATTAACCATAAAGTACCTGGCATTGATTCGTCTGAATATGAGGTTTTCGATGGCGGTTAGTTCTTTCATTATTCAGTGATATTTTGTTCTGTTTTTAAATTCTCATTTTTATTTTGCATAAATGATTCAGTACTCAGCTTGATTGTTTCATGAGAGTTGACCAGTACATTGTGATTATTTTGTTTGTGTGTGGTTTAATAATCTAAAATAAATTCACAACGCGTATTCATTACTTTCGAGTCACAATGTTAAACGAAACACCGAATCATTTAAAAATAGACCCAAATTGATAGGGTAGAAATGATAATTCTGTTGTTGTAATTGCTGAAGTGAAAATTACATACTCTTCAGTCCTTTTAAAGTACCACAAAACAGATATCTCATGAATACGACACTTTTTGGTAGATTCAATAAATCAAACTAATCACAGATACAACAAATGATGTCGTGCGAGGAATCAGTTTGGATTATTGAAGCACATGAACTTCCAAATAAAATTTGATGTCCTCCAATTTGTTTCTGTCAGTTGCTTAGTTCTTAAAAGTTTATTGTCCCTAGATCATTGTCTGCGGACCGTTGAAGATATAAAAATTTCTTGATTATCGTATTCGTAAGATCACAAAATTCGAACTGACGCCCTTCTCAAAACACCGAATCATGGAACGACTATGAACAGTCTGCTGGTACATCATGATTGATTAGATTAATTAACGCACTTTAAGTTGAATAGACATTAACGGACTCTTAGTTAAGCAAAAGCTTTTAAAATCAACGTCTCAGAAAAGAAATATTCTTCTCAGTTGATTGGACTACAACATTCATAATATCGTCGAGATAATAATAAGGACCATTGAAATTTCCATTTAATAGGACTCTTTCACCTGAAACTCGAAAGGACGATGATATCTCGTCTTCAAACTCATTTTTTGTTCGAATTTGTGTTTATTGAAAGAAGCGAGTATTCATTGTACATATTTTAAAAAAGACACAATTTTTTTACTTTGATTAATTCAGTGAACTATCTTGTTTCACTTTCCCTGTTTCAGACAACTTATTCGCTTACAGACGGTCTTTGCAGAAACTACAAAAAAATTCAAGTAAGCAAACAGTAAATTGATTGTTTCATCACATGTAAGAAATCAACAATGACATCATCATTCATTATAATTACTCGCCATTTTTCCATTCAGTTTGTGTAAATGAATCCTTTTCAAAAATCGACAGAAGTAAAAAAACGAAACCATTGTGAAAAACCAAGGGAGAATCAAATGTGGAACCCACTGATCGTCTGAACAAATCGTTTGAGACCAGTAGAGCAGTTGACATAAGCAGGAACACAATAGATTTGATGTGAGATAAGTAGACCAGTGTGTATCGATGAAGTCATAATTTCATTTCACTTGTAGGTCAACGAATGCAGAAATACATTTTCGTCAAGAGACTTTGATAGAAATGGATCAGATGTTTATATTTCAAAGAAAGTAAACGTGTGTTACTCACCACATGATCATTTTTAAATATTATTCATTCGAATTAAGAAATAATTACCACGATTATTCTGCAGCCATTCATTTTTCATCTTCAATAAACACTGATATACTAATGTGTAGCCTAAACAATTAATTCATCAGATTCCTTTCGTAAACAAAAGCTTCACAGCTCACCTCATGTGTACTAAGGTTTGATGGTTTCAACACTAAATGTAGAGTATGTTGCGACAAAGTGTATACATCCTCAACTGTCAGATCTAATTAGGAGCTTCGTGATTTATAGTTTCATTATGAAAACTAGGGTGCATAACAGCCTCCGATACCAATTATCTGACATTCATTTTGAAGGATGGATGGTTGTTTTATTTACACAACTTTCACTAGAATATTTTGATTACGAATTCAACTTAAAAAAACACTTGAGATAACATGGTGAATATTTGCTTAAATGTGGTCACTATGTAAGCAAGCACATTCAGTGTGGCTACTAACAACCATGGGATCATTATGAATCACTCAAATTCTAAATTTCGATAATCTTTTGTTTTCAGTTCTTACTTTCAAGATAACTACTCTGTTATATTCGAATGGAAAGATATCTTTCTATTATGACAACGTAAGTTGTACAATTGAATGGGAATATAGTTTTACTTCAAGTACTTCAGATTATTCTACTAATTCGTGTATATCATTACTGTCGAATGCAACAAGATACGAATGAATGAAATCACCATTGTGTAGTGTGCACACAGACTATATGACATTGATAATAATACCTTAGTGACAGAACTTATCTTAGATCTTGTTTAGATTACTGAATAATAAGAAGTGATGTGATATCTGAAGAAATATTTATGTCTTTGCACCGTTTGAAGAATAGCAGTGTATGTTAAAGCACTGTAGCGGGACAGTCATATCATAGATATTGGATAACTAGAAATGCTGGTAAGATGAATGAATTCTTGTGTATTCAGCTGAATAGGATTTGATTGCTTCCAGGTGATCAGGAAATATTGTGGAAAGAATTCTTATGGAAAATGAACAGTGATGAATGGAAGTGAGCACGTCAACACAACTCCACCACATGGCAACTAATTTGTGTGCAGTAACATTGCAGATATTTACAATCACATTTCTATCAACGGACGTGATTATTCATCTCACGATGTATAGAATCATTCCATGAAAGATAGATCATTGATCTAGAGTCATTGAAGTTGACAACTGAAGTGAGTCAGAATATCTTTGTAGACTAGATGGAACACAGGTCCTATGGAACTTAGGAGATCAGTTTCCTGACTGTAATTGTGATTAGTTGTCTTTGTATAAGACAATGCGATTGACGATTCAGTACTTACATGATTAGTTGTTTGTTCATAGACCTTGGCTAAGAGTTCCATTCCTTCTTTTCATATACCTAGGGAAAATGGCAAAAAGTTATTATCGGAAATTCACAGTTCAATTAGGTGCGAAAAAAAAGGTAACAATTTCTATTCATATTCCGATTTACACTGACTTACATGATCAATCATCTGTTAGCCAAATTATTCTTTCTCTTTGTACCTGATTATCACAATGTCAACATAGGAATTTGCTGTAATCTAGCATAATCATCTAATACATCTGTCCTACAGTCTACATCAATCGGTTGTTTCAATTGTGAAATAAATTGATCAGAGTGTCACTAAAGTGATGAGGAAAACATTTTGAAATAAAACTGGAAAACTTTCCATTAAATCACTGTTCAGATATCACTGTTCATTGAAAATTCAGTGTCAATGATGAGTTTGCGCAATATGAAGCAAAATTGTAGTATCCCATGTGATAAAGTCTTACTGGAAACTCATCCTGAAAACGCCTCGTGTCTGTGATCAAATCTTTTGCTCTGTGAATTACCGAAATTGACTGAATTGAAATCAAGTATCTGTGTCTCCATCTCAACAACCGTCATGTTTGTTACTATCTCAAAGAAGATTTAAGTTGTGATAAGATCGTAATGGTGTTGTTACAGTTTTTTATGTTGAACAACGATGAAATTTAACTATCCACGACTGCTTGACCTGATATAATGAGTAGTGTAACTGATATGTGTAGACATCTTCGTTGGAAAACTGCGGATAGACATTTGGATATGTCTTTCGCATATGTTGAACGATTGACTAATTTCGACAGGGCTATATGACCGAAGACATAAGGCAGACGATATATCTACTCATTTATTCGCTTACTCACTACTCTATGCAAAAGAAAGTGTTTTATGTCAAACAGATATTAAAGTTGTCGTATTCAATACTCAATAGTCATACTATGCCGACATGATCGTATGTTATTGAAAGATGGATCTGTTTCAAGAAAAGCATTTAGTGTAAATGAACAGATTGGATGTATTGTTTTGTAACTGAATATGATAAAGTGAATTAAGTATTTGGTCGGGAGGTATATGGTGAGTGTTCTCGATGAGCTAATGAGCCTTTTCACAGTGATGTTCAATGTTGACTATTTGTGAAATAATTTATGACTAGTGAAACACATTTTTCAAAAGTTCTTGCACTGACACCCTTGTAACGTAGATCAGATATTGAACAGTTTCTCATTTTGTTCGCTCTCTATTGAAGCAAACATCTTGTTACAATTAAAATGCAGATCGAAATTTTATGTGTATTCTTCTAAACATTTTAGTACACAAGTTGGAAAAGTGATTCGTGTACGTGTTGATGCAAAATGGATCAAAAGTGGAACGTTAGTGGAGTACGAAGTTTCCAATGGTATGTTAAACCATATTATTTTAAAGTTCACTATATTCTTACTTGAATGCACCACCGATGTTTCATAAAATTGGAAATTACATGTTTAATTTCAGTTAGTTAATAAATCTTATCCAACTGTCAGTTTCAAATGACATCAAATTATACCTTGATTCGCTGTCGACTTCAAATTTTTCCGAGGTATTGAAATCGCAGAAACACTTCAGGAAATTGTAACTACCTTGAACTATTTTAAAAGTAGCTTAATTCCCAAAAGCGTTTTCTTATCCTATTTACCCGATAAATTGAAGTTGTAAATAACTCGCGTGTTCAGATTTCAATTTATCATAGTCAGTAGATATTTGCACAGTATCAAAAGTACTGACGACTTTCACAGTACGAAAGTGTTTCCTTTGTCACGAATATGTACAGTGAGTAACCGCTAACACTTTTCAGTTCATCATGTGTTAGACTACTGAAATAACATTTCGACGACTGAGAGAATTATTTCGTAAACTTTTGTTCAGATCGACTTCAGTATTGGTTGAATAAAATATTATTTACCATCAATGAATTTTCATGGTCAAACTGGCCTGACGTGCTAGCTGACAGCACACAGACTAGAATGTGGCCGCAAAGATTGAAACCTACCATCACTGTAGGTCGACTAAAATCATTTCAAAGACAACGTTAAACATGAATTGAAAAACAATGTCACACTTCCATTGTTGATCGAGTGAATTAACATAATTGAAAATGAATTTGTGTCTGAGAATAGCTAGCTGACTTTCTTGCACCGATTTCCAAGTGCTCGATTCACAACGTCATACTCCACTTTGCATATGTAGAAGCGACATACAAATCGTATTTCAGTCATAAAACTGACATCACGGAAAGAAACTCAACAAGCATCAAAAATCAATTGCGGTAGACTTCGCTAAACACAGTGACATAATAGTGTATACAATTTGGAATGTAACAATCATGGAAATCATCCAAACCACCTGTCAAAACTCACCGTTCCATATTCAACGTAGTTTTATACAATTCCAACATATTCTTGTGAAATGTGAGTGATATTTAAAGTGTATTGAACTTCGCATTGCACAATGTGACGGCGAATTCCTTATGAGTGAAATAGACATTCAAATCCGAAATCGTTATTCTATCATTAGTTCATAGTTACATGTTTCCTTATTCACTTATCTTTTATTTGATAACTTGAAATGCAATCACTTTATTCATTTCACTGAAGAGTGCCGAAAACACAATTCGAATAAGTCATGTCAAGACTCAGCATTATCGGATACAACTTGCTTTTGGTGTGAAAAAGCTAATATGTGCACTACTAGCAGTGATGAGGATATTCATGACTTCAAAGTAAATGGTTGCCGAATTAAAGTAAGTGATTTGTAGACTTCATGGGTTGTTTTTAATATTACCACATTGCACATTGTGAGTCTATTTACTCGGAAGAACACTTTGTTGCTAAGAATATGAGTTGATTTGTATTTTTCCCTCTGCATAAATCAAGCCATTATATACGTTGACGACATTTAATCAGACATGAGTACAATGCTCTGTTTCGATGTAGACATTAAAAAATGAATGTAAAGGTTGTTCTACAGTATGTCCATGAAACACAATAATAATGATATATTTTGAAAACAATACTTACAGAATTCACACCAGTTGACAGGCATGATCAGATTGATAACAAAAGCAACATTTAATGTAGAGAACAAACATGAGATAAAAGATTGTTTTATGTTTGCTGGATCAGTAGTTTATATAAGGCATATATCACGACAAGCCAGTGCAACATCAGGGAACTTTTAATTAGTTATTGATAAATATCTCCAACTAGAGGAAGTAAGATTAAAGCAAAGAGCACGGATCAACAAAACAATGATTGCCAAAATATACCGGTCAGGTTACACTGTTCATGTTAAATATTATTCAAACCAGTTAAGGTTCCTAGTGACAGTGTTAATGTAAAGTGACAGCAAGTAAGTGGTCAAACATTTAAAGTTCCTATAATCTCACTTGTGGAGTAAGATACGCTTACAGAAGCTAGAGCATTTAATGCATTTTCAGAGGAGCAGTATGCATCAATGCATCGAACAACTAATGGGAGTGCTTTTATTGTGTGGAAAATTTCTGGTATATTATTCCAGAGCCTAGAAAATTTGCAGATAAATAAATTCAAATAGAGAGATCTGAAATATGCTTGTTTCGCTAAAGACAACGACTTTCGAATGTCGTATTGTGAAATTTCAGTCTATTGGACCACCTGGTTTGATATGAAGAATAGTTTGTTAAGTGTTTTGAAGAAGGAGATAAGATTTAGTTTGAGTCTCTTCTTCCACAGAGGGCTCAACTCGAGTTTATTATACCTAGAATTATATGTCAAGGCACATTCAGTTCCGAGAGTACTAAGTGTATATCGTCTCTGTACTGATTCCAGCCCCATTTTTTCTTAATGCACGCACTACTGTGAATAAACGCGCAGTATTCAAGGAGTGGTCGAACACAAACTATGTAAGAGCACATGTTGGTTTTCCAGCTTCAAGAATGTGTAGTGATTCCCAATGTCTATGTGACTTGTTAAAAAATGTCGATGAAATCTGTTTGACTGATGAAACGTAATCTGTTAGACCTCCTGTACCATGTTCAGGAAATTAGTAAAACATCGTCAACATTCGCTGTTGATGTTCAGAAAAAGTATTTATGATTCTATAATAAAAAATCTATGTATCATGTATGGATCGCTTCAATGAAGCCATCAGTTATAATCTTGTTGATCAATATTTAGATAGTGATAGGATTTCACATCCAGGAAACAAATTTCATCGCAAAAAATAAAGATCGTCAAAATGGTTATAGGATAATGTGTACTAATCACATAGAATGTGAAATCAATAGATAATGCTCTAAATCATTATTCATTGATCACATTGTGAAAATGTTAGTTATGTAGCTACTTTTTGAATTCACTTCTGTTGTCAATACTGACAATAGAGTATAATAAATGGTTAGCTACTTGAATAATATTTGATGTGAAATAATATTTCCACTTTATCGTTCATCAGAATAGCGCGAAGGGCAACGTTTTGATCACACCAACATTTGTCAAACAAGCAACTGCAACTCCAAGTACAAGTGAATCTGACTTGAGGAATGAATTGGAGAAAACTACACAAACACCTGAATCTCGTTTGGTAAGTAATCGATACTTCGTAATATTTCCACTGTATCATTCATCAGAATAGCTCGAATGGCAACGTTTTGATCACACCAACAGTTGTCGAACAAGCCACTACATCTACAACCGTAAGCGAATCTGATTTGAGGAATGAATTGGAGAAAACTACACAAACACCTGAATCTCGTTTGGTAAGTAATCGATACTTCGTAATATTTCCACTGTATCGTTCATCAGAATAGCCCGAATGGCAACGTTCCGATAACACCAACAGTTGTCGAACAAACATTAACAACTCCAAAGACTTAAGTAACGAATCGGAGAAAACCAATCAAAAACCTGAATCTCCTTTGGTAAGTATTTGATATTTCGTAATTATTCAACTGTTTAGCCTTTTCGGAATATGACGATAGACGTAATTAAAGACAATGAATAAAAGAAATCACTTTGTCTCATGTACATCATCATAATTTTAGTCATCTCCTTCTTGGTTGTGTGCTGTGGCTGTGCCATATGGCTATGGTTATACAGGAAAAAATATATGTCATGGCTATCACAAACGAACTATCGCCTGTTTCGATGATGCTGACTTTGTTTTCTTCATTTTATAATTTATAAAAAAAACACATTATTTATGTTGTTAAACATTTCAATGAATCGGAGATTTCTTTCATTGAACTACGTACCACTTTTACGCTTTTTCACGTAAACGATTGTAAAATATAGTTTATATTGTTTATGTGATTTTTTTCATTCAATATACAAACTGATACGTTTTACAAAAAATTGCAACACTGCACTGTGTCAGTATGTTGAACTTTTGTTCAATTCGCTAATAATGATATTATACCCTGAGAATAAATCCTAATAAGAATGGAGCTTTTGGTGATCATATTTCATTTTTATCCACTAGTTCGAAAAGCACTTTCCACATGTAAGAGCAATTTGATACCTTTTTGGTTCATTCCACAGGCAGAATATCGTCAATCATTTTATCCAGAGCTTTGTTTTTCGAATGGCACAAAGTGGACTTGCCCCCGTTAGCTTCAAAAGAAGGTTCCAATACTTTGATTAAACATTTTATGGTTGCTTGTGTTGATTGCCTTGAAGTGATAGGAATTCCGTCTTTAACATTGAATTCGCGTTTGTTAAAGTAAACACACACCACAGTTGAAGCTGAAGATATTCCTAGTCAAATTCACTATCCTGAAGTGTCATGTGAAGCTAATTTGAACAACGACTGTTTGCAGATTCATTCGGATAAACTTTCGTCAGGTATATTGATGACTACCACTCCTTGGGATCTGTTCAAATACAACTACCTTCCATTCGGTTTAAGTTGTTCTACAGCCATATTTTATGGAATGCTCCATGAACATTATCTGTTTCTAAAACTTAAACTAACACTGCTAGTATACAAAATTAACAACACAGTCTATTAAACAGGGAAGAGGGGAGACAAAAGTAACATACCAAACAGTAACTAGACGATAGGAAAATGAGTCAACAAAGCGAAAAAATTTTTATAATGAACATTGTCACGGAAGAACTGAAGACATTTAGCATTAGCCGCTGATATCGAAGAGATGTTTCTCCAAATAAAGATCCCGAGACAAGATGTTGATATTCCATGCATCCTGCATAATAATAGTTTTATATATGACCCAAAAACTATAGCAGACCTTTTCAGTGGTAATTTTGCAAATGACAAAGAATCCATAAATGGCTCTGTTTCTAGAGTTATATGCTTGACTGGTAACTCAATTAAATCTATCTCCTTCACATGTCTGAAAATTAGTAAGGTTATAAATAAGCTCAAGGTTTCGAAAAGTCACGGTGCAGACGGGATTTCATCATTTCTCTACAAATATGGTGGTCCTGATATCCAACTTCTTCTCCTTAAACTGTTTACCCTCTCTATGGAATCAGGCTCTTATCCTGACCGTTGGAAAACCGCGTACATCATACCACGTTACAAATCCGGAGATAAGACTGACATGAACATCTATCGGCCAATAAATATTACTCCAGTTATCTCTAGGATTATGGAAATATTATTATTGACGAACTATCCAACTATTTATTGACTGAACAATTTATTGATGATTCGCAACATGGATTTCTTAAAAATCGATCTTGTATGACATGTCATTTTGACTTCTTTAATTTAGTCTATTCTCTTCGTAGCCAAGGATATCTAGTACTAGTGCTATACCTGGACATTTCTAAGGCCTTCGACATGGTCAACCATCAACTTTTCATAGGTAAACTCGCATCTTATGGGGTCTAAAACCCGTTACTAGTCTGGTTTGATTCCTTCCTCAGCAATCGACATCAAATAGTTAAAATGAACTCTTCATTGTCGAATGCCGTCCCTGTTAGAAGTGGGGTAATTCAGGGTAGTGTCTCAGGTCCTTTGCTCTTTTTAGTTTTCATTAATGATATTTGTGAGTGTTTTAGTGTGGGTGAGTCCCTTTTGTTTGCAGACGATCTTAAGGTGGTGTACTCATTTTCTCCACATGAGCTGAGCAAAGTAGGGCTTGACCCTTTATGGATAAGGAGACTCAAACTTAAACTTATCTTCTTTTTCAAAATACTTAACAAACTCTCCTTTACATCCAGCCAGCCGATTCAACATGCTAAAGCCCCACATTATGACATTCGTAACTCTTTGTCTTTAGCCAAACAAACATATTCTAGATCTTCTCTCTATATGAATTACTTTACCTGTAAGTTTTCTAGACTCCGGAATAATTTACCCCAAACTATCCGTATGTTAAACTCTCTCCCATTGTTTGTTCGCTCAATTAATGCTTTTTGATCCTCTGAAAATGCATTAAATGCTCTAGCGCCTGCAAGTGTATCTTACTCCACAAGTGAGTTTATAGGAACTTCAAATATTTAACCTCTTACTTGCTATCATTGTTTTGTTGTTCCGTGCTCTTTGCTTTAATCTTACTTTCTCTAGTTGTAGATAATTAATAATATCTCGCTCTGGCACTGGAAATAACCTTACAGAAGAATGTTGATCAATCATCAAGCTATCCACTTAATAAAAAAATGACAAGTTCCCTGGTGTTGCATCGGCTTGCCGTGACATATGCCATATTTAAACTATTTATCAATTACTAAACCAGCAAACATAAATTTTTCTTATAATTCATGTTTGTTCTCTACATTAAATGTTGATTTTTATAACAATCTGATCATGCCTGTAAACTGGTGTGAATTCTGTAAATATTGTTTTCAGAATATATATATTATTATTATTATTATTATTATTGTGGTGGGAAGACGATGATATAAAACGAACGGCTAAGAACTATTGTTTAACAGTTCATCCGTTTGGGGCCGTGTCTTCGCCTCTCTGTGGTAATTTCGCTCTTAAGAGGACGGTATATATATTCGGTAAGGAAATTAATAGAGATATCCAGGAAGTCTTAGATAAGACTTTCTATGTCGACGACTATTTAGCCTCCATTGATAATGTACAGGATGCAATTGACCTAGCAAAAGCCCCTGGTTTGCTCCTCAGAAAAGGTGGGTTCAGACTTACGAAGTGGATAAATAACTGTTTGCAGATTCTCTAATCAATTCATCCGGAAGAGAGAGCAGAAGCCGTAAGAGAGATTGACTTTGAAAGACCTCCTACGGAACTCACGTTGGGATTATTTTGTAATACTATGGTTGATTCGTTTGAATTTAGAGTTCACATACCGAAATGTCCCTGACTAGGCGAGATATATTGTCTAGTGCAGCCTCACTTTACGACCCCTTAAGATTGTTAGCACCGTTTATACTTCACATGAAGTAGTTACTTCAACGTTTGGGTGAATTGGGACTAGGATGGGACGAAGAGATTCCAAATGAGGAGAGCGAACGCCGGTTAGAGACTTTAAGTGAATTTCAGAGGGTTGAGAGCGTTAGTTTTCCACGTTGAGTATTGTTTCCGCAATCAGATCGTTCGCTCCTGGAACTTCATATTTTCAGTGATGCCTCGGAAAATGGATATGGGGCAGTGGCATACGTCCGCCCTTACATTTCTGACACTGATGTTTGTTCTCGTCTTGTTACGGCTAAGGCAAAAGAGCCCCGTTAAAGGTCCAAACTATACCTCGCTTGGAACTTACGGCAGCAGTTTAAGCAGCTCGCATGGGATCCCAGCTGCAGTCAGAATTAGATCTTAAGATTAGAGAAGTTAAATTTTGGACGGATTCCATGATTGTCTTGCGCTATATTAGAAATGAGAAAAGCCAGTTTAAAACATTCATAGCAAATCGGATTTCGACTATTCATAGTCTTACTAAGGTGGACCAATGGAGTTTCGTACCTTCTAAAGAAATCATAGCAGACTTTGCATCCAGAGTGGTTAAGTTTAACATCGATGATGTCAAGGTATGGGAGGAGGGTCCACGTTTTCTCAAGAAGCCGAAGGAGTGTTGGCCTGCCGCTGATATACAAGGTCCTGGACCCCATCTCTTGGAATTCAAAAAGCAATGTTCACGCATGTGACGCTTGAAGAATCCACTGTCAATCTACTCAATAATTATTATTCAGATTGGACTAGATTACTCAAGGCTGTTGCATGGTTTATCCGATTTTAACTATATTTATTGATAATGCGTTCTGGTAGAATTGATCTGACTCTACAGATGGGTATGATCAGAGTTGATGAGTTAAATTTAGCTTGTTTAGATCTAATTCGATATGTCCAACGCATACTATTTCGGAAAGAGATTGAAATGTTGTCGTCTGATACCATTAGCAAGGTGAAAATAACAAATTCACCGTTACGAATGTGGAGATAGAACCTTAAAACCTATTTTGTAAATAATTTTTCATAGTTTTCGCATGTATTTTCATATTCTGTACATTAAGCATTAAACAATTGTACTTGTTGTTTAACTGTATTACTTTGAACGCTTGTAACTCGACTTCCTTCCGTTTTGAGTACAACTTATCGTGACACTGTTACTGCTTCTCAATAAATACACTCTAATTCACATCTGCATCGTTCTGCCATGTCTGCTGATATGTTGAATGAAATATTAATTGCATACCATCTACGTTTATAGACAACTGCGACATTCTTATTGAATTGTACGCTTGGTAAACCTATTGGATCTATATCGTCCATATTGGGATTACTAATTTTTTATAATTGTGGATTATTTGGACCAAACCCAGCCGAACACGCAATAGCCTGAAGACTTAAGTAACGTCCCTTATTTTGTTATTTGTGTGTGTAATTAACTTATTAACTGTTAATTGTTACATAAACTATAGACATAATATTTTTTTGGTTATCATACATTTTGGTCCACCACAATTATTTGGTGAGCCCAGTATTTTATTATCTCGCATTTATACCATTGTTATATTGTTTATTCGCTTATTACATGATACTCTAGCTCATTTTTAACCTAATGTAAAGGCGGCCTGCTTGAATACCTGGGCTACCTGTTTCTGCCATCTAAATATTTCAACAAGTTATCTGGGTTTTTTTTTAATTTGTTTTAACTTATCATTATGTCTATTAATCGCATAACCTACACAGGCGCGTTTATAAAAAGCTTACGTCCTTTCGCTGCAAAAATTACAAACAAGCACAATAAGAGACATCGTGGTGGTTGGCAATATGCTTTAGAGAGAATAAACATCAATCAAATGTCGATTCCCGAGCTACTTAACTCTAACTGTCGATCACTAATTAACAAGGTGGACTATCTCCAATTCCTGCTAAGTCAAAACATGTATCGCAATTGTGGTGTCATCACAATCCAAGAATCTTGGTTAACTGACTTACAGGATGATTGCTTAGTGTCATTATGTAATTTTAATATCTATCGTCAGGATCGATCATACAATAAAAAGACTTGTGGTGGAGGAGTAGCTACTTTTGTAAACGTTAACTGGTGTCGATCTACTTTTGCCTGTTTCAAGTTTTCAAACGACTTTATTGACTGTCTAACTTTAAGGTGCCGTCCAAAACACCTGAATAAATACAAATATATTTATGTTACCAATATCTACATGACTCCAGACTGCACATCATCTGCGCTATCTGTCTTCACTGATAAATTTACTGAATTCGCCGTTACTGCCTTCAGTGATTCACTTTCAATTGTATGTGGTGATTTCAATTCATGTGACTGTAGCTTCCTTACACCACTAGGTCACCTAAATGTAGTAGATTTTCCTACTCGTTTGAATGCTCATCTAGACTTGGTTTTCATTAATGATGTGGGTACATATGTGACTCGCAAACGTGCTCTGTTGTCTAGTTCGGACCACTGTTTAATTCGTGTCCTACCTAAAGTATATGGTAAACATGGAAAGAGTACACACATACACCATACCAAAAAAGTAATAGATAGGAGCTACTCAGAAGAAAATTTACAAAATCTGAAGAACATGTTTCGTACGACCAACTGGGAAGTACTTACAGATGACTCAATAGAAAACACAACGGATGTCATCACCTCTTATCTTGAATTCTGTTTTGATATTTGCTGTCCTACCGAAACCTTCTTTTTAAGTTTTGATCGACTTACATCTCCACAACTAAAACGACTACGGAGGGTAAAAGAAAGGATGTACAAGGAGAAAAACACTATTGAAGTTCGTAAGTTAAATGATCAAATAAACCAAGAGATTAGACGTCTCAACTGTGTGTTCACTCAAAAACTCCTATCTTGTAGAAGCTCTCCAAGTATGTGGAAACTCTTTAAAGAAATTACAGGGGACAGGCAGACTAGAAGCGATAACTTGCTAAATGTTTGTGACTTAAATAAGTCCTTTATTCATCAGTCATCTGACATCATGCTCCCTATATCCAAGGATTTGAAGAATAGTTGTGTCCCCAGTTTTACTGAAAATGATGTCCGGAAATGTCTCCAGTCTCTGAATTCATCTCAATGTTTAGGACCTGATGGTATCCCAAACCTCCTTTTTAAAAATTGTGCTGATGTTTTATGTTATCCATTAACAAATATCTTTAACAGATCCTTCTCAACTAATGTTTTACCGAAAATGTGGAGAAAGATAAAGATAATCCTTATACCTAAGAAAGCTTCTGGTGATAAAAATGCGAAACTTAGATCCATTGCAATAACCTCACCTTTCCTCAAAATAATGGAAAAATTACTGATACAACCACTTCAACCTTCAATAAAAGAGTACTGTGATCCATTTCAGTTTGCTTACAAATGCAAAAGAAGCACATTAGATGCCGTTGCTGTTCTGCATCACAATATAGTGTTCGGGTTGGAAAAGGGTAAGAAGTATGTTAGATGCGCTTTCCTGGACTTTACTTCTGCTTTTGATTCTATTCCAAGACACCTCTTACTTAACAAGCTGATTCGCATCGACACTGACAGCTGGATAACCAATTGGCTACGCTCCTACCTTTCTGGAAGAGAACAGTACACTGTATTTGAAAGAAAGTGTTCAGCATCTCTACTGTCTACTGTAGGTGTGCCACAAGGAGCTGTTCTTTCACCTCTGCTCTTCTCTTTCTTTTTGCATGATCTGCAATCTTCCACAGAAAACACTTTTGTAAAATATGCGGACGACCTCACTGTATGTATGCCAATTTCTACCTCCTTACATCCTATAGAAATGAATGAGTTTTTATCTCGTATTGAAAGGTGGTCTGTTGGTAATGGTCTCTTACTCAATCCATCTAAATGTCAAGCTGTTAATTTTAGCTTGAGACATGGACAGAACCTATACTCTATGTTGGGATCCCATAATGCTTGTGCCATTGGAGACTCCTTAATAAACACAGTGTCGAGGGTCAAATATATTTTGGTGTTACTTTATCCTCTGATCTTTCTTGGTCTTCTCATGTTTTACTATTATCGAAAAAAGTTTACCGCTTGACATACTACATAAAGAGGCTGCATGCTTTTGGGATTACTCGCCATTTACTCTTACAATTTGTAAATTCCTGCATATTACCTATTATTTTATATTGTTCTCCATTATTCTTTCCTGGGCTTTTGAGAAAAGACTTTGTTATTTTGCGTAGAATGCTGAAGGCGGTTTGCAAGGTATGTGGTGAATCTTTTGAAGTCATTGTTAATATGCTTGTGGATAGACATCTTAAGTGTTGCAAACTCTTGGCAGGTGTTATCTTATCAGATACTAACCATCCGCTTCATTCATATCTTTCTCCTTGTATATCTTCTGGTAGAACGAGACGTAAATACATTAAAATCCATGCACGCAAGCAAATCTATAAAAGTTCTGTTATACCTTACTTAGCAAATTTACTTTGTGACGAACAGGCTGTTAGAGTTGACCTAGTAAATAACCTGTCTTCTTAAGCATGTCTCAAATTCGATAATTTGTATAAAGTCGGTTTTTCCTAGACCTTTTTTTTAAAATTTTATTTCTGTTTTTTTTGTTTGTTTGTTTTTTCGGGTTTCCTTTTTTGGTAAAAAACTTGTTGAAATAACTCGTGCTGAGAATTCTATATTGTACCAGATTATAATATTGAATAAAACCATTAATAATAAATAAATAAATAAAAATAAATAATGTATTCTCCACCTAAGCTTAGTGATATGGATCCTGTTCCAATAACCACTCGTAGTTCATCACCTAACTTTACTGACAGTATTTTTAGTCCAGACTATATAAATGCGATGCAGCCGTATGGAGCAGCTGATGTCAGTTACTTAAACTCTATTCAAAGACAATTATCTCAATTGACGAATCAACTTGAGTCCCTTCAAACCACTGTAGCAACGGTTCAGGCCAAACAAGTAAGACCCCTTTTTAGACAGAGATCACGCTGTAGACCACGATCTCGTTCACCTAAACGAACATCCGAAATTTGTTGGTATCATACTAAATTCGGCACAAAAGCACGGCGTTGTACACGCCCGTGTGCATTCCTCTCACCCAGCACTGATAACCAGGGAAACGGTCCGGCCAGGCAGTAATGGCGGCGCCTGACTCTGGCCACAACTCAAGCCGTCTATTTCATGTCAGGGATCGTATTTCGGGCTCGGATTTTCTAATCGATACTGGAGCCGAAATAAGCATACTCCCACTTCATCTATCCCGACGACGGCACTCCCAACACGCTAAATTATCATTAGTGGCAGCAAACAATTCTATTATTAAAACGTATGGCGAGCAATCACTCATCTTAGACATCGGTCTCCGTAGACGTTTTACATGGGTTTTCATCGTCGCTGAAGTTAAACAACCCATCCTTGGAGCCGATTTTCTTAGTAACTACAATCTCCTTGTCGACATGAGAAAAAAGAAACTTATCGACGTGAATACAAGTCTACAGGTCAACGGAACAATCACCTGCAATTATGAAACTTATAGTGTCCGATTGCTTAGACCTGATAGTCAAACTTTTGCCGATCTTCTATCGAAGTATGAATGTATAACAAAAGCCGATTATCAAACTGAAAACTCCACACACCATGTTCAACATACTATCACTACAACTGGTCCACCTATCTGCGCCAAGGCGAGGAGACTACCACCCAATAAGTTGCAGTCCGCTAAAAGAGAATTTCAACATATGATGCAACTAGGGATAATCCGACAGTCTAATAGCCCTTGGGCCTCGCCACTGCACATGGTTCCCAAAAAAGATCAAGATTGGCGCCCTTGTGGAGATTATAGGCGTCTGAATAATCAGACAGTTCCAGACAGATACCCTATTCCTAATCTACATGATTTTTCACTAAACCTGCACGGTAAACTGATCTTTTCAAAACCAGACTTAGTTAGAGCTTATCATCAGATCCCAGTGGCACCTGAGGATATTGAAAAAACAGCTGTAATCACACCTTTTGGGTTGTTTGAATTCTTGAGGATGCCATTTGGGCTTAAGAATGCTGCGCAAACATTCCAACGATTTATGGACGAAGTCACGCGAGGTTTAGATTTCGTATTTTTGTACATCGATGACGTCCTAATTGCCAGCTCCTCACTTGAAGAGCATGTCCATCATCTGCAGATTCTCTTTGAACGATTCAAGAAATATGGCGTAGTTATCAACCCTACTAAATGCATATTCGGTACGTCTGCCTTAGAATTCTTAGGACACTATAATGATGCACAAGGTATTAAACCTCTACCAAAGAGAGTTGAAGCCGTCATCAACTATCCTGAACCCACTTCGGTTAAGTCATTACGTCGCTTCCTGGGTGCATTCAATTTTTACCGTCGATTTTTACCTAACTGTGCCGACGTTCTACAACCGCTAACTGACTTACTAAAAAACGATAAATCAGGTAGCAAAAAGGAAAAGAATCAACCATTCAAGTTACCTTCCGATGCCAAAACGGCATTTGAAAAAGCCAAATCTTTGATTGCTGACGCCACCATGCTACAACATCTAAATACTGACCCCAAAACTCATCTGATCCTCTGTACGGACGCATCACAAAAAGCCGTAGGAGCAGTATTACAACAACGAGTAAACAATACGATTACACCCATTGCTTTCTTCTCTAAAAGGTTATCACCTGTACAAGAGCGTTATAGTACATTCGGTCGTGAACTCTTAGCCATGTATTTAGCCGTTAAACACTTCAATTTTTTGCTACAGGGCCGGGATTTTACCATCATGACGGATCACAAACCCCTGTGCTACTCCTTTAGTATGTCGTATGACAGACATTCACCACGCGAAGCAAGACAGCTTGATTACATCTCACAATTCACCACAGACATTCAGTTTATCAAAGGTCACTCCAACATTGTAGCAGATGCGTTGTCGAGAAAAGACATCAATGTAGTTGCATCCAACCATGACGTCAACCTAGAAATAATCGCAAAACTTCAAGCAGACGATGCAGAGCTAAAAACCTGCAAAGAAAAGTCTCGCCTGAATCTCCAACCTGTACCCATCCCATTCTCCGACGCATCCATCATCTGTGACACATCAACAGGTAACAATCGTCCCTTTGTTCCACTTGCATGTCGCCAAAAGTTATTCCAACACTTGCATGGTTTGTCACATCCGGGCATCCGAGCTACTACAAAGCTGATAACTGAACGTTTTATTTGGCCGAAAATCAATTCAGATATTAAACGTTGGACACGTGGTTGCCTTCAGTGTCAACGTAGTAAGATCCAAAAGCATACTATTAGTCCAATCGGAAAATTTCCTATTCCTGGTAGACGTTTTCAGCATATCCATTTAGATTTAGTAGGACCTCTACCTTCGTCAAATTCTTTTACTCACATCCTCACGGCAATAGACAGATTCACTCGATGGGCCATTGCATGCCCCATCAAAGACACATCAGCTGAGACTGTAGCATCCGTTTTTCTAGACCGATGGATATCGCACTACGGTGTACCGACAACCATCACAACTGATCGTGGTCCCCAGTTCCAGTCTATCCTGTTTCAGGAATTCACAAGACTTCTGGGCGTAAAACACATCAGAACCACAGCTTACCACCCAGCAGCAAACGGCATGATTGAAAGATTTCACCGGCAATTAAAAAGCTCACTCATGGCTCAAACTGATTCAACAAAATGGAGTGATGCCTTGCCGCTTGTTCTCCTTGGGATTCGTGCCACGGTGAAGGAAGACATAGGTTGTACACCCGCCGAATTAGTCTATGGTACAACTCTAACGTTACCGGGCCAACTAGTCAACTGTGAACCTACAACGCAAGAAGATGCTACTCATTTCGCAAGTTGCCTATTACAAGTGATGCAGAACATTAGAGCAATACCACCGCGAGAACACAACAATCCAGTCCATCTCGACAAACATTTAGAAACGTGCAAATTTGTTTTTGTTTGAGTAGACGCGGTGAAAAAGCCACTGACACCACCATATGAAGGTCCGTATAAAGTAATAAAACGCACTTGCAAATATTTCATTATCAACAAAAACGGAAACAATGAAACCATTTCCATAGACCGAATTAAACCAGCTTTCTACGAACCCCCTCAAGCCACTGATGACAATACGGCGAACAAACAATCACTCCCATCAATTGCGAAGAAACAAGAGGAAGAGGAAAAACTCAGCACTACACCCTCTTGTTAACACGATCCGGGAGACTTATTAAAAAACCCAAACGTTATGTACATTTTATGGACTAACACAATCAATCAGTTGTATGCATTACTTTGTGAAATTACGCAATCTTCTAATAAAAGATATTTATTTTCCCTACATGTACATTTAATAACTACATTTATTTGTTATCACTCGTTTTGCCAATTTTTTTTTAATAAGAAAAATTGTCATAGTAATAAACGAGTGAATGCTAACTAACTATTTATTAAATTCATTCATTTTTTTAATTTTTATTTTATGACTCTATTAACAGTTTTGCACATTTTATTATTATTATTAGCAAACCGAAACTTTGTAATGTTTGTTCTTCAGTTTCATTTGCGTAGCATAGCGTATATTATTAACGTGCCATTTATTCCTATCTCCACCTTTTTTTTCCGTTATTACAGTAAATACTATTTTATGTACATTTATATACAATATTTCTCAATTTCTGTTCTTCATATTGTAAACAGTGTTACCTCCGGACACTCTGGGGGGAGCTATGTGGAGATAGAACCTTAAAACCTATTTTGTAAATAATTTTTCATAGTTTTCGCATGTATTTTCATATTCTGTACATTAAGCATTAAACAATTGTACTTGTTGTTTAACTGTATTACTTTGAACGCTTGTAACTCGACTTCCTTCCGTTTTGAGTACAACTTATCGTGACACTGTTACTGCTTCTCAATAAATACACTCTAATTCACATCTGCATCGTTCTGCCATGTCTGCTGATATGTTGAATGAAATATTAATTGCATACCATCTACGTTTATAGACAACTGCGACATTCTTATTGAATTGTACGCTTGGTAAACCTATTGGATCTATATCGTCCATATTGGGATTACTAATTTTTTATAATTGTGGATTATTTGGATCAAACCCAGCCGAACACGCAATAGCCTGAAGACCTAAGTAACGTCCCTTATTTTGTTATTTGTGTGTGTAATTAACTTATTAACTGTTAATTGTTACATAAACTATAGACATAATATTTTTTTGGTTATCATACATTTTGGTCCACCACAAGAACTTTAAATCCAATTATGATAAACGGATTATTATTTGTCAGTGGCCGACTTCAAATTAGTTCCTGGCCTGAGTCGAGGAAGTATCCTATAATATTACCATCGAAGCATAAAATTACAAATTTGATTCTACAGTATTATCATATTTTGGAAGGGCATGTTGGGGCCACACAGGTAATGGCAACAGTTCGAGAAACATTTTGGGTGATGAAGTGTTGTGTGGCCATGAGGACGGTAATGAAGGATTGTGTTTATTGTAAAAGAAGGAGCGCCCGCCCCATCCAACAACTGATGGCACCACTACCTCCGAGCAGAATAGAAGATGGTGACTATCCATTCTTATCAGTTGGTGTTGATTATTTTGAACCCATTGTGGTCAAACATGGTAGAAGTACCGAGAAGAGATATGGTTGTGTATTCACATGTTTAAGGTTAAGAGATGTGCATTCGGAAGTTGCATATAGTTTTACCACAGACTCATTTATCATGGCATGGATGAGGTTTATCAGCAGGAGAGGCTATCGAAAAGAGATATACAGTGATAATGGATCAAATTTGGTGGGGGCTGAACGTGAGCTAAGAAAATCTCTTTAAGATTGGGTGCAGGGACGTATGCACACTGATTTGCTAAAAAAAGAGATTAACTTTCCTTTCAGTCCTCCAGCTTCCAGTCATTGGGGAGGAGTATGGGAGCGCATGATTCGCTCTGTACATAGAGTATTGGGTGCTCTTGTTAAGGAACATTCTTTAACAAATGAATGCTATGAAACTTTCATGATAGAGGCTGAGCGTATAATTAACAATCGACCTTTGGTCCCGGTTACAGACGACTCGAGTGGTCTCGATGCAATAACACCAGCAAAAATATTACTATTGAGAGAGAACGTCACAGAACTTACTAACGTTCTATCTAATGACATGTATTCTAAGAGATGGAAGCAAGCGAATCACTTAGAACTAGTTTTTTTGAAGACGTTGGTCTAAGAAATATGTTTCGCCTTTGCAGCGTAGATACAAGTGGACCCAACTCGAGAGGAACATAAGGGAGGGTGACTTAGTAATGATATGTTCTGAGTTCTCCGAGAAAAACAAATGGCCCTTAGGTCTAGTACAGAGAGTGTTACCAAGTAAGGATGAATTAGTGAGGCAGGTAGAGCTGAGGACGTAGCAAACATGAAATTTTGGTTGATGAATAAATAAGGCATAATCATACATGGTCAAAGAATATTAATTTGGTGGTAGGGGTTCCGTGTTATCATGGTCAGTTCGTTTATCAGTCACACTTTACACCTGCTACGAAATGAACACCACGTCCATCGTCCTGGGTTGTCATCGTCATCATGATCATCGGACACCTAGCTTCTTCCTGTAGGCACAGATTTCGTACATCCGGAACGATTTCTTCGTTCGTCATTCCCAACTTCGCTGTAAGGTGTACGCTTTTTACTTCCGATTTGCTTCATCATGCAAACGCTGCATTTTGATATTGGAGAAACGAACTATAGACTATCAATACATTTTAAAATGCGGATCCGAAACTCACATTTCCGGTATGTTTTGCCAAGCTTCATGGATCATTCACTATTCCTCATGAAATTTTCCACACAATTGACTATGATGTAAATCCTACTTTATTTCGTAGATATGTCTTTGAAGATCACTAAAGCGAACGTTTCGGTGTTGAGAGGATGAAATCTTTGACATGGCTTACATGTTGGTGACAGCAGATACACTCATATGTATGTCGCACAACTAACAATCTTGAATCATCATAGGTCTCAAAACCATCCTTCGAAATGGATTCACTGACCAGTTTCGTCTGAGGTCCAGTAGAGAATTAACCCTGAATACTTTGGTCCATTGCTCGGCAAATACTGAACACTTGTGATAATCGATTCTCTTTCTGGGGTGTTTGGGGTTTTTTTCACAAGTGTTGATTTCTTCGTGCTTTATTATTTCTTTACATGGTTTCAATTCCAAATACAATAGGTCTAATTGTACTCATTGTGTCCTCCTGACTCTGTACTGGTATATGCATGTCTCCTAGAGTTTATCACAAGCTACTCAGGTGATACAAGTTGACTTTCTGCATTCCATTATTTCTGATGGACACACATGCACACGCACAAGCACACATACATACTTCGAAGTCACACAGAATAATCGACAACAGAATGCTATAGACGTACAAGTGGCATATATATTTGTGTATGGAATAGTGGACAGCTCTAATCAATTTTTAATGATCTCTGATTGTCAAATACTCTCCAAACATTTTATTCCATAGTGAAAATAAAGTTATTTTATCTAACTAATTAACATAGTCATATTAAATTCATTTCAACTTAGAGATGAATGTCACTGTCGAATGTGGAGTAGAGATATGAACATAGTGCAAATGATTATTATCAAAAACGTTTAGTGAAATCAGGTGTTTACATGTCTTTGACATTTGTTCTGACCATACACTGAATGACGAAATAATAAGTAGACTAAATTCTTGGCTTTGCGGGACAATCTTTCACAGCATGTTCAGGGATAAGAATTCTAATCTGAACAAGTTGAAATTTTACTTGGAAGTAACTGGTCCCTAAAACGGTGCCCAGTGGTGACTAGGGCTCCATGAAACTAAAACATACAACCCAACACCAGGCCTGACTCCTATCATTAGGGACACTATATGCGGACGTCAATAAGGATTTGTCGGTCCACCAATCTATCAAATCATCTATACCTACGAACAATATGTAACCGTGGCCCTTATGTAGTCAAACGTGACGCAAAGAATAGGCCGACAACAATAAATCACGTTATTTCACATTTGAACCCACAATTAACTAATACGCAAGTGGTCACAAAAACTCCGCCTGTAGCTCTTCTAGAGTTACTGCCGGTCCCAAGCCCGGGTAAAGGAGGAGGGTTGGGCATGGGGTTAGCGACCCCATCCTGTAGAAAAGCTAACTCGCTAAAAAAACGCTAACCAGAAAAAATAATTCAAACCATTTAAACTCTGCCCTGGGAGTTGAAGGAATAATTATGACGTCTCATGATGAAAGCCGAAATTCTTCGGAAGTCACGAGACCGATGCACCTTCTAACAACCAGAGCAACACTCTTTATAGGTACATGGAACGTCCGAACAATGTGGGAAACAGGAAAGACCAGCCAAATAGCAATGGAAATGAGGAGATACAACTTGGCAGTACTCGGAATCACCGAAACCCATTGGACACAAACTGGACAACAAAGGCTAGGTACAGGAGAAATGCTGCTGTACTCCGGTCACAAAGAGGAAAATGCTCCACACACTCAGGGAGTTGCTCTAATGCTGTCCAAAGAAGCACAAAATGCACTTGTGTGATGAGAATCTCATGGACCCAGGATAATCAAAGCATCATTCAGAACAACGAAGCAAGGGATCACAATGAACGTTATCCAATGTTATGCACCCACCAATGATAGCAACGACGATGATAAAGATCAGTTCTATGAAAGGCTGCAATCAATTATAGCAAAGTGCTCACGAAAGGACCTCACCATCCTTATGGGAGGTCTAAATGCTAAAGTTGGAGTGGACAACACAGGATATGAAGATATAATCGGACGACATGGACTAGGAGAAAGAAATGAAAATGGGAAGAGACTTGCAAACCTATGTGCATTCAACAAATTGGTAATAGGCGGCACAATATTCCCACACAAACGCATACACAAAGCTACATGGATCTCACCGGACCAAACCACAGAGAACCAGATAGATCACATCTGTATCAACAAAAAATTCCGAAGATCAATGGAAGATGTGAGAACCCGGAGAGGAGCTGACATAGCTTCAGATCACCACCTGGTTGTGGCCAAGATGAGACTGAAGCTTAAGAAACACTGGACAACTGGACAAGCAGCACTACAAAGGTTTAATACAGCCTTCCTTTGAGATACTGACAAGCTCCATGAATTCAAGATGACTCTCAACAACAGGTTCCAGGCTCTACAGGATCTACTGAAAGAACAAGAAACTACTTTGGAGGACAACTGGAAAGGGATAAAAGAAGCACTAACTTCAACGTGCCAGGAGGTTCTTGGTCCTAAGAAGCATCATCACAAGCAATGGATCTCTATGGGAACCCTGGACAAAATTCAAGAAAGGGAGAACAAGAAACTAGCAATTAACAACAGCCGAACACAAGCAGAGAAAGTCAAAGCACAAGTAGACTACGCAGAAGCAAACAAGCAAGTGAAGAAAAGCATTGAAGCCGACAAGCAGAAATACATGGGAGAACTAGCAACGGCGGCGGAAAAAGCTGCAAGGGAAGGAAATATGAAACAACTATATGATACAACGAAGAAATTGGCAGGGAGATAGAGCAAACCAGAGAGACCAGTCAAGGACAAAGAAGGAAAGACAATCACTGAGATTCAAGAACAGAGGAAACGATGGGCAGAATACTTCGAGGAACTGCTGAATAGACCAGCCCCATTGAATCCACCGAACATCGAAGCATCCCACACAGACCTTCCAATAGATGTCACTCCACCAACGATCGAAGAAGTCAAGATGGCCATCAGACAAATCAAAAGTGGGAAGGCGGCAGGACCTGACAATATACCAGCAGAAGCACTGAAGTCAGACATTGAAATAACTGCAAATATGCTTCACCTTCTATTCAAGAAGATTTGGGAAGAAGAACAGGTGCCAACGGACTGGAAAGAAGGATATCTCATCAAGATACCAAAGAAAGGAGATCTGAGCCAATGTGAGAACTACAGAGGCATCAGTTTGTTATCAGTACCACGAAAAGTTTTCAACAGAGTACTGCTGAATCGGATGAAAGACGCAGTGGAAGCCGAACTTAGGGATCAACAGGCTAGATTCCGTAAGGATCGGTCGTGCATAGACCAGATTGCGACACTACGGATCATCGTTGAACAACCAGTTGAGTGGAACTCATCACTATACGTCAACTTCATTGACTATGAGAAGGCGTTTGACAGTGTGGACAGCAGAACATTATGGAAACTTCTTCGACACTATGGAGTTTCTGAAAAGATTGTCAACATTATCCAAAACTCATACGATGGACTACAGTGCAAAGTGGTGCATGGAGGACAGCTGACAGGTGCATTTCCAGTAAGGACCGGAGTCAGACAAGGCTGTCTACTTTCCCCATTCCTCTTCCTTCTAGTGATTGACTGGATTATGAAGAATTCGACATCTGAACGGAAATACGGAATACAATGGACAGCTCAGAATCAATTAGATGATTTGGACTTCGCAGATGACCTAGCCCTCCTCTCTCATACACACGACCAAATGCAGATGCTGACCGCAAATGTAGCAGCAGCCTCCGCATCGATAGGCCCCCACATTCACAAAGGAAAAAGCAAGATTATCAAATGCAACACGGAGAACACCAACCCAATCACACTTGATGGCGAAACTCTGGAGGAGGTGGAAACATTCAAGTACCTGGGGAGCATCGTTGATAAACAAGGGGGATCGGATGCAGATGTAAAGGCGAGGATTGGCAAAGCAAGGACAGCATTTCTACAATTGAAGAACATATGGAACTCAAAACAACTCTCAACCAATTTCAAGGTCAGAATCTTTAATACGAACGTCAAGACAGTCCTACTGTATGGAGCTGAAACGTGGAGGACTACTACGGCCATCATCAGGAAGGTACAAGTATTCATAAACAGTTGTCTATGCAAAATACTCAACATTCACTGGCCGGATACTATCAGCAACAGCGTTTTATGAGAAAGGACAAACCAGCTTCCAACTGAGGAGGAAATTAGGAAAAGACGTTGGAAGTGGATCGGACATACATTAAGGAAATCACCAATGTGCATCACGACTGAATCCCTAACTTGGAATCCGGAAGGGAAGCGGAAAAGAGTAAGGCCAAATAACACATTACGCCGGGAAATAGAAGCCGATATGAAAAGGATGAATAGCAACTGGAAAGAACTGGAAAGAAAGGCTCAGTACAGAGTTGGATGGAGAATGCTGGTGAGCGGCCTATGCTCCTCGACGAGGGGTAACGGGCGTAAGTAAGTAAGTAATCTTGGTGTATAACTTAAGTGAATCAACGAAGTTCCTATCAATCTGATAGATACTGGTTATAATTCAGTGATTAGATAGCATGAGTTCGATCCCGGACCAAATACCTCAGTAATAGTATATATATAGTTATTCGAGTTTGAATATACATAAGGAGTATCGTTGCTCTGAACAGATGGTATATCTTATTAAATAGTATCAACTATCATGAAATCTATCTCAAGAAAAATTTCTCTGATAACCATAAACTTGTATCGTAGCATCATCTTACCTGTGGAAGAGAAATTGACATCGTCATATATCGGAGGAATTTTGATCAGATCATAGGCTTTATATCTTAAAGCCTTACGGTTATGGAGAAGTGTAAGTATGGACAAGCAATTTTGAGAAGTAAATTATTCACCTAATTAAGGTCATCTGAAGCATAGCCTTGTCTGGACCGCAACAAATAATACAACTTATTGTAAGGCGTAAGTAAGTAAGTAACAGTCTTTCGTGGGGGGAGGGTGAATTCGAGGAAATTAAAAATCCGGATATCAACTCCGGATTTCTCAAAAAGGGAAGGTGTTATATCCTCTGGCGAATTATGAATGGTAAACTTGAGGTCTATTTATGGACAAATGTAATACGCCTATTCCTATTGCATAGTTGTTAAGTAAGTGACCTAAATCTGAGGTCTATTTATGGACAAATGTAATATGCCTATTCCGTATTGGAAAAGAGGAAGGCCAAAGAACACACTACGCCGAGAAATAGAAGCCGATATGAAAAGGATGAATTGCAACTGGAAAGAACTTGAAAGGAAGGCTCAGGACAGAGTTGGATGGAGAATGCTGGTGAGCGGCCTATGCTTCTCGACGAGGGGTAACAGGCGTAAGTAAGTAAGTAAGTAAGTGGTCACAAAATTCTTCCTCACCATATCGATTATGTAGGGCTTCATTACAAAGAGGGGATAATTATCCTAGCTCTGCGTCAAATTCATATGAACACTTCAATTGCCCTTATGCAAGTATCGAGTTTTTCGGCTAACAGAACTCCCTGGTTCATCCTGTCCTATTCCTCGTTCACAATATAGCTCAAGTACAATGCAAAATGTTTTCAGATATAGTGGATGTGACAAACATATGCTATGGCAAATTGCACAACTATTGAAACATTCAACAAATTATCTGGAATGTTTTGTTGTTTTGAAATTACTGTGACTTGAATGAATGACAATGGTACATCAGTTAACAACAATGAAGTAAGCAAGGCTAGCTAATTACATAAAGATGAGATGAGTAGCAATATCAACCGATATAAATAGTTTTAAACGACACAGACAAAAAAACTATGATCGACGGAATCAAAATGTACATCGAGCTAACTTTATATTTAAAATGTTTGTTAATATTTTCGATAACATTATCTATTCGCCAAAAGAATTTAAAGAGATTTTGTCGAAAGGAAAAGAAATAATTCGCAGAATAAGGAAAAATAAATGTTGTAATAACAATAACCTAGAATTCAAATTTGCACATATCACAGTTCTTCAAAGTATCTGATAACGAACGACATTTCATTTGAGTCCATCGCATTACAGTTTATTTCTGAAAAGTATAACATGAGATAATAAAAAACAAAACAGGAAATGAAGTAAAAGTGAGAAATTACTTTCATATCACCTCAGTCATAATCCTAAATCTAACCGGTGACATCTTTCCACAGGTATTATGTTATTTTGTCAGTTTAAAGATTAAAGGCGACAGGTGGTTGGATTGTGACGATATCATAGATGCAGTTTTATTGACATCTATTCCCATCACCATCATCAGGCATATTTGTTGAGATGCTTCAGGTGAACAAATGGTATTTTGAATATGACAACAAACTAATTATTTGGTAACCACAAATCCCTCTCAAAGCACGAAATTATTATTCCACAGAAGGCATTTTGCTTGTTCTGGCAGCACTGTTCTTTATATTCATTCAGTGAAAAATCACGAACATTGTGGCTGATTACTAGGACTTGGAAGACGTATTCACTTTGTTATATAAATCAAAACACGACATCAGCTAGCACAACATGTTACATTTGTTTCATCTAGTATGTAAACGTGATAGATTCTATCGTTATTTATTTACGGTGATGTCAAAAAATTATTTGGTTAGGTTGTTGATTAATGAAACCACCAGTGTTACTTTCCGATAATGTCACAACATTATCCTTCTCAATAAATTCACGGTATGAAACATAAAACGAATTTGATTTTTGAGACAAATAAAACAGTATTTAGAAAAAACTGCTCAGAAATTCTTGATCAATACAAACAGTTCACTATTAAAGGTTTGAATAGTCGTTAAACAAAATCATAGTATAACCTAATAATGTAATTTTTTCAATTGTGAAATAAAAATATAAACTTACGATTCACTTACGTAAAAAAAAAAAGCAAATACACCCAGCAAAATTTCCAACACAATCGAACACACTAAAAGTCCGAATGGTATACGTTTGCGCTTTTTCAATTTCATAGAAGTAACCACAGGGAAATCACCAACGAGATTGCAAACATGCCCTTGACCGTCAGCGGGAGAAACAGAAGGCCCAAGCTGAGAAATATTCAGGAAAATAACAGTGTACTTTGAATATAATTTAACAAAACACTTGTCTATTACTCATGCATAGTTTATTCATTCTAAATTAAAGTCAGCATTTGTAAACAAAAAATTAAACGAAAGGGAGCATCTTCTTCCAGCTGCAGTCATCGTGATTTCGAGTGATTATATAGTCACTTACATCACTCTTTCGAGTTGTAACACCAGACCGTTGGAATTGTCATGGTTCCTCGTTTTCAAGCATCGGTAATAGACGAATCGGAAACAACACATATCTATACTTATGAGTAGCAATAAACTATTCTGTCGAGTACGAAATATACAAATATTGCAAACAGTGTGTTAAATATAATGAGTACTTGCATTATTATCTTCCATGATTACCGAAGTAGTTTCTTCCACTCGTTCGGAATCTGTGGAGTTCGAATGCTGAAGTTGAGAAATGTCCTGCAAAATAAATAGTAAATTCAATATGAATCAACAAAACAAGTGCCTATCACTCATGAATACTTCATTCATTCTGCATTACTGTCAGCAATATCGTGTAATTTCCATGGCTTTCCATTCACACTGTCATCTTTAAAGCGATATACACATTAGATCGACGGTATTTCAAACGTTTTAGATGACATCGGTATTCCGAGAACCAACGGAAACTTTTTAACAAATAGCAGCAGGTTGAATAATCATCCAAACAGAAATGTAACATGTGATCGTTTAGGTTTCCGAAGGTTCTGATCGTTTTTACGGAATACTCATTGTATAATTACTTTATCGAACAGGTTAAAACAACCCTGACCGTGCCAGATACATAATAAGAGAATAAATAAAAGAAACGGAAATGCACATAACCTTAAGGAGTTTTCATGTTATCTTAACAATCTCACCAATCTCGGAGTTCAACACTCAAACTTGTGACTTCAACAATTTCGTATCATTCTGACAGTTACATGAGGTTCGAATACACGATCCGTACGTGTACGTGTCCGTATGTGTTCATATGCGTATACAGTCCGTGATCACTTCTCAATGCATGCACATACAACGAAGTGTAATACTTCAATGCATTCAATCATTCCAATTGTGTTATATGCCTGTTCACTGTTCAGTGTTTCCGCCGAAAGCATTATACTCGTGTTAGTTTACAAATTTGAAATCAAGCAAAGGTTACAGACGGATCGCAAATGACACATATCTATACTTATGAGTAGCAATAAACTATTCTGTCGAGTACGAAATATACAAATATTGCAAACAGTGTGTTAAATATAATGAGTACTTGCATTATTATCTTCCATGATTAATGAAAAAATTTCTCCGATTCTGCTGAAAGCTGCGGAGTTCGGACGCAGAAGTTGAGAAATATTCTGCAAAATAAATAGTAAATTCAATATGAATCAACAAAACAAGTGCCTATCACTCATGAATACTTCACTCATTCTACATTACTGTCAGCATTTACGAGTAATTTCACAGGCCTTCCATTCACTCTCCCGTTTTCATAACAAACTTCATCCTCTTCATGTCTACTTGCAGCTTGGTAACTGGTCTCACGAACGCTTCTTCTGAACATTGCATCTGTACGGGATCTTCCATCTCGAACAATGGGGCTGAGCGAATTTATATATGATGTTAGAAAATTCGTAATTAGCTGACATATCTCCTTGTCTCCACCTTTCATTAGTGCCCATTTAAATGTGTCAACGAAGGCTATGTCTTTCCATTGCGTTGATAGAGATGGGGTTAGAGCGTGAACATGGAATTTCGTTGGTGCTGAAGAAGTGTTTGAATGATGGTTCAGCGAATTGTGATCAGTTATTGGTCACTAGGGTCTCCGGAATTCCAAAACAACAAAACACTTCAGATAATTTGCTGACTGTTCCATTAGTTGTACAATTTGCCATAGCATATGTTTGTCGCATCCATTATATCCTAAAACATTTTCCCTTGCAGTAAGCCACCCGAATCTGTGTGCAGCCTCTCCTATAAAGTGTCCATTTTGTCCATTGCTGCATGTGACATGACTCACTCAGTTCCTCTAGGTTTCCGTAGTTCGAAGTGCCTGATGTGATTACAATAGTCAGGGATAAATCGTAATGCGTATGCGACAGATCTGAGACTAATAGTTTCTTGATTTCCTCACAATCAGCTTTACCATTTGTGGACCAATTATATTTCATTTTCTTCGTCAGAATTCAATCTCACAGAGTGAGTAAGCGAGCGATGAAGGTCGGGAGGAAAGGCTCCATAATGTTTGACTAGTGTTGATGAAGATCATCGTGTGTGTGCATCCGTCGATCTGAGCATAGCTTTCACTGCTCGAGTATTCTCTAGTTCTGGTCTTCTGCCATCTTGATCGATCATTTATGAGGTGGCGTACATATTTTATGCAAGAATTACACATCTCTGCTAGGAGCCGGAGTCCGTATTCGAGTATTCGTAACGGCATCAGGTCGAGCTCCTTTTCTTTGTTCATCCTATCTGCTCCTGTGATTACAATGCGATTCAGATAAACTGCAGCACTTGTGACATCCTGTAGCATGTTATCCTTTGTTTGCTGAAATATGCATGCAGACATTTTGGATCTGGAAGCTTGTCGACAATGTCAGAATGATTCCTTGTGTTTGTATGTAGTGAGGAGACCATTGTACTCGTCAGCAAATAGTACCTGTAAACGTGCTTTAGAAAAATCCAACTTTGCAAAGAACGCAAATCAAGTCAGTTTGAGAGTAAGATTTTCTGGTGGGGATAGTGGATACTGATGCGTTCCTGAAGATTCATTTAGCCTGACTGAGTATATGGCTCATACAAGGACACTATCGTTAGTCTTTCTTATCGGTGCATTCCATTTTGAAAAGTTCATTGGTTCAATAACTATCAGTTTTAGGATCATTAGTATCACGCTGCTGCCATCACGATGAATCGGCGTGTAGATTCTCGTGAATCGTTTATCTCGATTGCGTTGATGTTAAGAAGCCGGTTACCGTTCATTTGAACCATGAGACAAACATAATATCTGCAACTCCATCAAAATAAAATACATGGATGACATCAATAAACTGAACGGTATGCCTAATATGCAGTTCTCAAGAAGAAATATCCTCATGGAGAAGCTCATTTTCTTCAAAACAGATTTCACGATTAAAAATCACAAATATTGGTATAGTGAGACAAAGTGAGGGAATAACATTGTCAACTCATTGTGATTGAGGTTGAACATCACTTCCTTTTTAATTCAATATGACAATCACTCAGTTTAATATATGTTGCATTGGCAGTGTGATATTTCACTAAGTATAACATTGATTTGTATGAGTTTGATGTTCATTGATGACATGATATTGTTTGTAATGACTTAACGTGGACTATGCTCAGCTTGACATGCGACGTGAGATTTCTTCACAATTTTATACCTGTGAATTTTTCCTTATGAACAATGCAATGGGTGTACAAAACATTATGTGAATGGGAGCATCTTCTTCCAGCTGCAGTCATCGTGATTTCGAGTGATTATATAGTCACTTACATCACTCTTTCGAGTTGTAACACCAGACCGTTGGAATTGTCATGGTTCCTCGTTTTCAAGCATCGGTAATAGACGAATCGGAAACAACACATATCTATACTTATGAGTAGCAATAAACTATTCTGTCGAGTACGAAATATACAAATATTGCAAACAGTGTGTTAAATATAATGAATAATTGCATTATTATCTTCCATGATTACCGAAGCAGTTTCTTCCACTCGTTCGGAATCTGTGGAGTTCGAATGCTGAAGTTGAGAAATGTCCTGCAAAATAAATAGTAAATTCAATATGAATCAACAAAACAAGTGCCTATCACTCATGAATACTTCATTCATTCTACATTACCATCAGCTTTTATAAACGAACATTTTGATCATTAAATATTCATCCATAACACCTACTACAATTTTGACACTACATATAATAAGCACACACACCAACTGAACTATCTTACACGTCATAGATAAAACGGAACACTGATTTCACTTTTCACGAATTTCTAAGTGAAACTGATGACGGCTGACCAAATTGAACATCCTTTCATATTGAATATATGCCGACTGACATTGATCGATTCATTGATTGATTGGGCCATTGAGTATTCATAAATCTTCCAACGTGACGCTCAATTAGATTTCCTAATCTCCTCTTGTAACACCCACGCTTAATGTACGCAGCATCATAATCAGTGGTTCGTCAGTCAATTACAATATATCAATACACACATATATTTATCGGCCCAGTTGACTACATCTGAAAATCAGAACAAGGTGAACCCGAATTTCATATAAATATCTTTTATTGATTGTAATTTGTAATGATTTGAAACGTAGAGAACTTCTACTTCCATCGACAAGAATATACAAGTATTTATAAACAGTTGTCTTCGCAAGATACTCAACATTCACTGGCCGGATACTATCAGCAACAACGTTTTATGGGAGAGGACAAACCAGCTTCCAACTGAAGTGGAAATTAGGAAAAAACGTTGGAAGTGGATAGGACATGCATTAGAAAAAACACAAATGTGCATCACGAGGCAATCTCCAAGTTGTAATCCGGAAGGGAAGCGGAAAAAAGGAAGACCAAAGAACACATTACGCCGGGAAATAGAACCCGATATGAAAAGGATAAATAATAACTGGATAGAACTGGAAAAGATTGCCCAGGACAGAGTTGGATGGAGAATTCTGGTGGGCGGCCCATGTTTCTTCACGAGGCATGACAGGCGTAAATAAGTGAGTAATTTGTAATTAAAGATAGCATATAAGTATGTGATACAGGGGAAAAAAGAATTATTATGTGAAAAGGTATAAACCAAATTTAATCGCATGGTTTAACGGAAGACAAAGAGTGTAGACACCGACGTCATTGTGATCGATACTGAGCCATGGAACTCAGAGTCTCCAACCACTGGTTACGATAGTCACGTCGACCTCAACCAAGTAGTCTGCATCTATCTACAGGGCTCAAACTAGAGGTTAGTGACTTTGTGGACTGATGCCAGGTCTTGATTTGGTCGCCCCAGACTTTCTTCCAGCCATCTCTATCAGCATTGTGCGTCATGGTTATCGGTGTTCAGACATACGTAACAGGTGGCTCATCAACTGATTTACCATTATTCTCAAATACCCTGCGTCTTACCTCACTATTACCTATCCGGTGATCCCAGCAAATGTGACCAATGTTTCTAAGACATGTGTGGTCAAATGCTAGTAACTAACGAGTATTTTCTACTCCTAATGGCCACGTTTCGCAAGCGTGAAATAGAACAGAACGAACTGCCGCATAGTACACTTATCCCTTAATTGATAGATGAATATCTCGCGCTCGCCATAGGCGACGTAAGTTGACAAAAGCTAAACGAGCTTTCTGAATAGGTGCAGAGATTCTGTCAGACACAAAGCCATTGGGTCTGATCAGACTTCCAAGATAAGCGAAGTTGTCGACGCGTTCAACTACTTCTCACTCTATCCTTAGTTCAGATATTAACGCAGACCAGTCCTTGAGCAACAATTTCCATTGAGAGGGGGAGAAGCACATCCCAAACATCTATGCATTATTACTCAGTGCTACCAAAGGACTCTACATTTTGTCAGCGTCTTCACCAAACAGGACTATGTCATCTGTGTATTCTAAGTCGATCAGTGGACCTCCTGGTAGGAGGTCAATTATCGAAAATTCAGTCGACGAGAGTGTTATTTCCAGCAGTAGATCTAGAATGAAGTTAAACGGGAATAGGGATAGTAGACAGCCTTGTCGAACAACACTTGATGTTGCAAAATCGGATGACACTTCACCTTATACGTTGACTCGACTAGTAGTGTTCCAGTAAAAAGCCTTCACAAGGTTTATGTACTTCTGAGGTACTGCTTTCAAAGACAGACACTGCCACAGAACCTCTCTGTTTTTTAAGTCAAGAAAAAACCATCATTGTCTGACGCATATAAGCATGCCTATGTTTTAAATTCTGACGAATGGTGTCGATGCAGACTGGAACAGGTCTAAAGCCACCCAAATTTTCTCGTGTTTGCAGTTCACGAGTCCAAGTTAGGCACCCGATAATTATTGAGGGTAGTATTTTGGACGTTTCATTAGTGAAACTTATACCTCCATGGTCATCAAAGGATGATATTGACCCCTTTTTATATATAATGACAATCAGAGATGGTGACCAGGAGTATGGAGAACCTACAAGTCAGACACGAAATGTGACAAGAACAATCAAGAACTCAACTAGCTGAGTAGTCATAGATAGAACGGAACACGTATTCCACTGTTCACCAATATCTAAATAAAACTGAAGAGGAGAAACTAAATTGAACATCCATTCACAGTGAATATATGCCGACAGAGATTGATTGATCGGACCATTGATTATTTGTAAATCTACCGACCTAAAGCTCAATCAGGTTTCCTAAGCTCCTCTTGTAACACCTATGCGAAATTTACACAGCGAATTGAGCACAAGAGAATAAGTTTGGAATATGGAGTGTATGATCCATTTTGAAGGTTTCGCGTGTGAAAATCCGTCCATACATACATTTGCAACTTGTTCTTTGTAGTTTTTTTATCTGTACATTTTTGTAAGTCTTTTTGTGGCATTTGAGATTGTAATGCTTTATTTCATAATTGTTTTCTCATTTTCTCTTTCGTTTTCACTGAGTTTCTATGCTTCTTTCTGAACTGGATCCACGTTGTTTTAATTGATATTGATTCTTGGCGGTAGCCATATTCATTGTTCCCTCATTGTTCGGGTTGCGTTGATTTGACTGAGATCGTGAATTTCGATAGTGAATTGAAGCACTTTCCCAGAATTGGAAACACTTTGTGTTATAAAGCAACAAACTACTAACTTTTGTAAAGATTTTTACTTGATCTGCCAAGAAAGGATAGAATAAGACATATTTTTTGGTGCGTTAGATTGTTTATTGTGTGAACAACTATTGGTTGAATAACTGCGCGATAGCATTTGTTGTACATTGGTATTTGTGATGAAATATAGAACCAATGTTAAACTAAACAACTTGTTTTGATTTCGATTAAAATCCACGCAGCTCTGAGTAACTAGACAATCATTCTTCAGCCAAACTTAGATTTGATCTTAAATGAGAAAGTGGCCATATTCCAGAATTAATTTATGTATATTACATTCATGGTATTTTAAGCGAATAACATTGCCAAATCATTGTGATTGAGGTTGAACATCACTTCCTTTTTAATTCAATATGACAATCACTCAGTTTAATATATGTTGCATTGGCAGTGTGATATTTCACTAAGTATAACATTGATTTGTATGAGTTTGATGTTCATTGATGACATGATATTGTTTGTAATGACTTAACGTGGACTATGCTCAGCTTGACATGCGACGTGAGATTTCTTCACAATTTTATACCTGTGAATTTTTCCTTATGAACAATGCAATGGGTGTACAAAACATTATGTGAATGGGAGCATCTTCTTCCAGCTGCAGTCATCGTGATTTCGAGTGATTATATAGTCACTTACATCACTCTTTCGAGTTGTAACACCAGACCGTTGGAATTGTCATGGTTCCTCGTTTTCAAGCATCGGTAATAGACGAATCGGAAACAACACATATCTATACTTATGAGTAGCAATAAACTATTCTGTCGAGTACGAAATATACAAATATTGCAAACAGTGTGTTAAATATAATGAGTACTTGCATTATTATCTTCCATGATTACCGAAGTAGTTTCTTCCACTCGTTCGGAATCTGTGGAGTTCGAATGCTGAAGTTGAGAAATGTCCTGCAAAATAAATAGTAAATTCAATATGAATCAACAAAACAAGTGCCTATCACTCATGAATACTTCATTCATTCTGCATTACTGTCAGCAATATCGTGTAATTTCCATGGCTTTCCATTCACACTGTCATCTTTAAAGCGATATACACATTAGATCGACGGTATTTCAAACGTTTTAGATGACATCGGTATTCCGAGAACCAACGGAAACTTTTTAACAAATAGCAGCAGGTTGAATAATCATCCAAACAGAAATGTAACATGTGATCGTTTAGGTTTCCGAAGGTTCTGATCGTTTTTACGGAATACTCATTGTATAATTACTTTATCGAACAGGTTAAAACAACCCTGACCGTGCCAGATACATAATAAGAGAATAAATAAAAGAAACGGAAATGCACATAACCTTAAGGAGTTTTCATGTTATCTTAACAATCTCACCAATCTCGGAGTTCAACACTCAAACTTGTGACTTCAACAATTTCGTATCATTCTGACAGTTACATGAGGTTCGAATACACGATCCGTACGTGTACGTGTCCGTATGTGTTCATATGCGTATACAGTCCGTGATCACTTCTCAATGCATGCACATACAACGAAGTGTAATACTTCAATGCATTCAATCATTCCAATTGTGTTATATGCCTGTTCACTGTTCAGTGTTTCCGCCGAAAGCATTATACTCGTGTTAGTTTACAAATTTGAAATCAAGCAAAGGTTACAGACGGATCGCAAATGACACATATCTATACTTATGAGTAGCAATAAACTATTCTGTCGAGTACGAAATATACAAATATTGCAAACAGTGTGTTAAATATAATGAGTACTTGCATTATTATCTTCCATGATTAATGAAAAAATTTCTCCGATTCTGCTGAAAGCTGCGGAGTTCGGACGCAGAAGTTGAGAAATATTCTGCAAAATAAATAGTAAATTCAATATGAATCAACAAAACAAGTGCCTATCACTCATGAATACTTCACTCATTCTACATTACTGTCAGCATTTACGAGTAATTTCACAGGCCTTCCATTCACTCTCCCGTTTTCATAACAAACTTCATCCTCTTCATGTCTACTTGCAGCTTGGTAACTGGTCTCACGAACGCTTCTTCTGAACATTGCATCTGTACGGGATCTTCCATCTCGAACAATGGGGCTGAGCGAATTTATATATGATGTTAGAAAATTCGTAATTAGCTGACATATCTCCTTGTCTCCACCTTTCATTAGTGCCCATTTAAATGTGTCAACGAAGGCTATGTCTTTCCATTGCGTTGATAGAGATGGGGTTAGAGCGTGAACATGGAATTTCGTTGGTGCTGAAGAAGTGTTTGAATGATGGTTCAGCGAATTGTGATCAGTTATTGGTCACTAGGGTCTCCGGAATTCCAAAACAACAAAACACTTCAGATAATTTGCTGACTGTTCCATTAGTTGTACAATTTGCCATAGCATATGTTTGTCGCATCCATTATATCCTAAAACATTTTCCCTTGCAGTAAGCCACCCGAATCTGTGTGCAGCCTCTCCTATAAAGTGTCCATTTTGTCCATTGCTGCATGTGACATGACTCACTCAGTTCCTCTAGGTTTCCGTAGTTCGAAGTGCCTGATGTGATTACAATAGTCAGGGATAAATCGTAATGCGTATGCGACAGATCTGAGACTAATAGTTTCTTGATTTCCTCACAATCAGCTTTACCATTTGTGGACCAATTATATTTCATTTTCTTCGTCAGAATTCAATCTCACAGAGTGAGTAAGCGAGCGATGAAGGTCGGGAGGAAAGGCTCCATAATGTTTGACTAGTGTTGATGAAGATCATCGTGTGTGTGCATCCGTCGATCTGAGCATAGCTTTCACTGCTCGAGTATTCTCTAGTTCTGGTCTTCTGCCATCTTGATCGATCATTTATGAGGTGGCGTACATATTTTATGCAAGAATTACACATCTCTGCTAGGAGCCGGAGTCCGTATTCGAGTATTCGTAACGGCATCAGGTCGAGCTCCTTTTCTTTGTTCATCCTATCTGCTCCTGTGATTACAATGCGATTCAGATAAACTGCAGCACTTGTGACATCCTGTAGCATGTTATCCTTTGTTTGCTGAAATATGCATGCAGACATTTTGGATCTGGAAGCTTGTCGACAATGTCAGAATGATCCCTTGTGTTTGTATGTAGTGAGGAGACCATTGTACTCGTCAGCAAATAGTACCTGTAAACGTGCTTTAGAAAAATCCAACTTTGCAAAGAACGCAAATCAAGTCAGTTTGAGAGTAAGATTTTCTGGTGGGGATAGTGGATACTGATGCGTTCCTGAAGATTCATTTAGCCTGACTGAGTATATGGCTCATACAAGGACACTATCGTTAGTCTTTCTTATCGGTGCATTCCATTTTGAAAAGTTCATTGGTTCAATAACTATCAGTTTTAGGATCATTAGTATCACGCTGCTGCCATCACGATGAATCGGCGTGTAGATTCTCGTGAATCGTTTATCTCGATTGCGTTGATGTTAAGAAGCCGGTTACCGTTCATTTGAACCATGAGACAAACATAATATCTGCAACTCCATCAAAATAAAATACATGGATGACATCAATAAACTGAACGGTATGCCTAATATGCAGTTCTCAAGAAGAAATATCATCATGGAGAAGCTCATTTTCTTCAAAACAGATTTCACGATTAAAAATCACAAATATTGGTATAGTGAGACAAAGTGAGGGAATAACATTGTCAACTCATTGTGATTGAGGTTGAACATCACTTCCTTTTTAATTCAATATGACAATCACTCAGTTTAATATATGTTGCATTGGCAGTGTGATATTTCACTAAGTATAACATTGATTTGTATGAGTTTGATGTTCATTGATGACATGATATTGTTTGTAATGACTTAACGTGGACTATGCTCAGCTTGACATGCGACGTGAGATTTCTTCACAATTTTATACCTGTGAATTTTTCCTTATGAACAATGCAATGGGTGTACAAAACATTATGTGAATGGGAGCATCTTCTTCCAGCTGCAGTCATCGTGATTTCGAGTGATTATATAGTCACTTACATCACTCTTTCGAGTTGTAACACCAGACCGTTGGAATTGTCATGGTTCCTCGTTTTCAAGCATCGGTAATAGACGAATCGGAAACAACACATATCTATACTTATGAGTAGCAATAAACTATTCTGTCGAGTACGAAATATACAAATATTGCAAACAGTGTGTTAAATATAATGAGTACTTGCATTATTATCTTCCATGATTACCGAAGTAGTTTCTTCCACTCGTTCGGAATCTGTGGAGTTCGAATGCTGAAGTTGAGAAATGTCCTGCAAAATAAATAGTAAATTCAATATGAATCAACAAAACAAGTGCCTATCACTCATGAATACTTCATTCATTCTTCATTACTGTCAGCATTCGTAAACAAATACAAGTTCGACAAACCCTAACGAATTTCATACATTCACAATGTGATTATCAAATATTCATCCAGATCATCTACTACAAGTCTGACACTGTGGAATGATTTCGGAATGTTTTGGTATGATTGTTTCTGAACAACAACTATATTACTGAACATATTACATTATTCGACAATTGGATTTGAGTTCCACTGTTCAAAATATTGCAGCACTACTCTCTGAAGACATAGTTTTAGTCATTTTGTAAGAAGAAATCCTCTAGCTTCTCTTAATATGTAATCATCTACGACAGATTCTTCTATAACATGGAAAGTAACTGGTAGACCTTAAACTGCTGCATCCAACTCTTGGTGAAATCCTGTTTCCGTTTTGATTAATGACATCAGGGTATCTGCTTCACCTTCGGTCCGTGAACCAATCAGTCTAGATAAGAGGTTAGCTTGTCTAAAATCAGTATTGTGTTGACACGGAATTTGGAAGTCATAACCCAATAGTGTAGTTATCTATCGTTGCAGACTGTTTGCTGTATTCACTGAAATCACTTTCTCAGACTAAAGCATGGTCAGCAATGGTTTATGGTCAGTCAATAACGTGGACTGACGTTCAAATATCATCTTGTAAAACGCCTTTACACAGAAGAGAATTGACAATTATTCCTTCTTGACCTGACTGTAGTTGCATTTTGCTGTTTTGTTAACAATATATCTGCATGTGACATGACCCACCCAGATCCTCTAGGTTTCCGTAGTTCAAAGTGCCTGATGTGATTACTGTAGTTAGGAATAAATCGTAATGCGTATGCGACAGATCTGAGACCAATAGTTTCTTGATTTCTTCATAATCAGCTTTACATTTTGTGGGCAAATTATATTTCATATTCTTCGCCAGAAAACTATCTCGCGGAGTGATTGAGTGAGTCAATGATTGAGTGAGTAAGTTAATGGTGTAGGTCGAATGGAAAGGCTCCATAACGTTTGACTAATGACGAAGAAAGTCATTGTGTCGGTGCATCCATCGGTCTGAACACAGCTTCAACTGCTCGAGTATTCTATAGTTCTGGTCTTCTACCATCTTCATCGATCACTACATGGGGTGTCGTACCAATTTCGTGCAAAAGTTACATTTCTTCATATTCAAATATTGGCGATGGCATAAGGTCAAGCTCCTTTTTTTTGTTCATCCTATCTGCTCCTGTGATTACAATGCGATTCAGATAAACTGCAGCACTTGTGACATCCTGTAGCATGTTATCCTTTGTTTGCTGAAATATGCATGCAGACATTTTGGATCTGGAAGCTTGTCGACAATGTCAGAATGATCCCTTGTGTTTGTATGTAGTGAGGAGACCATTGTACTCGTCAGCAAATAGTACCTGTAAACGTGCTTTAGAAAAATCCAACTTTGCAAAGAATGCAAATCAAGTCAGTATGAGAGTAAGATTTTCTGGTGGGGATAGTGGATACTGATGCGTTCCTGAAGATTCATTTAGCATGACTGAGTATTTTGTTCATACAAGGACACTATCATTAGTCTTCCTAACTGTTGCAATGTATGCATTCCATTTTGAGAAGTTCATTGGTTCAATAACTATCAGTTTTAGGATCATTTGTGTTCTTGTTCAATTAATAGGAGGACAGCATATGGTACTGGTATTTCAAGTCAAAACATTGGCTTAAAATCCTGTCGCAGGGTGAGAATAGCTTTAACTTTTGCGCATACTCAATCTCTTCACGAAGTAACATGTATTGTCGTTTCACTGATGCCTCTACTGAGTTTTCCTCTTCCACTTTCGTCGTACTGACGCGGTTGCATATTAAGTGTATGCAACGGTCGACAAGCGTACTTTGGATAGATTTTTAGTGCTAACCGTTACACAACGAGTGTGAAATTGGGGCCTTCTGCTGACAATACGATAATTCTGCTTGCAGATTCTCGTATAATTTTTCTCTCGATTGCGTTAATGTGAAGAAACCGGTTACCGTTCTCTACCATCGACGTATCAAGTTTCAAATCCACTAATATTAGGCATTCAGTAGTCACTTCCTGTACATTATTGATTTAACAATCCTCAAATTTCCTCAGGATTCTTGTTCGGATGTCATTATTCTCAAGTGGACACAGGCTACAGACAAATACAGGCATGAAGACTGCTCTTCTGTCATGAAGAACAACTTGATCTTCTCACATTCTCGATTCATAATTACTGCATGTTTCGCCCAGTCATCCAATGGTTCACTCGCTATTTTTATGCATTGGTAACGGATATTAAATAGAGGTGACTGTTTTCCAAGGACGTGAGACAGAGTTTTTGTTGTTTCATCAAAACCACAATTCTGTGTGTTCTTTGGACAAATAAAGTTACTGAAGCGTTCATATTCCTTCATCCCAAGTCGTCTTAGTGTTATTCGCAATTTCGAAGCGTCATCCAGTCTGCAGATATTGATGTACAACAGACTTCGATATTTCTTCAACCATGAGAAAAACGTAATATCTGCTACTCCATCAAAGTTAAATACATGGATGGAACCAATAACAGAAACGGTATTTGTAACATGCGCTTTACGATAAGGAGAATATCCAGCGACAAGCACATTTACTGCATCTGCACATCTATTATACAACACCAAATATAAGAGAAACAGGAATGCACAATCCCTCACTGACTCCTAAAACGTTCTTTACAATCTCACCAGTCTCAGATTTCAACACTCAAACTTGTGACTTCAACAATTTCGTATCATTCTGACAGTTACATGAGGTTCGAATACACGATCCGTACGTGTACGTGTCCGTATGTGTTCATATGTGTATACAGTCCGTGATCACTTCTCAATGCATGCACATACAATGAAGTGTAATACTTCAATGTATTCAATCATTCCAATTGTGTTATACGCCTGTTCATTGTTCAGTGTTTTCGCTCATAACATTTTCCTCGTGTCAGTTCAGACAATGGAAATCAAGTACAGGTAATAGACGAATCGCAAATGACACATATCTACACTTATGGGTAGCAATAACTTTTTCTGTCAATTACGAAATATACAAATATTGCAAACAGTGTGTTAAATATAATGAGTACTTGCATTATTATCTTCCATGATTACCGAAGCAGTTTCTTCCACTCGTTCGGAATCTGTGGAGTTCGAATGCTGAAGTTGAGAAATATTCTGCAAAATAAATAGTAAATTCAATATGAATTAACAAAACAAGTGTCTACCACTCGTGAATACTTTATTTACTCTACATTGCTGTTAGCATTTATAAACTAACGAAAGTCCGATAAACTGTAACGACTTTCACACATTTACGATGTAAATGTCATATATTCATCCTGAACATCTACTACTAGGCCGATACTCAATACGATAAGAACACACACATACCAATTCAACTACTTAACATTCATTCTCCACAGACTTTCAAAGTTTACTCACCTCAACTTTGGAGTGAAGAAAAATGTGAGGATTTCGCCGGTTTCACACATATTTAAATAAGTTTCCTCATATGAATATCTTCTTTTGATTTGACGATCCAATTTATCTAATTAGTGTAAAACTTTTGAATTAATCCTCTGTTCATTGGTCCCTTCATCTGATGAGAATCGATTGCTGAACTTTCTTTGTAACCTATTCACATAATATGTATTATTTCAGAATCATCTAAATAGTGTCTTATTATTGTTGCTGACATCATGATTTGACTTTTTTGTGGTACCATTTCCGTCTAGCTATATTTTTTGGCCAACCATATTGAATTTATGTTTGAACTTATGTAGGCTTTATTTAGATCTTTTCAAATTTACATGGTGAGATCATCATGACATCAGCACATATATATGTCTGTTACCAGTGCATTTTATTCATCAACTCGTATCTGTAAGTCTTACGATTCTAAAGTGTCAAGGATATTCATCTCCTAAGAAATCTCCTGGACCGTATTTTGATACTTTTAGTATTGATGCCACAGAAACGAATGAGAAGCACAAATTAGAACAGGTAAGATTTAACTTGAAATTCAATAAGCAAAAGAAAAAGAGGCAGATGAAACAGTACATCATGCTGGGGGAATGGAATCAAATATCAAAATAATGAATAACGCTTAGAAACAACTAAGAAGAAAAGCCAACAACAAAGTGGGTTAATAAAACGTGGTCGGTGGCCTGTGTTGCAATAGGGTAAGCAGTTGTTTCCAAGTACGTAATTCGTAAACTTATGCATTGATGGAAAAAATTGATAATAAAAGCAGAGATGCTTGGCTGCTAGCACTGGAATCTCATATCTGTTTCTATTTCTCTACGCAATGTGTTCTTTGGTCTTCCTCTTCTCCTTTGACCATCACGTAAGCTTTTCTTTTTTGATATTCAGAATCTTGAAATAGTTTATGATATAATCTCTTTCTTTTCTTCAATAGACTCATAAATATGGAAGCACTAGATGGCTGTTTCGTCCTGTTGTGTGACTCCTCAACAGTGTGCATCCATGATCCCGCCTCGTGAGATTCGAAAACTGGACACACCAGTCTCACGCCAGAGCACTTAACCGATAGACCATTGAGCCAGCACCCGATAGTGTTAATGTCTAACTTCAACCAATCTACAAAGTTTGAACAACAGTTCACCAATTATCTTCAGTGAATTGTTATCGGTTAAGTGCTCTAACAAAAAATTGGTAGGTCCTGGGTTCGAATCTCGCGAGTCGAGATCGTGGATGCATACTGCTGAGGAGACTTATAAATGTACTAAACAACTATAGATATGAATATATAGCTTATGTAAATGATTTCATTAAGAGGAAACTTCTTTTCATTGAATTCTTTCTTCAGTTTTACTCAATTAAAAATATTTTGTTGGATAATAATGATGATAATCTCTGCCAATATCAAGTTCATATAATTAAAAAGCTGGTATCCAATATTTGAAAATCTTCATATTACAATCACGCCATATTAATACCTAATTAGATGGAATGTAATAAAAGATGAATTAATAATAACTTCTTATGCATTTTATTTTCTAAACAATTTAGGTCAAAAGACCGAGATCTGCTAGCGCCATTTCTGAAAGATTTATATCAATAATATGAAAGTAGTATTTGGTATGCAAAAACAAAGGAGTCATTAAATAAATCTGATCATTTTGTATAATGTTAAATAAGTTCAGGACTTGACATACATGACATTGATCACCACACAGTGATCAATTAATTTTGATTACATTTCAGTCCTACAGGAGGTCGGTCACTGCCCGAATAGCTCAGTGGTAACGTCTCTGACTGTGAAGCTGAGTGACACGGAATTGAATCCGTTAAAAAGTACCAGTTCCCTTAAGATCAAGTTCACTAGGACCCAGCTTTCGAAGCAGCAAACGGACTTTCCAAGCATCATCTTGATTGGCAAAATCAAATCTGAATAAATCTTCATAACGTCGAAACCACATATCAAACGTAACATTAGATTCAGGATCGTAATGAAACTCAGAAATACTGCTGGCAATACCATCAACTGAAAGTGCAGTAGTGGTAGGATTTGAACTGCTTGGTTGGCTATTGGTCGTAATTTTTGTTTCTGTTAGCATCTGGATAAGTTTCATCTGCTGTTCCAGCAATAATTCCACTTTTGCAGGATCCATATTTCCAAATCACCGTCGCCAATTGTTATATCTGAAGCGTTACGAATTCACTAGTAGCGAATGGAACAAAGACACGTGACCAGAGACCGACAACTAGCTATACTGACGCGACCCAGACCCAGCTAACTAGATGAAGAAGTCCAAGGCAAGTAGGGGAATATATATGTATTCCGTAAGCAGCCGAGTACAAGCAATCGAATAAGGGAAAACGTCAAGCGTATTTATACAGCAACAATTTGTCCTTGAGCATCATTAGTAAATAGCACACACAAAGAAACAATGGACCAATAGCGTTTAAGATAGTTTACAAGTAGGAAATATGGCGTGAAGGTAAAAAGAGCGCGTTTGGCGCGAAAACAGCTAAATTCAAACTTTCAAAATAAAATTACAAAACTAAGCCATTTACCAAGTAAGTTCTGGGGATTTGACATCCCCAACACTATAATTTATGGACGACGTTTAAGTGTCGCTAGAATGACCTCAAGGGTGTTCACCTAATAACCAAGACTAAATGAGGTTTATAAAGTAGTGTGAGTAATTAGGATTATGATTTACAGTTGATAATTAAGGTTAGGAATTAGATTTAGGGTTTTCATGGCGAACTGACATCAGGTATAATGTCAAAACTCTATTTAGCCAGATGGATGTCTGAATTTCGTGCCAAAATCTGAGACCTTTTATTTGAAATCTGTTTGGTTCGTCCATAACTTATAGTCTCACTCATTTCCTTACGCTGTACATTTGCATTTATAGTCATTGAGTTACGTTACCCCAGAGGAACCATTCTTTTAAAATAATCTACACGGTGAAAAGAATGGGATCATGTTATGACTGGTGGTCGACTTTTATGATGGCATCACTAATTGTTATGTCGGAATCGTTTATTACTTTACTCATAAAACTAGGAACAACCATTATTCCTACGACGCGAAAGTAAAAATACTAAGAATGATACAAACTTAGAACACGAAGACGATCCAGATCGTTGTCATTATAAACCTATTTTGCTTAATAATTGGGATGAAATCATGTTAATTTAATACAAGAATATTATCGCTTGAATAAATATTACACTGAACAACCATTATATCGAATAAAAACGGAACTAATGTTGAACAACAGATCACAATAAGTAAAAGAAATTAATTTCGAATTTTCATCCCATTATATCAGATCAAAAAGAAGTTGAATTCGAACTCATACACTGTTAAGACATTAACACTTCACCAATTTCAAGCTTGAACTCGGCGTTCAAAACCAATACATCTAACCCGTCATGCTTTCATGGTCTTGATACTCTCCTTCAGTATGTTTGAGTCTTACTTTACTTTTTATTGATATTTTGTACATTCTAACCTATAACTAGCTTTTATTCTCAATGATTATTATTCTATGGTTCTTATAACCTATAAGCTTTTCATTTCTTCTTCATATCTATTAAGTATACAGTTATCTCTTATATTTCTGACTCATTAATTATTTTCATTCTCCTATTCTCCTCTAACCTGTTGACCATCTTACTTACTTACTTACTTACTTACGCCTGTTACTCACGATTGGAGCATAGGTCGTCAACCAGCATTCTCTAACCTACTCTGTTCTGGGCCTTCTTTTCTAATTCTATTCAATTTTTGTTCATCCTTCTCATATCTGTTTCTATTTCTCTACGCAATGTGTTCTTTGGTCTTCCTCTTCTCCTTTGACCATCACGTAAGCTTTTCTTTTTTGATATTCAGAATCTTGAAATAGTTTATGATATAATCTCTTTCTTTTCTTCAATAGACTCATAAATATGGAAGCACTAGATGGCTGTTTCGTCCTGTTGTGTGACTCCTCAACAGTGTGCATCCATGATCCCGCCTCGTGAGATTCGAAAACTGGACACACCAGTCTCACGCCAGAGCACTTAACCGATAGACCATTGAGCCAGCACCCGATAGTGTTAATGTCTAACTTCAACCAATCTACAAAGTTTGAACAACAGTTCACCAATTATCTTCAGTGAATTGTTATCGGTTAAGTGCTCTAACAAAAAATTGGTAGGTCCTGGGTTCGAATCTCGCGAGTCGAGATCGTGGATGCATACTGCTGAGGAGACTTATAAATGTACTAAACAACTATAGATATGAATATATAGCTTATGTAAATGATTTCATATAAATAAAAAGCTGGTATCCAATATTTGAAAATCTTCATATTACAATCACGCCATATTAATACCTAATTAGATGGAATGTAATAAAAGATGAATTAATAATAACTTCTTATGCATTTTATTTTCTAAACAATTTAGGTCAAAAGACCGAGATCTGCTAGCGCCATTTCTGAAAGATTTATATCAATAATATGAAAGTAGTATTTGGTATGCAAAAACAAAGGAGTCATTAAATAAATCTGATCATTTTGTATAATGTTAAATAAGTTCAGGACTTGACATACATGACATTGATCACCACACAGTGATCAATTAATTTTGATTACATTTCAGTCCTACAGGAGGTCGGTCACTGCCCGAATAGCTCAGTGATAACGTCTCTGACTGTGAAGCTGAGTGACACGGAATTGAATCCGTTAGAAAGTACCAGTTCCCTTAAGATTACAGGTACACCTTGCTGACGAGTGCCAAGTAGCACGAAACCCGGGTACCGAGTTTCCTGTTGACCACCTCCAACCACCATCTTATCTCAACATAGTGCACGCAGTGTCGAGCCACCTAGACTAGCGGCCACATTGCAACTTGATCGATAGCATTCGATCAGCACGAAGAAGGACTTTACACGCATGACATTGATCACCACCCAATGATCAATCAATTGTGAGTTTGTCAACTCTTTACCAGTAACACCTTATATAATCGAATCACGCCCACCCAGTTAAAATAAAAAGTCATAAGTGAGGAGGTTGGTAGATATATTTCACAGGTTATCAATATATCGAGAAGTGACTGATCTAATCTGGCTAATGATCGTAGGAAATGTTTCCCACGCCGTTCTGAAACGTGATCTGGTATGGATGCATGAACGAGCTCCTACAGATAAACGAGTCCATTAAAACTAATGTGGTCAGAATCCAATGTCGAACACTTACAGAGCTATTAATTTTGGAGATATATTTACAGCTGCAAGGTGATTTCGAGAGAACTCTATATTTCAAGAGTTACATTCTCAAGTGTAAACAATATTAAGAAAGTTATGACAACTACTTATACCTTCAAGTAAAGTGAAAGTTGTTCAGTAGAATGGTATAAATGAGTGACAGATACCATTGCTCTTCTTCAGTTCTCAGCAATCACTTTAACTAATAAGGAAATCTGTGATGTTTGTTTCAAAATAATAATGAAGAATTGTTCTGCTGAGTGAGGTGTGAACATAATGATTTACATTTATAATACCCAGTACTGAATATATCATGATGTAGAGTTAAACCAACTTTCATGAACGAAGACTTTGTGTGGAATAGACAGTCGAACAAGAATGCACATGTATCATGTTATGGACACATTGTTTTATATTAGCTACAGACTTGTGATATTCAGCGATTGCCAATTATTCCAATAAGGTAGGTGATTTCCTCAAATCTTGCCTGAGCTTACTGAATCACATATGGTTCATAAACTGTTATATGGATCATGTTATCCAGTCAATTGATGAAACTCTCAATGACCAATACACTGAGAACGTGATAAGTAGTTTTGTCGAAAGTGAACTCGTTCCTAATCTGGTATAAAACTTTGTGTGAAATGCACTTAGTATTGTTTGTTTGAATCTTCCCATCGATGTGTCAGGACTGCAAGTGATCAGTCTCTAATTGACATATGTGCATACTGTGCGTATTACCTTCATATAGACCTGATTTACAAGCATTATAAGCAGAGATGGATAGTGGCTAGCAGTGGAATCCAGGACGCGTGTTTCGTCATATTTGGGACTCGTCAGCTGGATGTACCTACATCTCAGAGTTGATGCTCACTTTCAGAGGGACTCGAACCCAGTACCCTCGCTTTAAACGCCATCCAGCTTCAAACATCCAGCTGACGAGTCCCAAATAGGATGAAACGCGCGTCCTGGATTCCACTGCTAGCCACTATCCATCTCTGCTTACGCCGTTGGCGTAATGACCATCTTCGGAACCGTAGGTCAACCTTTCGTGTTTCTTCATGCGTTGGGACTGCCGGCAGATTAAATGTATACAATAGTACGTCCAGGGGAATGTTTACTCCAGTCGATGGGCACTTTGGCGTTAACCGCTTGCGTAGTTGATTTTGGTGTCTGGTCCACCTGTCCGCTCCCACCTCAACCTCGTACATGACTTCTCCTACCCTTCTAACCATACGTGCTTCGATCCAAGGGTCACGACTTGCTCTGTAGTCCCTAGCAAATACTGATCATCCAACCTTGTATGTGGGTAGCTTCCGGGGAGTGGTTTGTACTAGTGGTGGTGTGGTTTTCGGCAGCATCAAGTTGTGGATGGTCCTCAACCGTCTTCCCATGGGGATCTCTGCGGGCGACTTCTGCTCCGGCAGCGTGTCGTTGGGGGTCGTTCTGTAGGCGAATAAAAAATTCTGCAGTGTTTCCACTGGCGTCCCCTCCCCTTTTGACTTAATCAGAGCCCTCTTGAATGTATCCACGAACCTTTCCGCTTGCCCATTCGATTGTGGGTGATAAGGTGGGGCGCGAAGATGCCTAATGGTTAGGCGTTTGCAGAACTGTTGGAACTGCGCCGAGGTGAACTGCGAACCGTTGTCGGATACAATCACTTCCGGTAATCCGTTCCGTGTGAACAACTCAGTCAGATGTACCAGAGTCTGGGTGGTAGTTGATGGAGTGACGGGAACAATCTCCGGCCATTTTGAGAAGGCGTCGACCACGACAAGATAAGTGGTTCCGTTGACTGCACCGGCAAAATCGATATGTATCCTAGACCAGGGATGCTCAGCCTTCGGCCATGGAACCGGCGGCACCTTCGCATTGGACTTTGCAGCTTGTTGACACTGAGCACATTTGTTTACTAGATCCACGATATGCTGGTCCATGAGGGGCCAGTAAGCATAGCTTCTGGCGATGGATTTCATACGCTTTATGCCTGGACGACCAATGTGGAATTGCTTCAGCACCCTCGGTCGTAGGGATTCTGGTACCACCACTCTCTCTCCAAACATCAAGCATTCATTTACGACACATAATGAGTCACGACGATGGTAAAGCTGCTTCATGTCACCGTCAAGTTTAGTCGATGGCCAGCCATTGGTGACGTAGTCCATTGTTTTCTTAATGATGGGGTCGTTTCTGGAAGCAGTTTGTATCTCAGATTCTGAGACTGGCAAAGCACGAACAGCAGTTGTCAGGTAACATTGCGCGTGGTCTTCTGTCGAAACAGAAGCAATAACGGCATCTTCGTCGGTCGTAGGGTGTTCGCTGATAAGTCGTGACAATGCGTCTGCCTGACCAAAATGTTGGGTGCGTCGATACTGAATGTCAAAATCGTAACCCAAGAGGATCAAGGCCCATCGTTGGAGACGGTTTGCAGAGTGGGCCAGGACGCCAGACTTCGGACCAAAAATCGCGAGGAGAGGCTTGTGATCAGTTAGCAGAGTAAATCTCCGACCATAGAGAAACTTGTGAAAACGACGCACTGCGAAGACTATGGCAAGAGCCTCCTTCTCTATCTGGCCATACTTCTTTCCTGCTGGGGTTAATGTTCGGGATGCATGCATGATGGCTTTCTCTGTCGCGTCGGGGAACTGGTGTGAAATGACAGCACCGAGCCCAAAGGCTGAAGCGTCTGCGGCCACGATGATTGGCAAAGACGGGTCGCAGTGCGTTAATAGTAGTTCTGAACTAATAATTGTCTTTAGCTTACAAAAGGCATTTTCACACTCCTTTGTCCAGTTCCAGCTGATATCCTTATTCAGGAGATAATTCAGTGGTGCGCGTATGTCATGCATCGATGGAACGAAAGCTGAGTAGTAACTAACCAATCCCAGAAATGATCGTAGAGTAGAGATATTGGTAGGTGTGGGCATAGTTTTTATAGCTCGAATGTTCTCGGGATCTGGTCTGCGACCTGCAGCATCGAAGATGAACAACAAATACTTCACTCCGAACGTAACTGGAACCCGTTGTCGCTGACGCGTTGGAGCACGGCTTTTGTGCGTTCTCGTAGCTGTTCCAACGTTGTGGCAACAATGCGGATGTCATCCAGATAAGTTGCGACCCCCGGGATAACCGGTAGAATAGTATCCACCAGTTGCTGGAAAATAAAAAAAACTCCAAACGGTAGTCGATTATAATGGAACAGGCCACGATGAGTATTAATGGTGAGTAGCTCTCTTGATTCTTCAGCCACTTCTACTTGTAGTTAGGCATCAGCAAGATCCAACTTCGCAAAGAACTTTCCGCCATTCAGCATAGTGAACAAATCTGCCGGGACTGGCAGCGGGTAATGATGCTGTTCTAGGGCTGCGTTGAGACCTGCGGAAAAATCTGCACATATTCGGATTGTAGCATTAGCCTTCTTGATAACAATAATGGGTGCTGCCCATGCGGAATAAGAGTCGGGAGTAATAACTCCTTCACGTTGAAGGCGATTAAGTTCTTCCTCAACTTTTTGTAATGCAGCATATGGTACTGGTCTCTTCGGACGAAAAACAGGTTTGACCCCAGGTTTCAATCGAAGCGTTGCTTTCATGGCTGAGCACCGACCCAAAACAGGCTGGAAGACGGTCGAAAACTTCGTAACTAGTTCCTTTGAATAGGCTTTCGTGTCATGCGGTTGCTTTACTAGTTGATACACAGTGTTTAACGGGACGTCCGCTAAATGCAGTTGGTCAAACCAATCTAATCCAATTAAATTAAGATCAACCGGTAACATGTAACATACCCCAGTAAACATCGAATCGCGAAAAGACACTTCACAATGTAGTTGACCTAATAAACGTAAGTAACTACCGCATGCTGTACGAGGTTTTTGTGTTGTTGTCGCCATACGTGGTCTGCCATTTTAATCCAAGATTTTTGTGAAAGAATTGTCACGTCTGATGCTGTGTCTATTTGTAATCTAAATGGATGTTCGTTAATATTAATGGTAATAAATTTTCTCTCACCTGGGGTTGAGTTCTGACAGGATGCTACAAGACTCAACGAATTTGTGCACGACTTGGGAGCAGACTTTCTAGTACTTCTGGGGCGATTTGGCTTTTTATTTTGGCAAAACCCATCTTTGTGGCCCACAGCTTTACACTTCCTGCAACGATGTTGTTTATACGGGCAGCTTCGAACATAATGCCATGCACCACAGTGCCAGCATGGAGCAGGAGGATTCGTCTTTGCTTGTTGAACTGAGTTAGAGTGGGACGAACTAGGTATAGCTGGAGCGGCTTTAACAGATTTCGTTTGTTGTTGAACTACCTGTACTTCAGGGCGATCAGAATCACCACGTTGGACCATAGTAGTGTCATGCTGAAGATTAATTAGACGTTGATATTCGTTAGCAATATCATTAAGAGTCAGCTTAGGGTCTTGATCCAATCGACTGAGCAACCGTGTTCTAATGTCACTGAACTTTTGCGATTGGAGGCTGCAGATGATAATGAGGGCTTTAAACTGATCTTCAGTTAGCGACTTCAACCGAAAGCGTTCGCATTCGCGGTTGACAATGCCCACATGCGTCAGAAAATTGGTGTCTTCGTTCATAGTCAGCTTCAAACATCGATAGCGTGTGTTGAACAGTGAGGAATTATCTCCCAACTGTTGGCTCAATGACTGGACAGTGTCTGAGAATGAGCGATCGCGTGGGTTTAGAGGCAAAATCAGGTTACAATATTTATCAAGTTCACTAGGACCCAGCTTTCGAAGCAGCAAACGGACTTTCCAAGCATCATCTTGATTGGCAAAATCAAATCTGAATAAATCTTCATAACGTCGAAACCACATATCAAACGTAACATTAGATTCAGGATCGTAATGAAACTCAGAAATACTGCTGGCAATACCATCAACTGAAAGTGCAGTAGTGGTAGGATTTGAACTGCTTGGTTGGCTATTGGTCGTAATTTTTGTTTCTGTTAGCATCTGGATAAGTTTCATCTGCTGTTCCAGCAATAATTCCACTTTTGCAGGATCCATATTTCCAAATCACCGTCGCCAATTGTTATATCTGAAGCGTTACGAATTCACTAGTAGCGAATGGAACAAAGACACGTGACCAGAGACCGACAACTAGCTATACTGACGCGACCCAGACCCAGCTAACTAGATGAAGAAGTCCAAGGCAAGTAGGGGAATATATATGTATTCCGTAAGCAGCCGAGTACAAGCAATCGAATAAGGGAAAACGTCAAGCGTATTTATACAGCAACAATTTGTCCTTGAGCATCACTAGTAAATAGCACACACAAAGAAACAATGGACCAATAGCGTTTAAGATAGTTTACAAGTAGGAAATATGGCGTGAAGGTAAAAAGAGCGCGTTTGGCGCGAAAACAGCTAAATTCAAACTTTCAAAATAAAATTACAAAACTAAGCCATTTACCAAGTAAGTTCTGGGGATTTGACATCCCCAACACTATAATTTATGGACGACGTTTAAGTGTCGCTAGAATGACCTCAAGGGTGTTCACCTAATAACCAAGACTAAATGAGGTTTATAAAGTAGTGTGAGTAATTAGGATTATGATTTACAGTTGATAATTAAGGTTAGGAATTAGATTTAGGGTTTTCATGGCGAACTGACATCAGGTATAATGTCAAAACTCTATTTAGCCAGATGGATGTCTGAATTTCGTGCCAAAATCTGAGACCTTTTATTTGAAATCTGTTTGGTTCGTCCATAACTTATAGTCTCACTCATTTCCTTACGCTGTACATTTGCATTTATAGTCATTGAGTTACGTTACCCCAGAGGAACCATTCTTTTAAAATAATCTACACGGTGAAAAGAATGGGATCATGTTATGACTGGTGGTCGACTTTTATGATGGCGTCACTAATTGTTATGTCGGAATCGTTTATTACTTTACTCATAAAACTAGGAACAACCATTATTCCTACGACGCGAAAGTAAAAATACTAAGAATGATACAAACTTAGAACACGAAGACGATCCAGATCGTTGTCATTATAAACCTATTTTGCTTAATAATTGGGATGAAATCATGTTAATTTAATACAAGAATATTATCGCTTGAATAAATATTACACTGAACAACCATTATATCGAATAAAAACGGAACTAATGTTGAACAACAGATCACAATAAGTAAAAGAAATTAATTTCGAATTTTCATCCCATTATATCAGATCAAAAAGAAGTTGAATTCGAACTCATACACTGTTAAGACATTAACACTTCACCAATTTCAAGCTTGAACTCGGCGTGCAAAACCAATACATCTAACCCGTCATGCTTTCATGGTCTTGATACTCTCCTTCAGTATGTTTGAGTCTTACTTTACTTTTTATTGATATTTTGTACATTCTAACCTATAATTAGCTTTTATTCTCAATGATTATTATTCTATGGTTCTTATAACCTATAAGCTTTTCATTTCTTCTTCACATCTATTAAGTATACAGTTATCTCTTATATTTCTGACTCATTAATTATTTTCATTCTCCTATTCTCCTCTAACCTGTTGACCATCTTACTTACTTACTTACTTACTTACGCCTGTTACTCACGATTGGAGCATAGGTCGTCAACCAGCATTCTCTAACCTACTCTGTTCTGGGCCTTCTTTTCTAATTCTATTCAATTTTTGTTCATTCTTCTCATATCTGTTTCTATTTCTCTACGCAATGTGTTCTTTGGTCTTCCTCTTCTCCTTTGACCATCACGTAAGCTTTTCTTTTTTGATATTCAGAATCTTGAAATAGTTTATGATATAATCTCTTTCTTTTCTTCAATAGACTCATAAATATGGAAGCACTAGATGGCTGTTTCGTCCTGTTGTGTGACTCCTCAACAGTGTGCATCCATGATCCCGCCTCGTGAGATTCGAAAACTGGACTTACCAGTCTCGCATCAGAGCACTTAACCGATAGACCATTGTGCCAGCACCCGATAGTGTTAATGTCTAACTTCAACCAATCTACAAAGTTTGAACAACAGTTCACCAATTATCTTCAGTGAATTGTTATCGATTAAGTGCTCTAACAAAAAATTGGTAGGTCCTGGGTTCGAATCTCGCGAGTCGAGATCGTGGATGCATACTGCTGAGGAGACTTATAAATGTACTAAACAACTATAGATATGAATATATAGCTTATGTAAATGATTTCATATAAATAAAAAGCTGGTATCCAATATTTGAAAATCTTCATATTACAATCACGCCATATTAATACCTAATTAGATGGAATGTAATAAAAGATGAATTAATAATAACTTCTTATGCATTTTATTTTCTAAACAATTTAGGTCAAAAGACCGAGATCTGCTAGCGCCATTTCTGAAAGATTTATATCAATAATATGAAAGTAGTATTTGGTATGCAAAAACAAAGGAGTCATTAAATAAATCTGATCATTTTGTATAATGTTAAATAAGTTCAGGACTTGACATACATGATATTGATCACCACCCAGTGATCAATTAATTTTGATTACATTTCAGTCCTACAGGAGGTCGGTCACTGCCCGAATAGCTCAGTGGTAACGTCTCTGACTGTGAAGCTGAGTGACACGGAATTGAATCCGTTAGAAAGTACCAGTTCCCTTAAGATTACAGGTACACCTTGCTGACGAGTGCCAAGTAGCACGAAACCCGGGTACCGAGTTTCCTGTTGACCACCTCCAACCACCATCTTATCTCAACATAGTGCACGCAGTGTCGAGCCACCTAGACTAGCGGCCACATTGCAACTTGATCGATAGCATTCGATCAGCACGAAGAAGGACTTGACACGCATGACATTGATCACCACCCAATGATCAATCAATTGTGAGTTTGTCAACTCTTTACCAGTAACACCTTATATAATCGAATCACGCCCACCCAGTTAAAATAAAAAGTCATAAGTGAGGAGGTTGGTAGATATATTTCACAGGTTATCAATATATCGAGAAGTGACTGATCTAATCTGGCTAATGATCGTAGGAAATGTTTCCCACGCCGTTCTGAAACGTGATCTGGTATGGATTCATGAACGAGCTCCTACAGATAAACGAGTCCATTAAAACTAATGTGGTCAGCATCCAATGTCGAACACTTACAGAGCTTTTAATTTTGGAGATTTATTTACAGCTGCAAGGTGATTTCGAGAGAACTCTATATTTCAAGAGTTACATTCTCAAGTGTAAACAATATTAAGAAAGTTATAACAACTACTTATACCTTCAAGTAAAGTGAAAGTTGTTCAGTAGAATGGTATAAATGAGTGACAGATACCATTGCTCTTCTTTAGTTCTCAGCAATCACTTTAACTAATAAGGAAATCTGTGATGTTTGTTTCAAAATAATAATGAAGAATTGTTCTGCTGAGTGAGGTGTGAACATAATGATTTACATTTATAATACCCAGTACTGAATATATCATGATGTAGAGTTAAACCAACTTTCATGAACGAAGACTTTGTGTGGAATAGACAGTCGAACAAGAATGCACATGTATCATGTTATGGACACATTGTTTTATATTAGCTACAGACTTGTGATATTCAGCGATTGCCAATTATTCCAATAAGGTAGGTGATTTCCTCAAATCTTGCCTGAGCTTACTGAATCACATATGGTTCATAAACTGTTATATGGATCATGTTATCCAGTCAATTGATGAAACTCTCAATGACCAATACACTGAGAACGTGATAAGTAGTTTTGTCGAAAGTGAAATCGTTCCTAATCTGGTATAAAACTTTGTGTGAAATACACTTAGTATTGTTTGTTTGAATCTTCCCATCGATGTGTCAGGACTGCAAGTGATCAGTCTCTAATTGACATATGTGCATACTGTGCGTATTGCCTCAATATAGCCTTAATTCACAAGCATGGTAAGCAGAGATGGATAGTGGCTAACAGTGGAATCCAGGACGCGCGTTTCCTCCTATTTGAGACTCGTCAGCTAGATGTACCTGCATCTCATAGTTGATGTTTACTCTGGAACTCGAACCCAGTACCCTCGCTTCAAACGCCATTCAGCTTCAAACATCCAGCTGACGAGTCCCAAATAGGATGAAACGCGCGTCCTGGATTCCACTGCTAGCCACTATCCATTTCTGCTTACCATGTTTGTGTGAAATAGTCTTTCTTCAAGTGAACACTCAAACAGAGTTGAGTGTGAAGAAATTGGCAACTTGATCTTTTGCCTGGAATTAATTTTGTAGATGTTAATCCTCAGAAGTTACTTTGTCACCGACTCATTTTAGTGTGCTGTGAATCATTTTTTATCATGTCTGTTTATTTTATTCACAGTAATATTTATATATTATCAAATCACATTTAACGGTTACGTTTGAACATCTAACCATCGTGATTTTTCCGTTTCTTTGGTTCCGGTCTCTTTAGTTTGTGTTTAACTCGATAATTCATCACGTTTTACTATTTACCGACCAAGACTGGAATTATGATTTATCTTCAGTTCTCTCCTTCTCTTTAGCATTTCAGTTGTCATGTAAAAGTGGTTGTATGTATCTTAACTAGCTTGTAACACATTTTATTATTGTCATTAGCAGGTTTAGCCAGTTAGTGACTAAAAATCTACTTTGAACATTGCTCCATCATAAACTTAGGTTAAGCGCTAAGAGAGAGATGATTTATGCTGTTTCAAATAAGAATCATGGAATCCGTCATGCAGAAAATCTGTATATACTAACAGTTTATTACATGAATTAATTCAACACTAGAATTAACATTATAAAAGTATTAATTTTAAATATACTGTAGTGTGTGCTACTGATATTGACAGATATAAGTAGTATGTATTATTAGTCGCGAATGAAATGCCTGGTGGTAGAAGGTTAAGGAAATCGAAGAAAAGTGAATGACAACAAAGAATGGTTGATATGGAAACGAAGAAACAATAAAGTCTGAGGCAATTGGTTGACATTTTGCAAATGAAGTAATTACTGTATAGTTCTCAGATTTGACTAAGACATACTGCGATTTTGTATTCCAATATAATTAGTTGTCCCCGCTCATGACAGACAGTATTAATGATGTTTACTACTTAAGTACTACTAGTAGTAATGACGATGGTGTAGAAAAAATGAGTAATAATCTTAATGGTAGGCAGAGATGGATAGTGGCTAGAAGTGGAATTCAGGAAACGCGTTTCATCCTATTTGGGATTCGTCAGCTAGATATACCTTCATCTCAGAGTTGATGTTCACTCTCGGACTCGAACTCAGTACTCTCGCTTCAAACGCCATCGCGTTATCCACTCGGCCAATGAGTCCTGTTAGCCACTAGCTTGTGCGATAGGGTGAAGTTTAAATTCATTTAACATTGTTCGTTTGAATCTTCCCATCGATGTGTTAGGACTGCAACTGGTCAGTCTGTAATTGGCATATGTGCATACTGTGACCAGTGGCAGTCCTAACACATCAATGGGAAGATTCAAACAAACAATACTAAATGAATAATCTTAATATAAATATGATATCTGATCCCTATATTGTTATCATCCCAAAATGATTACAACTGAAGGACGTTTGTTAATCGATTAAAACTGGATAGTAAATTTATTCCGATTCCTGAATCCTTGAAATTGTACCCATATAACTGATTGTTCACTGAGTTGTAACCTCCTACAGAAGGTCTTTCGCGACTCTAATAGCTTAGTGCTAACATCTTATATTTGACAGCTGATGATGCAAGTTAAAAATCCATAGGGAACATCAGTGATCTCAAAAATGAATATCAGTTTTTGAAAGTAGTGACAGCAGACCAAAGTCGAAGAAGGATTTTCTGTTCACCAATCCCAATCATCTAATACCTTACATTGAAGATCCACAGGTTTTCCAGTAAGCGAATTGCCTATAAAACTATGAATCAGAGTTCAAAGATTTGTATTTCATTCACTAGCCAACTACGTTACACTCTACATGAGAGAACTCCACCAGTCACAACCTTAATAAACCTACTGCTTTGCAGTGAGTTTACAATTATGTTTGGTTAGGTGACATGTGAAGATTTTTCAAGGCCCATAATAACTTTTAACGCGATTTACTGACATTAATTAGAGGACTATTGAAAGTGTAATCTGAATGATAAGTATAATAATTCACTAGTTAGGTTTCCGTAATCGATTCCACAAAAAGTCTATTTTAATTCAAAATAATAATCAGCAGTCTATTTCAACAAGATATTGTTATATCCCGACGAAAATTATGAATGGTAACTGTTGAGATCCATTTATGGACCAATATGATATGTATATTTCCTATTATTGTTACTCCCAATGGAGCATAGGCCGCCAACCAACATTCTCCAACCCACCCTGTCCTCACCTTTCCTTTCTAGTTCTATCCAGTTTTTGTTCATTCTTCTCATGACTATCTCCATTTCTCGGAGTAATGTGTTCTTTGGTCTTCCTCTTCTCTTTTGGTCTTCAGGATTCCATGTGAGGGCTTGTTTCGTGGCGCAGTTGAGTGATTTCCTCAATTTGTGTCCTATCCACTTCGAGCGCTTCTTCCTGATTTCTTCCCCCGCTGGAATATTTTGACCTATAGACTACTATTATGCTATTCGCCTTTCTTCAGTTATGCCTAGTTTAATAATTACAGTTTCCCCCATTCATAGCCACTTTTGGCTAAATCTTTTACAAATTTTATTTTCTATTTTACTGTACAATGTGGTCTGATTGGTTTGTATATAAACCCAGTATGTTTGTAATACATGATTCATATCACGGAGGCTGAGAATAGGTGTTCTGAACTTAACGGGCAGTGCTAGGCAGGAAGAAGACCGAGGAAAAATACCGATAAGAACCTTAGACTGCTCGTATGGAGTTATGCGTCATTGGTCCAGTCGGTAAGCCACTGTTCTGTAATAGGCGGCATCATTACGTTATATATTAACAAGGTACAAGGCCGCAAGTTATAACAGTTGGCCGAACGTACCTACAACCCATTGTTCATGTTCACATGGGGACTACAATCAGAAGGTCAATGGGTGATACAATAGGAGTTTGAGATGAAAGTTAGTAAGTTGGTTCAAGTTATAGCGAAAGTGTAAACTGTTCATTATTCTGCAATACTAGACGTAGTAAACGTTTGAAATTAACTAAATACACAGATTACTCTATCTTACCATGGTTATTTAGTTATATTTCCAAATGTCCATCACATTTCTTATCAGCCTAAACCAACTAGTCAAATGATATGTTCAAACAATTTCTTAAAATAGTCCAACAAAAAAATCATTTTGTTCTTTGTGAATCTTGAAGTTGAATAATTTTGTGTTACAGTAATTAACTACTGAAATCAAAAATCAGTAGCTGTCGATAAGAAACTTATCATTAAAGAGGATAAATAGTTAAAACAAGGGGTTTTGTAGAGATTTAGCATTTTTATAGTTGAAAGCGTGAATCAATTGAAGCTAGACCACCAGGGAAAACCTGGAAGCACTGGAGGCACAATAGGATGAAACGGCCGTTCAGTACTTCCAGATAAATAATTAGTTTCCATCGGATGACAACATGCCTAGTCTTTCCATTTACATAAGAATTCCATACATATAATGCCTTTATTAGTTTTCTCTTGTTAATGATAATTCACGAATTCATTCTGTTTCATTGTAGAAATGATATTCTATATAATCAGTCGGAAGATTGATTTCACTTATCATTTTGGAATTTATCAACAACCAGTAGTATTCAATTCAGTTAGTATTGTTTGCTTTTATCTTCCTATTGTTGTTTAGGACTGCAATTGATCAGTCTTTGCTTATAAAGCTTGTGACTTAAGGTAGTATTTAGTCATTCTTCATAGGATGCATATATGCTAACAAGAGACTCATCAACTGCAGTCCTAAACAACAATTAGAAGATACTTGCAAACAACACCAAGTGAATTTAAACTTCATCCCGTTTTACAAGAAGGTGGCTATCAGGATTCAGTAGCTAAGTGGATCATGTGATGGTTTTTAAAACGAACGGTATTGGATTCGAGTCACAGAACGGACATCAACTCTGAGATGCAGGCACATCTATCTGACGAGTCCCAAACAGGACAAAACGCGCGTCCTGGATTCCACTGCTAACCACTATCCATCTTTACTTATAAACAAACTAACAGTTTATTGGTCAATGATTCTATCTTTAGAAATATATTTATTTGAAGACTAGTTACTAGTTACCTGAAAGAACTCTCAATCATTCTTATACATCATTACTGAGTCAGCTTTTTAGACGATAAACAATTTACAATGAGTTTACACGCCGAAGTACTGTAACAATCTGTAAATGTAAATGTGGATCCTATAACAATCCCAAGAGGAAACGAACTACAAATACATGAGGAAGTATAACTAAAATAGGCCTCTATATACAATGTTATGTGGAGTGAAAATAGGGACGGCTAAATCAAGACATGGTATAGATTTTTCAGTATGACTGAAATCAATATTACTTTGGCTACATTGTAACACGTATTATTAACTTTCATCTCATTGCACCAATTTGATGTTAAGTTCTGGAGGGATATACATTTGTACTATTGTAGTGAACAAGAACATGGGACACGGAAATTACAGACTATCTCACCAAAATCTGATAACCATACAGTAAATAGTTAATTTGTAAAATAACAATCAATTGTGTCAATCTTGACTGTTCCTTCTGAAAATATCAGTTCATCTTTTCTGATTTCATTGTTCATGCATTTTTATACCGATTGCACTTCGTTACTGTTTTTTCCTTATCCATTTTCTGCTGAAATACATTCTATGCCTGACCATCACCATATACTACTTATGTGGATATAAGTAACCCACAGACACTATATCCCATCTTGATTATGACTGAATTATTGTTTCTTAGTACTGAGGAAAAATTTTTAGGACGTAACCAAGTGTTTCTTATTCGATTCTATAATTGACTGTATATTGGATATACAGACTGAACTGTTTTTATATATAATTGCTAGGAGCTATATCAACTCATTTGTTTACATTATATATTTTGGCATTCGAACTAACCGATAATTCCCCTTTACTTGGTTACGCGTTCATTATGAGTTACAAATATAACACACTTATTTATGCTCATTGTTCTACCTGATTTAAACTGGATTATTTTGGGAATTCTTAGTGTTGTATCCCGTGGAGAATTATGAATGGTAACTTTGAGAACTATCTATGGACCAATGTGATATATATATTTCCTATTGTATAGTTGTTAACTAACTAAAATATTCATAGTCGTGCCCCTCTTATTATGAGCTTTATTTTGACCCATAGACTATTATAATACGATTCACCATTCTTTAGTTATCCCCAGTCTTTTGATTACTGTTCCCCCTATTCACAGCCACATTTGGCCAAATCTTGTACAAAGGTTATTTTCTATTTTATAGAACGATGTGGTCACTTTGTGTGGTATACAAACCCAGTATGTTTGTGAATAATGATTCATATTGCAGAGACTATTATTGGTGTTCTGGACTTAACTGACTGGGCTAGGCAGATAGAAGGACTGGCAAGTACTCAAGACTGCTCATACGACTTTGTGTATCATAAAGCGATCGATAAATGACTGCTCTCTAATTGGCAGTTCATATACTAAACAGGGCATTCAAGCAAACGATATAACACTTATCACATTGATTTGAATACTTCTAATCATCACATATATATACATATAATGTTTAGAAAAACCTTGATAGCCTGTTTACATTTCTTTGATATCGCCTGCACTTAATAATTAAGCCTCTAAAACATTAAAACAATATAGTTCTGTGCAGAATTTTACGAGTTTGTTGGTCACTAAATATGATGTGTGACTTATATTTGCGATTAAATGCAAAACAGTTTAGTGATGATTCTGTTTATATTAGAAACTATAAAGTTGTCATACATATATTCGATATATTTTCACAATTTATTGTGATTTCTGAAGAGTTCTACTTCAAGAGTTTGGGTCTGTTAGCAAATATGGAAACAATTTATTACAATCGTGTAAGTTCTAATTCTGTAGAAGTTATATTCATGTTGATTCGTAAAGGATTTCTTAAAATGGTCAGTTTAATAGGTAGTCAACACCTGCCCCAAAACCTGTTGTTTCCAAATAAGCCAAACTGTTTGGAGCAGCATAGTACACCATTAGTTTGGTTACGTCTCTCACAGGGTACACATTACGGCTCTTTACTTTGATAGATCAAAGGCTTTGCTTCCGGCAGCTAACTATAGGTTGGTTAAGATCCATGTCATTAGAATCCGTCAGAACGGTGTTTTGAAACTACTAGCCATAAAAAGATCTGTGGTTTATGTATAAACCAATGAATCTTTTGTACTTGATCCGTGTATGACTTCGAATTCTTAATCCTATGCGCTTGTTTGTGCTCACGCAACTCCATTTGGACTAAATTGCAATGTTTTGGAAATTCCTAGTTAATACAATAGTTTAAATACATCTAATTATCATGAAATCGTAAATCAGAACTAGCTTCTGGACATCTACGAATTTGTGATAATAAAATTTAAAAATAAACACCCCCTGGTATCCAAAATGGCAACCATAACATCAACATTATTTTTACAACACAACTGTAAATCTTCATACCATCTAAGTTGGGAAGGAAAGCATGAAATCTTCTAATACAATAAAGTTATGGACTTATAATGAAGAACACTGAGAAAATTTAAAGGTGATCCATTTTAAAACCAAGTAAATATGAATACCGTCAACGATCAGTTTTAATCTATCTATATTTGTTCTCTTAGTTATGGTGGAATACACAAACTGTAGCATCATGTTCTAAAATTTCTAAACCCCATAAATCGTGAAAATGTAGTTCTAACAGGAACTTCTCAAGGTTGGTCTTCCTTGAAGTTAAAGGCAGACATAATAGTTTATTAAACATCAGAAAATAATTTATGCGTTTCATTTCATCGTGTTATCTGGTAACCATTGAACCCTAAATTAAAATTTTCGAATTGTAATCGTATGCTAGCCCTAGTTCCCATCATTCGTAAGGGAACTATTGCTCCCTATATTGCTAAAGACTAAAATAATCAGTGACACAGTTTGACTGTCCTATTCGTCACTTGACTCATATGTATCGCTTTCTTCAGACTAATTTATCCCGATTTATGTTTGATAGTGGCAGTGCTAATAAGTAATTATTTGTGCATCGCTATTCTACTTACTACAGCGTATAGTTGAATTAAATTTCTGTTTTAAGTGGCTAAAAATGAAGGATACAAGTAGTTTCACGTACAAAACCGTAAATTTTCGATTGTAAGTAGTATCGTATTCTAAATCACATACCTACAGAGAGTGAGGAAAAATATTGCAAAACAAAAAGAGAGAGAAATTTGTAGGTGCAAGTAGAAACTGTAAATGCACCTTTCTGGAAATCACAGTATTTCTGATACATATTTGAGGATAAGTTGTTGCAGAGTTCAAATGTAGAAAAAATGGTGTGGTTTCCTCAAAATAGTAAGTGCGGAAAAATCAGTACACCAGACAGTGTGAGTATTTGTGCAACACTTTTATGTAAACATTTTTAATTATAAATGTTTGATACGGCATTTATTTGGCAACGTATATATAGTCGTATCCTTCCAAGAGGTTGATGTCTTTTTCTATGTCTTCCATTTCTTTTTCAAGCCATAATTTGTGATGCATTTTTGGAGGCGTATCGATCATAACGGATAAAGACTGATATTGTCTATATCTTTGCTGCCACTTGTCTTTCAGTTGATCAATTAAAGACTAAGTTGATACAAAGTCACGAAAACCGATAAATAGTCTAACCTTTTTCTCATCTTTTGTGATAACTGTCAAAGCATTCTTTTCCTTAAGTTGCTTAATGTACTCTTCATAATTCTTTTGGGCTTCAGCAGCTGCTTTCTCACGCTCAGAGAGGTATTTCGGCAATTCCCCAAAGTCCTGTATTCACTTGAAGTTAGTGAATAATGAGAGCTCACCTTACGCTTAATATAAATTGGCTCAAGACCAGAAAACTTGATATCAAACTTATGACCTGTCCTCGTATCTACCACAAATGGTTTGGGCTTTGAAGGCACTGACGCTTCGATCATCTTTATATTCTTTTTGATAAAATCTTTGCATGATACGACGTTCAGTGATTTAGATTTTAGAGATGGTAGAGGTTCTTTTTTAGCTGAAAGGCTGCATTTATAATAACTGCCTGTATATTTATAAAAGATGAACCAACAAATTAAGATACCCTTCAACAGCTCATCTTTCTTTCTAAATAATTCAGGTGCTGAGTGTCTCATCTTGAGATAGCATTGCGGATTTGGTGGATTAACTTTTGGTAATCCCATAGTTTTACAAGGAAACTTTTTAATGTTGAATAAGGATATTACTTCTCTCTGGCTGCATGATTTATACCTAAAGTTAATATGGTTATAATAAAACAAAATTACCTTGGTAAGGAAGCTTTAGGCGGCTGTTCCAACGGTATCAAATTATATATGCTTTCTCTCATTGAAAAAGACTGTTTTAAAAAGTGCGCGTTATTATTGTCATAGTGCTAATAACATGTACAAGGTTTCTGGTACTGACCATTATGAACCATTTGTTTCTCCGTTATGCGCTCAAGTGTCAGAAAACGAATTAAATCTATTAGTGGCATCCATTGTGGAATCCACTTACTTTACATCAATACATCCATACAAGAGCTTGATTATTTTCAGGTCATTAGTGGCATCCGTCACATTGCAGTGATACTGCTGGATCTAGAAACCAGAATCTCATCAAACATCTGTTTGATTCATAACATTAAAAGTTGAAAAACTGGAACTCAACCAATGATAAAGAATGAGAGAGCCAAAGTCAATGAGGGGATGCAAATAAAATTAGATCAATAAGTAGGTGGGAATAATACAAAGTAAGATCATTTGAAACAGAAAGACCAAAAAGAAAAACAGAATATAAAATAATCCTCGTATACATACGTGTGCCTATGTCTGCGCATGGAAAATCCCTTATGTACGCATTTCACTTGACATTAACTCTTAGTTTCACTTTAATTGTAAAGTAAGTATTCTTGATACTTTCATTCTTGCGTATTCTGTTGATATTTTGGCTTCAACAGCAATTAAACGTATTTATTTCACCTGTAATTTTCAACACAACCACCATCCGTTCGTCATGCACCATTCCAAAGACAGTCTTTGTATAATTTTTCCCAAATACTTCACTTTGTGGGGCCCATCCATAGCGCATCTTTGAGTTTAAATGTTGCTGCTGAAAATGGTTGGATTGACCTGTCGTTTGACGATAGAATTAAATCCCTAATTTGCCTTGGATGTTTTAACTCTTTAAACAGGTTATCGGATATGTATTTCTAAACTAATAATCTTGTGGTTTGTTAGTACAGAGTAACGTTCTCCTCATGGAAGGAAATCCTTGCTCTTTTATCACTTGGCTATACTAAGTCTCTCACGTATGGATCTGTCTATCATTAATATGTAGGGGAAAAGTCGTCTCGACCCGGGTTTGAGCACTGACATAGTTGGCTAATTAGCTCAAACTCAAGGCCAGAAATACGTGAGTCTGAGTTAAGAATAACGGCCCTGGTCAACGAGGGAAAGTGAGCACGAAGGCGAATCAACGGAAATAATACTTGCTTATTCATGATTTCGAATTAGTGTAATCAACTGTTGTTTGAGAACAAATTATTATTATTAAAAAGATGTACGAATGAATAAATAAGGCTACCACAAAGCTCAAACAATTTGAAAAATACAATTGTGTCCAAACTAGGCATTAGGATAAAAAAAAGTTGTACAAAAAGCTACATTTGAATTGCAATGGCTTTGAAAGTGAAAAGGATATGGCAGTGAATCATATATCAAACGCATGCTTAAGCTTTGTAGGAATAATCGTGGACAGAACTAGACATTATTATTTTAAAAACTTTGAATAGAGTCAAATGATGTTCTCATTATCAGCTTCCGTTGCTTGTCATGACTTCCTCACTTGTCTGTTCACATCATCTTCCCATTTGACAAAAAGGTTATAACTATCATTCTTCATGGTGCATACGTCAGGGAAAATGACAAGCGCTGTGATCCTTGTAAAACGTGACCAATCTAGATAACTGGAATAAATAAAGAAAGATAACTGGTCACTCATTGGAAGCAACAGATTAGATACAATCATCGACATCTCCCTCTGGGAACGTTCTACTCTCCCCTTTTGGAGTCTATCTAGAGAAACTCTAATCTTCTACGTTTCCTAAATAAATTTCACATAAGGTCCTGTTCTCATTCTAAAGTCATCTTAGTCGCTGAGCCCCCTTTAAACCAAAACCGCCTGAGATTTTCCATACAGGCTTACTTTTTCCGTTTTCTGTGACGTCTTAGTATTTCCCGGTATTTGGTTTGCATGACGTATAGGCTGGAATATTCATATATCACTCCTAACAAATTTCGTTCAAAAAGAAGTTTCCTCCGTTTATTTATAACTGCTATTCTCTTCTGCTCCTTGTTGTTATAGCCCTAACATCTCACTGTGAGAGGGGAAGATAGCTCTATACAACTGAGTCTTCGTTCTCAGAAGATAATACATTTTGTATCGTAATAGCCAGAACTTTTCAGCACATAGCAAAACATAAAACAATAAAACCGAGAGCAAATAGTTCGATAACAAGATTTAGTAGTCACAATTGTAGTGAACGAAAGCTAAGGAATCATATGACTACAGAATTATGCAGCATATTGACCTCCTGAAATTTCTTCATTTCACTTCAGCCAGATGTTTTTTAGCTGGCGTCCTGTCCGTCTCCTTAAAAGCTATGCCTTATCAGATTCTCGCGACTTATAATCTTTGTTACCTTGGACTTTTGACAAACCATCTGGATAAAAGTAAAAAACACCGAGTACATTTGCACAGGGTTTATCTGCTTGATCCTTAATGATGGTTATATGTAATTGACGTAGCAACGTTTTTTATCTACAGATGCCTTTAGAATAAATTTTCTATGTTGACCCACCACGAAACTCTTCATCCACAACTTATTCTTCGATCTATATTCGTACCCAGGAATTGGAGTCATAGACGTATATAAGCTATCTTTAAAGTTCCGATAATGTAATAAGAAGACGAAGATTATCAGAACTGTGTGATATATTAGCACAATACATGTCGAACAATCTGATCACACATATACTTGTTAAGAACATTTATATATAAAAATAAAAGGTCATCTAGACTGGTAATAAGGTTAAGAAATAGATAAGGATAATAATGATAAAATAATGTGAAAACAACTTGACACCTAATCACTCTGGATAATAAGCACTTATTACCAGGGTAGGTTTAAAGAGAGAACAAACTGTTTTTGAATACACAAAGGGGGTTTGAATTTTCGTATGGCTAAGGCTTCAATAAACCTCAGTATACGCCCTTTTACACTTTTAAACAACACAACAAAAGCTGAGTTAAGATCAATCTTATGACCTGTTTCGATTATATGTTTAGCAACAGAGGATGATGGATGTTTATCCTCTACTCTTATTGGGTCATTCTACTGTATTTGTTTTTGCAACCATTTTGGTGCATGTTCACCCACCCTAATTTTCAGATCACGATTGCTCCTCCTTATGTATGTGTGACCACACACACATTTAAATTGGTAAACGCAGTGGGATGTGACACAATCGTTTTCATGTCGTCTAGGCTTTGAATGAAGCATGGGACTTGTTCTTTCTTTGATCATGACCTTTGCTGCACAATATGTTTTGTTGATGACTGATTTAAGCCTTTGTTTCAATAAAAGGCTATTTGAATCACCTCTAAATGGTAAGGTGGTGTAAACAGGCTTTTTCTCTACCAAGGCTACAGCAGGTCTCGCTGTGCCCATAACTTTCCATCTATTGATAAATTTAGGTGGATAATCATTCCATGGTTAACAACTTAACATCGTCATCAATAGCGTTGTTTGTGCAAATACGACGAAGCCTGTTAAAAAGGCACTTTACCAAACCACGTTTGTATTGCACAGGGCAATAACTATAGTAACTAAGATATTGACCCGTCCACGTCGGTTTTCGAAAAATGGATCGTTTTATTGAGCCATATTCTCGTCTGTTTAGAAGTACATCTAGGAAGGGGAGTTGGTCGTTCTTCTCCTCTTCGCATGAAAGACTGATATGGTTTGGGATAGTGTTAAATTTATTCAATAGGCAGTTTATGTCTTCCATTCTTTCGCCAATTACTAAGATATCGTCCACATATCTCTTATAAAGTGACATGTTTCCAGACAAATTTTCCACATGTGCCATAAACACATCTGCTAGTAATGGCCCTAACGGACTACCCATAGGGACCCCATCAATCTGGCGAAAGTATTCGCCTTCAAAATTGAACTGAACTTTATCAGTACATAAAAGTAATAACTCTTTAAGAATTTTTAAGGGAATAGGTAAATTAAGGTTGTTTGAAAATATATAGTCACATAAAATGTCAATAGTCTTTTTAAAGGTACATTTGTGAATAAGGAATTCACGTCAAATGAGCACATAGTTTTTCTTTTGATATTAATGTCACCTAAAAGATCGACCAGTTCAAAAGAATCCTGTAGGGAATACTTACATAAACGTCGTCGAATAGGATCCAATAATTTTGTTAGCCATTTGGCTAGGTTATGTGTGGGTGATCGGCACATTGATAAAATTGGACGTAAAGGAATATTTAATTTATGAATTTTGGGTAGTCCATATAAATGAGGATACTCAGAGCCCATAGGTTTTAAGAAATTAAATTCCCCTTTATCAATAACATTCATGTGTAACAATTTTTCCAGGTATGAATTTACTCTTCCCTCTAGTTTGTTAATACCTCCGAATTCAACATCAGGCATGAATTTACTTTCATCACTGAGGATGGATAACATCTTATTCTTATATTCACATTTGTTCATGATAACCACGCCTGATCCTTTATCAGGCTTCAACAAGACGATATCAGTGTTTGTTCGTAGTTCTTTTAGTGATTTAAAATGTTGAGAAGTTAATATGCTTCTCTGCTTAGGTCCAGCATTATGAAATTGGTGTGTTATATCCACCAGTTTAGCTTTACACCAGCTTTGATTACTTAAAGACATAGGGGTTAGAGTACTCAGTTGGTCATATAGATTTTCAAATTGGGCATTTATTTCCAATTCAGACATTTGTGTTATAGGTACGGAGAAATTAAAACCAAGAGAAAGTGCTTCCTTTTCATTAGCAGATAACAGAATGGAAGATAAATTAGTGACATACTTATCAGGATTAATTGGGAATAAATTATTATGATTAGTATTAATGCACGATTTTTCGAGCTTTTCTCGGATCCTTTCCTTTGTCTTCAAAATGACCGTACTGCAAAAGTTGATGAATTTAATATGGCATATTATAGATATTTCTGTTAATATAGGCAATGCTTGAGTGTGCAATTCGATTAAATTGATTAATTTATCTTGGCAATTATCTATATATGATTTGGACAGTCGAACGAGATTTGAAATATTCGGTTGCAATTTACTTGAACGTAAATTCTTATATAGTTGATTTGGGAATATGTGACTCGACAAACATGATTTATAAAAGATCTTTAAAGTGTTTTGACTGTTTTCATGCCATGGTGTTGCGAAAAACAGGTATCAGCTTTGTATCTTCGAAAGTCAGTAAGTGCCGATTCACGTCTGGTGACAACTGTTTTTTGAACCATATGAAATGACAATATCTTTCAGGAATAATCGCTCACTTTAGTAAACAATCATGCACCGCTGTAGATGATTCTCAAGAAACCAGGCAGCAACTTTGAATTGAACAGGCACTGTAACTTTAGCCTCGAACATAAAATGATTTCCCCACTTCCGTGTACTGAAACTGTATGTAACCCGCCCGGACTTTGGAACTTCATCCACATAATTGTGCACAAACTTTACCTACATAGCTACATTGAGCACTGACCATCAATTTCAATCAAGTCAAACAACAAAGTTGTCACCAAGGTCAGCCATACCAGTCTAAAAAATAAATTATATAACAGTTCTGTTGTGTTTATTTATGCAACGCCTGAAATACTTTTTAGCTCCCAGCTATCGATCAGGAACAAAGCTGGTGTTCATGTGCTAACCATGGTTAGCATGATACAATCAATGAGGATACAATCGCTCTGATACATCACCTTCCTTGACATTCATTTCTTTTTTCCACCACGAGAGCCACTTGGACAGTTTCGGAGAAGTTGGAGATATAGTTAGCATCTACATTTACCCCGTAGTGGTACTGATTCTAACCATACGATTAGGTTGGTTATCAATAGCAACAAAGATACTTATGCCAGCATGGACCACAACCCAACAACTCCGACTCCTTTACCAGTATTCTCATCACCAGTCTAATAAGTCTTAGTAACCAAGGATTACAAAACTTATACCTTTTAAACTGTGCTCAACGACCTGCATTTACTTACGAAATTTATGCACCATTGTCTCATAGCAATTTGCTGAGCATTGGTTGCAATTTTGACCATCTCAGACTCATTTGAAGTACGGAAGTATAATATTACTTCCTTTACTCCATGAGGGTTAAGAGTGCCCTGAAACGTATCCAAAGGCGAGGCACAAAAACAGTGCGACGGCTTACCTATCGAACCAGTGGTGGTGTTTGAATGACTTGTTGCTTCCTAAACACACTTGACCACTCTCCCGAATATCTGCTTGTAACCAGTTACAATACAAACCATAGAGATAACAACCAGGAGTTAAAGATGCAACTTAGCAAACTGAATCGTAGGAAAACCTTCTCTTACCGGCAGTTAAGTTGTGGAATTCGGTATTAGCTAAGGTTGCACGAGCAACTTCTCAAGAATGCTTCATGACGGGTTTTGATATATTCTTGGGAACTCAGGTCTTGCTTTGTCAGATTGACTGACTAAATTGTATAGGGGGCTACATTATTCTAAACTTCGAAGTCACCCGAACCATACAAGCTGTGGAGAAAGTGACACACGACTCAAGGACATATAAATTGTTGAGGCAGCTGCTCACTCACTATGGACATACTATTGGCACTAAGCACTTCGGACAGAAAAACCGACATGATGTGGCCAACTGCACATAAACATTTTAAGACAAATTACACTACACCACCCCGCTAACTAAGTTATCCCAGATTCTACGTGACCAGATGTTCCCTATAGACTGTAAGGACTCAACTTCCACACTAAAAAATTTTCATCAAACCATGATCACACCAGCCTCAAATTTTTTGTAGTAAATACTACATCATCACGGTCTTCATGGAACCCAGCAACTTACCAAGCAGTGAACGACGTGGTTTCAGGAAAGGATTATGTTGCACCACTAACCTCTTCACGGCAAGAAATTCATCGACGGATTCAAGTGATAACGGGAAGTAAGTGCATGTTGTGGAAATTGACATAAACCAAGTACTTGTTAAAGTGCTACATAACAAACTTTTTTCGAGGCTGGAAAACCGAGAATTAACCGAACCTTTTAAAGAGTGAACAAAAATTTTTCTGGTAGATCATAAGCAGTAATCGGGCCGAAATTCCAGATGTTTCTAATGAAAACTAGTTCTTGGAGGTATACCGCAAAGCTCTGTTCTGGCTCCCTTACTTTTTGTTCCATATGTAAATGTACTCATGAGTATCGTTGAGTCCCTGATGCTATTTCATTTTCATAGCGTTGGAAGTTGATGAGATGTAGCGAGGGGTGAAAGTGTATGTGCACTCCAGGTCAACTTGTTTAGATAGTCTAAAAATATTGGAGGGCTGTCACCACAATTAAGTGTGTTTATATGCACACTGGAAATGTGACCATAATCAGCTACATGATTGAGGAGTGTCAATGTCCTCTTTGAAGTCTCACAATAATCCGGGAAAATAGTGAGTCACGATCTTGAAACAATAGCACACTGTCGCGCGGTCGCAGATAAGGTGTTCGCAATCCCATGTATCTATATAGGTAGATGATTCCCTTAAATAAATATCTCCGTTGGTGTTCGACGTTGATCTTGGCTCCATTAGCTTCACTGGACGCACCCTAGCTGAAGGCGATCGGTCACGCATTCGCACCAGATTACGAGTGGTTACGCCTAGATACGTATCCTTTACACTGAATAGCCAGAGTAGATGAAACACTTTTCAACATATTGATAACCTTACAGATACATCTGCGAACTCTTTCATCCCTGAATTATAACTAGATTGAGTTGATATCTCTAGATTAATAAGGTGTTACAGAAAAGAGCGTTATCAAACCCTGAGTATCTGTTCCATCCTTAAGTCTAAAGATGGACGTTTACCGAATTGGATAGCAGTATGTTCACCACGATTATACAACTTTAGTCAGATCTAAACTTAAAAAGTGAGTTCGGGCTACAATCTCCCGTTTAAAAGTTGGCTAGAAGAGCTTGCAAAGATTCAGAGGACAGCTATCTATTCAATCGCAGAATTCTGAAGTTTACTAACACAGGACGGCTTTAGAAGTTACACCTTCATACTCTGTCCGTCCTCAGTTCAAAAGAAGAACCGATTTTGATGTATAGAACATTTAAAGTTGGTTTTCGACCTGCTATATCCTCTATCTTTATTCCTTATTGATCATGACAGCCCACAGGACATAATAAAGTAGCTCAGAATTCAAAAACATAGAAAGTATACACGGTATACAAATTTCAGACTGAGCCATAGGTTCTTGGAACTTGCTACCCGATAAAGGGTGTCTACACCTTCATTTGACAGTAGAAAATAAAAGCTCACTAGAAAAGGAATAACACTGGACGTCGGGCTTCTATTCTCAATAAACACAAATCCTTATCTAAAAAATTTACTGGCTATTAAGGGAAAACTGGGTCATAGAATAAAGGATGATCCGAACTCACATGTGGAATGGATTGGCGAATGGTCACAAGAAGTGAAATCTAACAACAATGTGGTGATGCAATTAAATAACTATGATGATTTGTATCACTACACAATATGTGGATTTCTATTACCCAAAATGGTGGGCTATAGAGATTTAGGAGTCATAATAAGCAGCGAGCTAAAAACTACGAGTAACTGTTAGGCTGTTGCTGCAAAAGGATATATGGTATCATGAGCTATTCGCATGTCTTTTCAGTATCTGGATGAAGGAATGTTTAGATTGTTATACCCAAATTTCTTGAGACTGCATTTGGAATATGGGATTCAAGCAGCGAGTTCTTGTTCCAATTATGAAGCGGACGTGCTGGAACGTGTTCAGCGATGAAGGACTAAAATGATAAAACTTCTATCTAGCCTAGACTTAGATACCTAGATTTATTTCCGCTAACTTATTTCACATTAAGGATGATCTGATATTAACTGAAAGACGACCTTGATTATAATATGTCCTATCTTTTCATTCCGTCTAGGAATGAGCACATTTTAAGAAAGTCCAAAAACTGAGATCAAATCCTCTACGTCTACGTCTACTATTACTCGCACGGAGTAGTGAATTACTGGGATTCAGTCTTCAGTAATAAGGATAGGAGGTCTTGTGACCTATTTTAATCCTTGCAGTTTGTTACACTGTGGAGGTCCAATCTCGTCTTGAATATATCAACAGAAGGTGCTGATATTACGTGTTCTGGTAGAGAATTCCAGTAATTCACTACTCGGTGCGAGAAACGAAACTCCAGACGTAGACGATTTGATCTCGGTTTTTGGACTTTCTTTGAATGTCCTCTCAAATGCTCAGCCCTAGACGGGAGGAAAAGATAGGACATGTTAGTACCAAGGTCATCGTTCAGGATACGATATGCCAATATTAGATCACCCCGTATTCGCCGGTAAGATAACGGAAATAAGTTGAGGTGTCTCAGTCTGTCTTCATAAGATAGGCTAGATAAGCCTTTTACCATTTTGTCCCGCGGCGTTGGACTCGTTCCAACATATCCGCCTCAAATTTGAAACAAGGACTCGCTGCTTGAATCCCATATTCCAAATGTGGCCGTACGAAAGTTGGGTATAATAATCTAAACATTTCCCCATCCAGATACCGGAAAGATGTACGAATAGACCATAATGCCCTATAGCCTTTTGCAGCAGCAGCCTTACAGTGACTGGTTGTTTTGAGATCATTACTTAGTATGACTCCTAAATCTTTATAGTTTCTTTGGGCAACACTAGTCCACATAATGTGTAGTGATACGAATCATCGTAGTTATTTAATTGCATTACAACACTTTTATTAGGGTTTACTTCTATTGACCACCCATTCATCCATGCAACTAGTGAGTTAAGATCTTCCTGTAAAACTATTCTGTCTGACATACTATATATGGGTCTCCAAATCTTAATGTCATCGGCGAATAGTAGGACGGATGACATAGCTATAGCTGGTAATTCATTTATATAAAGTAAAAAGAGAAGAGGACCTAAAATCGTGCCTTGGGGGACGCCACTTTTTACTGGTTCCCACGATGAGAGAGCCCCATTTACTCTTACCCGTTGTCTCCTTTCTTGAAGAAAGTCACTTAGCCAGTCTATGACTGCATAATGAATTCCAAAACTTTCTAGTTTCAATTTAAGACCAGAATGGGAAACCTTATCAAAGGCTTTACTTAGATCTATGAAAATGACATCTACAGGAATATTGCGATCTTTTGCCTCAGCCCAATATTCTCTTGCAATGAGAAGATTTGTCAAACATGATAGACCTTTTCGAAAACCATGTTGTTCCTATGACAAAAGATCATGTCTTTCCACGTAGTTTATAACAGCCATCCTAATAATTTTTTCCATTAGTTTTACAACTGCACTAGTTAAGCTGACGGGTCGATAGTTACTAACTAAATCCCTACCCCCAGTCTTATACACCGAACTGATTATTGCGTCCTTCCAGTCTCTGGGCAATCTGGACTGCCGTAGGGACATATCGAACAGCATCGCTAAGGGTTCAGCAATGACATCTGAGAGGGCTTTCATAATCCGAGGATGAATATAATCAGGACCACTAGACTTATCAGGTTTGAGATGCTGAAGTAGGCTTAAAACAGTTTCTTTCTTAATAACTACAGGTTCCATCAACAAGTCGCCACAATCAAAATGAATAGGTGAACGTTCCTCATTATTGGTAGAAAAAACTTTACTGAAATATTTCGAAAAAGCTTCCGCTTTTTCGGTATCATTTCTTGCTAAACTTAACGGATTTTCTTGTGTCAAAAGTGATGGTATTCCATCACTTATCTGAGTTCGCCTCTTTATATACGAGTATAACCGTTTTCGACTATGTTTGCAATCCTTAACCAATTGTTTTTCGTATGACTGTCTAGTCCTACTAATTAACGCTTTACAATTATTTATAATCTTACGATAACTAGATATGTACTGTTCTAAGCCAGTAGAGATGAACATGTTCCAGTATTTTTTTCTACGCCTAAGGAGTTTCTTAACTTCTTTATTTATCCACGGTGGACTAGTGTTCGGTCTACGTGGCACCAAGTATGGTATAAACGGGGACGTGACTGCACTGAACACGTAATATCAACACCTTTTGTTGCTATATTCAAAACGAGATTGGATCTCCACAGTGTTACAGACTTCAAGGACTAATATAGGTTGATAGACCTATCTTTGTTACTGAAGACTGAAGGTCACTGCGCGTTGTTTGATCCTAGGTTTTTACGCTCATGATTTCAACAGGCATAATCTAACATAAAGATTATGGGGAATTGTTTTGGATTTCGAAGTGAAAGTTCTTACCTTCTGGATCAAGAGGTTTACGAGACTCAAGATGACCTGGATGAAATCCCTAGGACAGATGCAAGTCCATTGCTTACAATTATATCTCACGTGTTATTTTAGTTTAAACTACTAAAATATACTGAAATCTTTCCTTAAGTCAGCTCTAAACTTCACTGAAAGATGACCACTGGAGATGATCCACTTCATTACGTATTCGATATCCGCCTTTGTAGAATACGTAGGCATGAACAAAACGATCAATTAATTCCTTTCTAAATTTTCATCCGTGATGTTTGATTCTTTCGATTGGTACTAATGCCTCCATGAAAGTACTGACATGGGGTTGCTGTGCGTGTTTTGCGTCCCATTTTTCCACATCCAATATAAGTATCAGATTCAAAGTTAATCGTCAAGTGCGAGGTCGGAAGTCTGTGTTAGTCATTTACTGATATGGCTCTATACTTATCTAGTATTATATGAATTTTAATTTACTAGACACTAGGTTAGGAGTTCTAGTCACTCATTGGTAAGACATATATAGTACAGGATTTCGGTTCGTTCTTAGACTTCGAACTCCCTTACTGTAAATAAAAAAGAACTAAATGGATATGAGTAGACAAGAAGCAAATAGATACGAAGTGTTAACGCCTAACATATAGTCTAAAAGAAAGAGGACAGTTTACTGTACTTGGTAGAGTGGATTGATTATTTTCCCATGGTGTTACCAGTAAAAGCACATTCACGTACACGAACTGCCCCCTTGTGAGTTGGTGTTCTAGTTTTCGCTTCAGTCAAACAGTGATCTTAAGTACTGTTAGAGGCATGAGGGTGATTACCACTTCCCCGGTTGCCCCCACCATGGAAAGGTTCTTCTAGAGGTACCTAAAAAGCGGGTTGGGTTGAAGGTGGTCTTAGTGACCCGAGTGTGTGACCATAGTGCTGAAGAGACAACAGCTTAAGGCCGGTCACACACGACCCTTTCGTGAGTAGTTTTCCTGTTAGCTCCGTACTTGTTGGGACCATGTGGCCGGAAACGGAAATCCGTGGGATAAGGTGAGGTGTGCATTTTTAAGGTCGACTTTTCCTAACCTCATCCTTCCTTGTGGGAAGGCAACATCGCTATTATGCTGGTTTTCTGATTGAAACACCTTACTACCGTCACATCTGTGTACAGTCAACAGTACGACTTCGGCCTTGGACCTTGGGTTTGCTACTTTTAGTCTTACCGCTCTCCAACCGACTTGTCTGACTTGGTAGGACCTTGAGAAATGATTGTTCCATCCAGTATAGCTCGATTGGTTCGTTACAATAGGCAAGTCCAACTACATCAGGGTGGCACCAACAGTCAGGAGTTTCAACTTTAGTGTCATCTAGTTAACACACACAGTCATCACATTTTATCTGTCTAACTTTGTTGTGTTCGTTTTTTCCCCATTGAAACCAACAGCATCAGGTACCTACTTATCATATAAGTCCAGGCTTGCCTATTCTTGCATCCGATCTGACAGAGGAGGAACAAATAGAAATTGTTAAACGTATTCACATGCTTCAATTTCTTCCCTTAACGAATTATATACCTGTGAATAAAGAGAAATTAAGAGAGTAAGAAAATTTATGTGTGTTTATTTCGCTTCTTGTTTTATTATCCATATCAAGTGCCTTTAGAAGTATAAGAGCTTTTGACACTTCCCGCTTTCTCAATGCGGGTATACAATTATTGTCACGGGGGCAGAAAACCGAACTGGATTAGCAGTAGTCTTGACGACTTGAAAGCGCAACTACATGGCCAGGTGATTAACTGCATAAGCCCAATACCACTTAGACTTTTTGCAAATAATTTTTGGTGTCAGCTCCATGCTCTTAAGGCCTCACGTCTATCGAAAAAAAATTGTGGAACAAGTCCAGGCGGACTACTTTTGGTGCGGACACCTTGTCTAAAGGCCCTTACTGTCGTCATCCTCTTGTACAGTCTGTAGTACAAATTCGCCATCAGACCTTGTCGTCGCTACTTATATTTTACAACTATCATGCCTAGCGTGTTTGTAATTTAAAGGAACTAGTGTTTTAGCCAGTGTGACAACTGGGTTACAGTGAATAAGCCTGACCACTACAAGTTTTCTTTGTTTTACGCTCCCACTTTTAATAGCAACACAACAAGAGAAGCAATTAATGCAATGAGAGGCAAAGGGGTCGTAATAACAGTATCAATAATAATTAAAAGCTAAACATAAAAGTTGGAAAAGAAGTAAAGCGGTAAAATTAATAAACATTAAGACACAAGATTTAGAAAAAAACTACAACATAGTAAGCTGCTGCTATTACTCTGACAGTTGTCTTGATAATCTCATCTCTCTGTGTTTATATGGTATGGGAACTTAAATGGATGCACATATAAATGAATGACTGGTGTGATGTGTTGCAACTGAATTCCAGCCATCATCGAACATTTGCAGCAGTAGATCAATAATTATCATGTGCATTTTGGTTTAGGAGTCCTGTGCCGCCGGATTTAACTTGTATTGAATCTAATTTTATATTGCTTTAAGTACATTATATATATATATACATTGTGTAATTAATTACTATTTTAGGTGTATTATATGTATGAATGATTTAAAACTTGGCGATGAAGTACGTTACCTGCCCTGTCTACATACTTATCATCGTATATGTATTGATGAATGGCTTATGCGTTCATTTAGTTGTCCTACATGCCTTTTAAATTTAGAACCTGATACTTCACTGACTACAACAACAGTAACGGCACCAAGAACACAAATTCCGCTATCATCAGAAAATACAATTACACCGACAGAGACGTGTGGTTCACCTCGAACAACAAATAATACTACTAACCTGGTTACATCATCTCCAGAAGTTGTAGTATCTCCCGAGTTTAATCAATCATTAGCAAATGATTCCTACGCAAATGTCAACTAATACTCAATTAATATAATATTGATCATTGACATGTTCCAATTATCTGTGATATATGTGTATATGTAACTGAGATATGTTTCTATCACAATCTGCCTTCCATCTAATTCCTACTTTTTGCTTTATTCGTTTTGTGCATTTGTTTACTATGCTATTGATGAATTAAACTTCAACTATATGTGATTATAATTAACCAAGAATGTATAGATTATTATTTCTATTACCAATTGTTACTATTATTAGTAGTATTGTCTTTATTGCATAATAATTCATCACAAGCACTATTATTTCTTCATTTATTTCACTATAGAAATGGATTGATTATCATGTATACATATATACATACAATACAAAATGAATGCTCAATTTCTATTATTTATTTAAGGCTTTACTTTTTAATTGAAATATTCATTGTTCATATGTACTTACTTACGCCTGTCACTCCCAATGGAGCATAGGCCGCCGACCAGCATTCTCCAACCCACTCTGTCCTGGGCCGTCTTTTCTAGTTCTATCCAGTTTTTGTTCATTCTTTTCATGTCTGTCTCCATTTCTCGGCGTACTGTGTTCTTTGGCTTTCAGGATTCCATGTGAGGGCTTGTCTTGTGATGCAGTTGGGTGATTTCCTTAAAGTGTGTCCTATCCAATTCCAGCGCTTCTTCCTCCACTGGATGGAATCTGGTTTGTTATGTCCCATAGTAACTTGTTGCTGATAGTGTCTGGTCAGCGAATATATTTACAGTAATGAATAAATAAATATTTATCTATTTACTAATATTCATCATAGTTTTATGTTTTCTTCTTTTTATTTCTTTATTCATATGATTGATTTTTTTTTTGTAATTTAGTCTCTTTTTTCTTGTTGTCGTCGTCGCTGTTGCTCATTCTTTCATCTATAATAATAATATTTGCCAAGATAATGATGATCATTATTATTCAGTCAGTAAGTCAGTTAGCTACAACGTTTGTTTCTATTCAATTTGTGTTTTGTTTGTTTGCCCTTTTTATTTCTTTATAAACTAATTTCTATGTTATTTTTTCTTCTTATTTTGTTGTTGTGTATAACAATGGTAATAACAATAACTATGCTTGTTATCATTTAAAGAATTTTATAAATCTTTTACATTATATATCTTTTTATTAGTCTTTATATGGATGTATATAGACATATGTATAAGTTTAAATGTTGTACCCCTCTGGTTTATCTTCTATTTTATGTGGTTGGCTTCGGTTTTTCTTTTTGTTTTTCTTTTTTCTTCTTCTTGAACATTTAATAGTTATATATATAAATATAATGATGGTTTAAACTTGATCCCTGTGATAATGATCCATTTATTTGTTATTTTAAACAACCACCAAAAAAATCATCATAAAACTTTAAATTGTAGTTTATCTTAAGTGTTTGTCGATTCCCCTTTCTTTCTTTATGTATATGTGTGTAGGTGATGATAAAGAAGCGCCTTAAAAGATTATAACTAATGATGAGATGTTTCCTTTTCCTTTATAAACGGAGGGTTTGTTGTTGTTGCTGTGTCTCATTATTTTCTATTCGAATCCTTAAACTGTTTTCCCTAGTTAGTTACATAATTATGTACCAACAGTAATAGGAAACTAATTTCTGTTTTTGAAGAGGGAGGGGGGGGGAAATATTTATTCGATACTGTTGTGGCACGTTTCTTTTTAAAAAAAGGAACAAGATATTTATTTATTTGATTAATTTATTATTTCATTTATTTTAAACAATAAAACAAAACACAATCCTAATGTGTTGTACCAATGTTATGACATAATTTGAGTCATTGTTCTCCCTGTTTTGAAGTAACTACTTTTATGAATATGATGTTCATCTTGTTGTGTTAAGGAGGTGTGGCAACATATGTGAGGATATTGTAGCTGACTGATTGACTAGTTTGATATGGTTACTATATTTTTTACTTAAGCCTGTTACTCCCAATGGAGCATAGGCCACAGACCAGCATTCTCTAACTCACTCTGTTCTCACCCTTCCTTTCTAGTTCTATCCAATTTTTGTTCATTCTTTTCATATCTGTCTCCATTTTGTTGGCGTAATGTGTTAGTCACTACATTACATTTGTAATTTTAAAGTTTTCGACAATTTGTTATTCTGTTAGATGTTTCCCCTTTGTTTGTATTGTGATGTAGTATATATATGCAAATGGTGTATATGTTAATGAATTGAACAGGATTATTCATCGTTTTGTATATATATATATATAGATATATGAACTTGATTGTTGTTTATTTTGTATGGAATGATAGATTTCTTGATGTATTATGATCATTTTGATTTGATCGTGTGTTCTTTAACTTCATTGATGAAGCTTTCAATGGATTATTCTGGTAGAAACATTGTCGATGCTTACTTCACCCAGAAGAAAGTTATAATTTCAAATGATTTTACAAGTGCTTAACCAATTCATTCTGTTAATGACATTGTCTTTGATTAGATTCTTCAAAGATTCTGTTCTTTTCATTTTATCTTTGCATTCCTAGTGACTACCTTGTTTGTTATTGACTTATTGGGCATTTGATCCGTTAACACGTTTTTGTTTGTTTGTATACATTGATAAATTGGGCTTGGAATAATGTTTTAAATGTTGATCAATATATTTAAGATATGGGATTAATCTGATAGACGGGGATTCATCTTAATTTTTTGCTTGTTTATCGATACATAGAACATGGTTTATTAAGACAAGGTAGTTAGAAAAAGATTATGTTACATCATCGACGACAGTTTTGTAGACAAGTTAATGTGAACGTAAAAATGCTTTGCAAACATTTTCCGGAGAATTAATCTAAGTTCAGCCTTCTCGTGGCGGGAGTGTTGTTTACGAAATTCAGAGGACGAAAAGTCAATGTCCGGCGCTTTAACCGGGATGGTGGAAACGGAAAGTCCACCTAGGGCAGTTGGAAAACCCTGATTCAAAACCGATGGTGCACAAGGGCTCCAGGATCCTGAGGGAATAAATGGCGTCTGAACCAATCGTTGGTCACCATCTACCATGGGATTGCATCTCCTCACGATGCTCCACTGCCTTGTGGATCAGACCTGTAGGTCAAAGGCTCCTGGTGTGGTCCCCTAAGAAAACCACCTGCTTTAGTTTGGGCTGTATCTGGGCAGCATCACAGCCCTCATACAAATCAAATGTGATTTGTGTGGTACATATATATCTGGTGCCCCCTTTGTACCAATATTTATGTGTTTGAATAAATAAAAAATGGGAATTAATATTAACATTACTTGTCCAACTTCTAATGTACATCATCATCAATCCAAGGATCAAACGCATGACTTTCAGGCCTCATGATGAGCGGGATACCTTTACTACACCAATGTCGAAAATGAGATAGGTATGTCATTAAGGACAATAAATAGTGATTTCTCATTGACTAGAATAAGGAACGTAGACTATGCAATAACAAGTGGTCTGGAAGTATTTCTATTCTTACGGGAATTAAAGGTTCTGTGTTTTATCTCTACTGAGGGGTCCTATACTAAGATGAAAGAAGTTGCCTATTGTCCCTTTGGTCTCCAGTAGTTGTGAAGAACAATCTCCGCATTCTCAGCCAAAAGTATTCTCCATCATTTGTAGTCAAGCTTTTTGCCCTTAATATTTATTTGTTATGTGTAAAATTGCTCCTCATTCATTGACTTTTATTCATGATCTGGGATAGTGTAGTGAAGGAGAATTCAGATGGGGAAAACAAATCTATTGTTTAATACTAAATCACAGAGTTCTATTGTAAAATGTGAAAACTATACGTTCAATGCTCCATTTGTAAATCCTCCATCAACTGTCTCAAACTTCATCACCATAACAATTATTCTCTGTTCCCATTCTCTTCGATTCGATCTTTTCAATCTCCTGTTGTCAGGCATTCCAATTCTAATTGGTGTTACATACTGCTTATATCTGTCGGCGTAAGTAGCATACACCACATTAGGACTGTTCCATTCGGACTTCTTTAAAAAGGTACTTTTATTAATATTTCAGTATTCAAATAGTTTAGACGTAGTTGGAAAGAAATAATCGAATGGATAATGTATAAAGGCTAATGCACGCGTTTGTAAAATAAGTTATATGTCATTGTGTCTTATATTAAATGGTAGAATTCCGGTAACAAATAACTTAACATTTGATCAGACAATCTATATACAGCACTCTCTGTTTTCATAATAATAATGACACTTATAGTATGTACTTTGTTTAAGGTCACTGTTAAGTAACTTATACACCATCACGGTCGTATTTTCAATGTTATGCTACAAACTGTATGACACAATGATAGTGAATCGTCTGGTTTTTATGATATTTGTTTCTAACTTACTTAAGTGCCCTTTTCTTAGTCAGTTGGTGGTATGAATAGGTTGATATTTTATTTTAATAGTACCATCCAATGTAAATATTTTTACGATCTGACAAATTAAAGAATAAACTAAACCTTTGGGTGGTGTTATAATCGAATTTGGAATTTAGTTACTACTATGATCTAGTACGTAACATAGTCAACTATATTAGTGAAAGATAAGTGTGTAGGGAACTGGTTTCCCCAAATAAATAGTAATTACGGCTACATAGTGTCAATAAACTGTCGAAGTAAATCAGTTAGGGAACTTGCAAATAGTTAATTTGGATTTTGAAAAAAAAATTGGTCATCATCAATATTTTCATTGTTGAAAGCATCAGTCAATTGAAGCTAGACCACCAGAGAAAACCTGGAAGCACTGGACGGCCGTTTCGTCCTATTGTGGGACTCCTCAGTTGCCGTCCAGTGCTTCCACGTTTTCCTTGGTGGTCTAGCTTCAATTGACTCATGCTTTCAACAATCAAAATACTGAAATCTCCACAAAACCCCTTCTGATAATAACATCATCAATATATTTGAATTGTGATTAATAGTGAAATCTAGAACATTTGTGTGGTGTATTCAACTGATTAGCCATAACCTGAATATATTAAAACTTTTAGCTAAAAGGCAATATCGAAGCCAACTTTCTGGATGAATACCCAGCACAGGTTGATCAAAATTTATAACTAAATGTTCACAATAGATGAACACAATGTTCAGTTGTTGACCATAGCCCCCACAAGCCTGTGTACAAGGTTGAGATGCTATATAGCACTAAAATATTATGTTTGATTTTCTTGATGTATCACTTCTTACACTAAATTAAACCACATAAATTGATATGAATCACTCCTGGCAGTTGAAATTAGGTGTCACGGGTAACTACTCACTTACGCCCGTTGCTCCTAATGCAGCATAGGCCGCCTACCAGCATTCCCCAACCCACTCTGTCCTCGGCCTTCCTTTCCTAGTTCTATCCAGTTTTTGTTCATTCTTCTCATGTATGTCTTCATTTCTCCGCGTGATGTGTTCTTTGGTCTTCTTCTTTGACCTTCGGGATTCCATGTGAGAGCTTGTCTTGTGATACAATTTGGTGATTTCCTCAATGTGTGTCCTAAACACTTCCAGCGCTTCTTCCTCATTTCTTTCTCCGCTGGAATCTGGTTTGTTGTCTCCCACAGTAGGTTGTTTCTGAAAGTATCTGGTCAATGGATCCGAAGTATTTTGCGTGTACAACTGTTAATAAACACTTGTATCTTTTGCATGATGATGGCTTTCGTAGTTCTCCGCTAACCAGAAAATTATTCAAACGGGTAACTAACTATCTTGGAAATAGTCTTCATATCGTACACGTTAGATATTCTTGCAGTGTTGAAGATTCTGGAAAGTATGTGAAGTGTCTTTCAAAATTCTGTTGACTGTCATTTGTCATACTACTTTATGGAGTGGGGTATTTATATAGCTTATATTTCATTATCGTCACAAAAACTTGAAGGATTGGCTGAGATTAATTTGCGAATCATTGTAATTGTGTAAGATTATGGTTTGGCATTTATTTTTAACAGTTCCATACAATGAAGTATACTTTAAACTGTTATGGTTTGAGTAGTCAAATATTATCCTCAACGATTAGACAATATATCCGGTTAGACGTTTAGCACATAAGCATATGAATAGTTTTTGGTTTATATCTACTCTCAATTGTTACATTGTTTAAAGGTGATGGATTTTCTATTGGTCGCGGAATGTATTGGGAGTACTAAACCAGCTGACTGTATAGCAACTCAGATACAATTGAGTTTGTTTGCATCTAATTCAGTTAAGCCCTTTTGTTAACTTATTTAATGGACAGTCATTCATACAATAACAGCCCATCTATACCATTTCACTTTTATTATATACGCTTGAACATTGCTTACTGCCTACGCATATATTCATTCCGCTAGCATTATTATTAATCGCTTATTTGATCCGATAATTCATGCTTTTCCGCTTATATATATATGTACATCTTAATCCTGTTTACTGCTCTACTGCTCTTGCCCTGCTTGCTCTCTGCTCTGCTCTGTATTACGCTACACCGTACTGTATATGCTTACTCATTCATCCGGCTCTATGGCACTGCTTTTTCATGCTTGTTTGACGTACCTGTAATATTGGATAACTGTGTGTGGTTCAGCAATAAACACGATCAACCCTTCGTATTCGTCTTCTGATTTATACATCGTTAGGACGTTGTCGAGTAACGGTTATCAAGACGAACAATATACGAAGCTTAGGGATAGTACCGAATATCGACCACCACAGAATTGGAGGCCTCGCCGAGATCTCACAAAACAATTTTCGACGATATAATCTAATCCCGAAAATTCAAAGCACTTCGTCTCAAATCGGATTATTATTTGTATCATAATCATAATTGTGGATTTATTAGATCCTAACTCACAAACATTGAATTTAACGATTATATTCATACTAAATAACGATCATTCACAAACAATTGATATATTGGTGCGATTTAGTAAGTCTGTTCCATTTTATAAATTGTACCATTTATTATTATCATTGTTTCTGTCCGTCTATTTTTTTTGTGACATCTATATCATATTTGTGTACTACTCAAAAATTTTTTTTTGTAAGCATGTCTTCCGAAAACACTATGTCAAGTGTACAGCAAACTTCGTCCGTGAGAACTCTTAACCTTCCAGTCCCCTCTTTTAAGTTCACCGACCCTCAGCTGTGGTTCATTAGACTCGAAAACTATTTTCTGGCTAGTCGTATTAACTTACAAAGAGATAAATTCGGCCTCACAAGCACTCTCCTCCCAGACGAAGTAGCAGAAAGCGTACGAGAGGCGTTATCTAAACCGGATACTGAAAGGCCATACGATGTACTAAAGCAGGCAGTAATTAAAGCAGTCGCACTAAGTGACCAACAAGCTGTTGAGCAGCTTCTCAACCAGGTACAAATGGGGGATAGAACTCCATCACAGTTAAAAACTAATATGAAAAGTCTACTAGGTGATAGAAAAATAGACAATAACTTATTTTATCAACTGTGGCTTCGCCGACTCCCGTCCAATATTCAGCAAATCTTAACTGTTGGAGATACTGACGCTGACATAGACAATATAGCGAAAATAGCTGATAAAATATACGAAAGAGCAAAACAAGCAAGCCCTCAATCACACAGCGTGACAGTAGACGATAGAATCAGTACTCTGCAGAAAGAGATAGATGTTTTATGCCACAAGCTCACAGAGTTGACCCAGAGCGAGAGACCACGAAAATTATCACGAGTTGGCACGCGCGAGAGAAGCCGATCAGCTTCCAGAAGACGCGCAACTCCGCTGATATGTTGGTATCATCAAATGTATGGTTACAGAGCAAGAAAATGCTTACAACCTTGTAGATTTAGCACGGCAAGTAAGCGGTACCCTCGGTTGTCCATGGCAACGCCTGCAGCGAACACAAAGCCCTCAAACAGCCGCCTATTTTATATACAAGACCGAATGACAGGCACTCAATTCTTGGTGGACACGGGGGCTGAAATTAGCGTAGTACCCCCAGTATGTGACGACAAAAGAAACCTTAACACTTCATTGGTTCTAAAAGCGGCTAATAAGTCAGATATTAAAACATATGGCAAACGAATGTTATCCTTAAATTTCGGACGAGGCGCGACATACCGCTGGGATTTTATCATAGCAGACGTATCGGTACCTATAATAGGCATCGATTTCTTATGCAATTTCGATTTACTAGTAGACTCACGGCGCCACAGACTAATAAACGGTACCCATACTACTTCGATTACGGGAATACTTACAGAATCTATTTCTATGAACCTAGTGGTAGATAAGAGCCGCAAAGACCCACGCAAAGTATTGTTAAACGAGTTTCCAGAGCTTTTAAAAGTAACGTACAATAAAACAGATCTCAAGCATACTATCCTACACCATATTATAACCAACGGACCGCCGGTTAATGCAAGACCAAGAAGATTAGACCCAAAAAGGCTAGCAATAGCAAAGCAAGAATTCGACAAGTTAATGAGGCTGGGCATAATAAGGCCTTCGAACAGCCCGTGGGCATCCCCATTACACATGGCTCCGAAAAAGAGCGAAGAATTAAGACCATGTGGAGACTATCGAGCACTTAATAAGCAAACAATGGCCGATAGATACCCTATACCACACATCCATGATTTTACCTACAGTATAGAAGGCGCTACAGTATTTTCAAAGATTGACTTAGTTAGAGCGTATTATCACATCCCAGTCGCTCCACAAGACATACCAAAAACAGCAGTAACAACCCCTTTTGGGCTATATGAATTCTTACGCATGCCTTTCGGACTGACTAATGCAGCACAAACATTTCAACGGTTTATTGACCAGGTCATCAGAGGCTTACCTGGAGTATACGCATACATAGACGATTTACTAGTAGCCAGCACCACTATGGACGACCACATACAGCAACTACGGCAATTATTCGCGCGACTAAGAGATCATGGTATTTCCATAAACATTGAGAAGTGTGAGTTTGGAAAAGGATCCTTACAGTTCCTTGGACACATGGTAACTTCTCAAGGTATCACACCGATCTCTACAGAAATGGATACCATTAGAGACTATCCGTTGCCCGATACACGAAAGAAATTACGACGATTTCTGGGACTAATAAATTATTACAGACGTTTTATTCCGAATTGTGCGGCAATACTTCAACCACTGACCGATGCGTTACGGGGACACTCCCGGACATTCCAATTATCAGCAGAGGCAATACAGGCCTTCGAGAACGCCAAGAAGGCACTCAACAAAAAGACGACATTAGCTAGAAGAAAGAGCGAAGCACCGTTAGCTATCATGACAGATGCATCGAATGTGGCGGTAGGAGCTGTTTTACAACAGTTAGTAAATGGCACATGGGAACCGCTTTCATTCTTCTCAAAGAGACTGAATCCTACGCAAACGAGATATAGTACTTTCGGAAGAAAATTACTAGCAATTTACTTGGCAATAAAACATTTTCGACATATGGTAGAAGGCATAGATTTTGCAGTTTACACAGACCACAAACCACTCACGAACGCACTAAGCGCAAAGCAAGATAATTACTCTCCGAGGGAGATCAGACAATTAGAGTTTATTTCCCAGTTCACTTCTGATATACGATATATTACAGGCCAAGAAAACGAAGTAGCTGACGCACTATCAAGAACGACGATAAATACTCTCGTCCAGTCCGAAATCGATTATCGCGAATTAGCAGAATTACAAAATATAGATGTCGAGTTAAACAGACTGAAGTCTGACAATACAACCTCTCTGGTACTAAAAGAAACTTCAATCGAAAACGTGAGTATTATGTGCGATATTTCTACGGGCCGACCAAGACCATTTATTCCGAAGCCTCTAAGACGAAAGGTTTTCGACACTATGCATAACATATCACATCCTGGGATAAAGGCCACAATCAAATTAATCAGCGAACGTTTTGTATGGCCAAGTATGAACCGGGATGTCCGTAATTGGACGCAAGCTTGCATAAAATGCCAAAAAGTTAAAGTTCATCGTCACACCAGTTCCGCAATAGGTCCTTTTCGTCATCCTGATAGCAGATTTGAGCATATACATATTGACATTGTAGGACCGCTGCCGATTTCAAACGGCTTTAGTTATATTTTTACCTGCATTGATAGATTTACGCGATGGCCTGTAGCAGTACCCATAAAAGACATTTCGGCCGAAACTATAGCCAAAACCTTAGTAGAGCATTGGATCTCTCATTATGGTGTGCCTGCACACATTACAACCGATCGGGGAGCCCAATTCGAGAGCCACCTCTTTCAACAACTCACTGAACTCCTAGGAATCAAGCGTATTCGGACAACATCTTACCATCCGATGGCGAATGGTATGGTAGAAAGATTACATCGGCAACTCAAAGCATCTCTTACATCTGTTATTAGCAATAATGATTGGGCCAGCAAGCTCCCATTAGTCATGTTAGGTTTAAGATCAACAATTAAACAAGATATAGGATGCTGCCCAGCAGAGTTGGTTTATGGAACCACTTTACGTCTTCCAGGAGAATTTTTCACCTCAAGTAAAAGTGTTCCAACTGATTTAGCCAGCTATGTACAACGTCTAAAGCAGCATATGGGTAATCTAAGAGTAACACTTCCGAGGCAACATCAACAACGTGTGTATATACCAAAACAACTGAGCGACAGTACCCATGTGTTTATTAGAAGGGATAATGTGCAGCGTCCCTTACAACCAGCTTACGATGGTCCATTTAAAGTTATTAGAAGAAATGATAAAACTATTACAATAGATAAGGCCGGAAAAACGGATGTAATTAGCATAGACCAAGTCAAACCAGCTTTTATCGAAGCTGACGATCAGCCAGTATATACAGATCATTCGAAAATCGTCGAGTCACCGAAACGTGATTCTCAATCATCAACGACATCGACGAACAAAAACGAAGAGAAACCAGTAACGACAAGATATGGTCGAAGAGTAAGATGGCCTCAACGATACATAGCTACGATTTTGAACTAATAATTTCTTTCGCATATTCAGATGTAAATTTATTTCCTCTTCGTTGTGTATGTGTACATCGAAAACTTTAATTTATCTATTATTATAGTCAACAAAGTTTGCATATTCCAATGTAAATGTATATAAGCCTCTAAAATTACTCACACATTAATTTGATCTGATATTTTATCTGGCCTCACGCATATATACGAACTCAAACTTACACGTACTTGTAGTAATTCACACGATAGTTCTATCATACATCTTAATTTCATAAATTTTGATATTTACTGTCCTGTTAAGTTTAACATTTTTTTTTTTTATCGCAAACACAGACACTATTTTGTATCTATGTTTGCTGGGGGGGAGCTATTATAGCAACTCAGATACAATTGAGTTTGTTTGCATCTAATTCAGTTAAGCCCTTTTGTTAACTTATTTAATGGACAGTCATTCATACAATAACAGCCCATCTATACCATTTCACTTTTATTATATACGCTTGAACATTGCTTACTGCCTACGCATATATTCATTCCGCTAGCATTATTATTAATCGCTTATTTGATCCGATAATTCATGCTTTTCCGCTTATATATATATGTACATCTTAATCCTGTTTACTGCTCTACTGCTCTTGCCCTGCTTGCTCTCTGCTCTGCTCTGTATTACGCTACACCGTACTGTATATGCTTACTCATTCATCCGGCTCTATGGCACTGCTTTTTCATGCTTGTTTGACGTACCTGTAATATTGGATAACTGTGTGTGGTTCAGCAATAAACACGATCAACCCTTCGTATTCGTCTTCTGATTTATACATCGTTAGGACGTTGTCGAGTAACGGTTATCAAGACGAACAATATACGAAGCTTAGGGATAGTACCGAATATCGACCACCACAACTGTTAGATATACAATGGCTGTTGATAGTAAACCTTAGAACGGAACTTTATAACAGTTGGTATGCGTCAGCAAGGCATATAAACAATACTGACAGACTCATATTTAATTAAACCCAGTATTACAGTTGTGTCCTAGGGCCCGATGGATTTACGATTTACCGCTCCTATGGTATACGAAAGCCCACTATTTAATGAAGAGACTACATGAGTAGGAACGTTTACAGCGTATATAAATCTTAGGCATGCATATAATTATTATTCTAACCCAGACAAGGACATGTAGGTCGACATCTGTAGTAGGTACACAGTTGACTTCCTTTAATAACCTGCCTCAGTTATAATTTCATTCCAACCCATTGACTCTGGCTTAGCTTGTGAATACAGACACTTGATATTATCTATACTCGGTCAACCTATCAGTTACAGTTAAAGATATTACTATTCGGTTATTCGTGTTACAACCAATCTGTCCTCGAATTGAACTGTTCACACTAATTATTTCCATACTTGTTCAGTCTCCACTGATGATCGATCAAGCCGTAATGATTCCACTAGTCGGTGACTGCAGATACTCCATATTAATGAGTCCCAAAAAAAATTAAATTAGCACTGAGAGCTTCTTGTTGATTGCTTTCATTTAATAGAACTCAAAACAAACTGTATTAAGATATCCAAACATATTACATTATGACTCCATTGCGATTCACTCAATCAGCTCTAAGGACAACAAGATATGCTAATGATCACTACTAACTGATTGATTGAGGTAAAGTAAACACTTACATCATGAAATACCACCTTATGTTTTCTAATATGTACACTACCTGTTGTGTAATTCTAGCCATCGAAGAATTTTAAAGGGGTCAACGTGAAGATATTATTCATCATGAATTGATATCCCTCAGAAAATGTACAAAAACTTGGGAGTACCGAACAGTAAGTTTCGTTCCAGTTACCTTATCAGTAGATGCCTGTAACCACTGGAGGGGTCGAAAACTATGCCTCATAGTCTTATATGGAGTGGACGAGTTCTTTGTATCATTGATACAAAATCTAGCATTTTACATTTTCAACATCACCTAATTCTCGATACGTTTCAAGGTTAACTTCACCTAAGATTTAACGATTAGTCAAGTAGTCTTCTATATAGAGTTTTGTAAAGATCAAACAAATTCACAGATAGTGTTCATCAGTTGACGACTTAAATTAGGGTTTTGTCGATAGCCAGAGAGCACTGTACAGCTGTTCCATCTTAGTATGAGGTCCTACGGTAGTATGTACTTAGAGCATTCTGGTCCCACTAATAGCGTTTCACTATTAGACAGCTGCGTTGACATCCATTGGTACGTATTTCGAAATGGTACGTATTCGAAATATGGTGAGACAATCATCCAACGGCACTGGTGAAGGATATTTCACTCTTCATATGTCTGAAGCCAACTCTGTCATGACTTTCCTCGAAGTTCTAGTGAGAAGCGATGGTCAGTGGAGTTCAATCGTATCGGGTCTGAGGGAGTAGACCACCGAAGACGATGGAAGATGGCCACGCAATATCGTAGGTTAGTTGAAGTTAGGTATTAAGACCGTTAGATGCTTGGTCATTTTTCTCCAGATCAAGCGTTTAAGCAAAAGATCCTGAGTTCTATTCATGCTTGAGGAATTGTGAATTTACACTTCCGAGGAGACCCATGCTAGGACGAAACGACTGTTTAGTGCTTTTAAGTTTTCGATGATGGTCTAATATTGTTCAGTTTACAAATTCTTTTAAAATTCGGCAATCAATTAAAGTTTGATAGTCGTTGGATTCCAACTCTAATCTGTTTTTTTAAAGTACACAGTTGATTGTATAGGATGTGAAAAATAAACAATACTATTTTCGACCTTGTACATTAGTGTCATCTGAAAATAACCTAATGTTCTACCTAAACACACCAGTAATAAAGGGAGTAATTTATAAATACTAAAACACAAAATCAAAGATCAACAGTTTCGAGCTGTCATGGTTCACTCCATGAACTGATAGTTATTATTATTTAGTTATTTATTTACACACCTAAATATTGGTACAAACGGGCACCAGATATATATGCGCCACACAAATCTCATTTCATTTGTGTGAAGACTGTGATGCTGCCCACGTACAGCCCAAACTGAAGCAGGTAGTTTTACAAGGGGGCCACATCAGGAGCCTTCAACCTAAAGGCCTAATCCACAAGGCAGTGGAGCATCGTGAGGAGATGCAATCCCATGGTAGCTGGTGACCAACAACTGGTTCATACGCCATTCGTTCCTTGAGGATACTGGAGCACATGTACACCATTGGTTTGGAATCAGAGCTTTCCAACTCCCCTAGGTGGACTTCCCGTTTTCACTAACCCGGTTAATGCGCCGGACATTCGATTTCGTCCTCTCAATTTGGTAAACAACAGTAATGCCACGAGAAGGCAGTGAATAGGACTTCCCTGGCAGAGGCTGTATACGCGTGGCCATGTGAGAGGATTTCGAGAGGGAGAGGAGACTCTCTCCAGGGCATTCGGGGGCAAGATAATTATTAAGTTCTATGCCGTACATGAAATAATATGTCCAGCGCCGATAACCATATCAGCAAATGAAATCAAATTAGCTGTTCAGTATTTTCTGCCTTTCATTAATTCTCTAACGGATATATGTTTGAAATGATAAACTTAATGATGAACTGACAATTCAACGCTATCGATGGCAATGATGGAGGATATGAAGTACATAGTTTATATTTCGATAAATATTTTTGTTTATAAGTATGCTAATGATATTGTCTGAATAACTCTATTGACCTTTATGGTTTGATAAATTAACGAGTAGAATGGAAATATTGTTATTATTAGTCGTAGTGGTAGTAGTAGTAGTAGCAGTAGTCGTAGGAGTAGGAGTAGTAGTAGTCGTAGTAGCAGTAGTCGTAGGAGTAGGAGTAGTAGTAGTCGTAGTAGCAGTAGTCGTAGGAGTAGGAGGAGTAGTAGTAAATGACATTTTTGGCTTTCAGATGTACCTCTGACTGATCATCAATGTTATATGATTAATTAAATCGTAGTCACAATATTTCAGCTAGCAATTTTATTTTGTAACTAAAATATGTTTACAGCATATTTAATATTTGTCGTGTTGATTGATTACTAATCTGGATTGAGTTAAGTAGTATGTTTGATGAATATTGATTATATTCCCTGTGTTATATGAGAATCACAACTATTTGACCATATTTTATTATTTATTTAAACACATAAATATTGGTACAAATGGGCACCAGATATATATGCACCACACTTTGCGCGAAGGCTGTGATACCGTTCAGGTGCTCAAACTGAAGCTGGTGGTTTTCTTAGGGGACCACATCCGAAGCCTTTGACCTAAACGTGTGATCCACAAGGCAGTGGAGCATCGTGAGGACATGCAATCCCATAGTAGATGGTGACCAACAATTGGTTCAGACGCCATTTGTTCCTTCAGGATACTGGAGTGCATGTGCACCATTGGTTTTGAATCAGGGTTTGCCAACTCCCCTAGGTGGACTTTCCGTGTCCACTAACTCAGTTAAAGCGCCGGATATTCGCTTTTCGTCCTTTCGATTTCGTAAACAACACCCCGGCAAAAAAGAAGGCAGTGAATAGGAATCCCCTGGCAGAGGCTGTATACACGTGGCCATATGAGAGCATTTCGAGAGGTAGAGCTGACTCTCCCCACCCTCTGCCGTACCAGGGCATTTGGGGGCTAAAGTATGGCAACTGTCTGTTGCAGTGTGGAAGTGCCACCATATGGTGGTTTTGATAAAAAAATATGTACGAGTTTCAAGCTGTTAAGTGATGTTTCCTATCGGATACAAACTAGAATCACTAAATCTCACAGTCTTAGATGTTACCGCTGACTTATTCAGTCCACAACAACCCTCTTTCGGACTGAGGTGTTAACATTTATTGATCACTTAGTTGAGACTAGTTTCATAATTTTCTAGTCTTTAGTGCTGCTCAGTTTCTATCAATAACGTATAACGTATGTCTCAAAAAGATCTACGGTCTACGTCATATTCTAATCCTTTAACTCGAATCACCAGCGAGAACGGCAGGAAGACCTAACAAACGGCAAAGGATATTACAGTCTTATAAATCCTTGCAACTAAAACAAGATAAAGTGGTCGTTTAGTATATAAACATAAAGAATAGTGAATAGAAAATGTCTTCTACTATAAGCAAAGATGAATGATGACTGGCAGTAGAATCCAGAACTCACGTTTCGTCCGATTTCGGACCCGTAAGTTGGATGTACGTGTGTCTCAAAGTTGATGTTCTCTCACAGGCTCCAAACCAATACTGTTTGATTCAAACGCCATCACCTTATCTATCTAACTACGTGGTCTAAATAGCTACTATCTTGTGAAATAAGGCAAAGTCTGAGTCATTTATATTGGTTATTTGTACCTTCCAACTGATACTGAAGACTGCAGTAGATCAGTCTTTTTTTGAGGCACACATACTGAATAAGAGACTGACCAATTACAGTCTTAAAAATTAATGGATAGTTTCAAATAACCAATATAAATGAAAAGAAAGGAAACTTGTTAAAATACTTTGAGCTGAGAATTCTATATGATACTGAGAATACAATATTGAATAAAACTAATAATATATAAAATAATGATATTGTGGTGTTGGTTACTTATATTCATATAAGTAGTATGTAACGATGGAAGTCAGTCAGTCAATCACAACGTAGAACTTCGTACGTACGTACATCAGTTCGAGTTGCCATACCACATTAGCACAGAGATGCAGTTGTCGATTCAAATCCCATAGTGGTAGAAGTAGTAGGAGTATAATCAGAAATCCAAAAGATTAGGGTTTGAAGAAATTATTGAAGGAGTATAGTACAGTACCGTTGCTGCTACCTTGACGTGGTGGTCGGGCTTGCCTATCATGATGATCCAATCGAGCTATGCTGGCTGGAACAATCTTTCCTCAAGGTCCTACCATGGCAGACAGGTCGGTTGAAGAGCGGTGAGACTAAAAGCAGCAAACCCAAGGTCCGAAGGCGAAGTCGTACTGCTGACTGTACAGAGGTGTGAAAGCAGTAAGGTGTTTCCTTCAGACAACCAGCATGACAGTGATGCTGCCTTCCCACAAGGAGGGGTGGGGTTAGAAAAGGTCGACCCTAAAAATGCACACCTCGCCTTATCCCACGGATTTCCGTCTCCGGCGGTAAGGACTTTTGAAGAACGGAGCTAACACATCAAAAATCCCCCACAAAAAGGCCGTGCGTGACCGGCCTCAAGCAGATGTCCTTTGGGCTCTGCGGTCACGCTCCCAGGTCATTAAGACCAACACTAATACAACTTCTTTTTCAGGTCCCTCAAGAAATACCCTTCCACGGTGTGGGCAGCCGGGAAGTGATACTAGCCCTCATACCCTTAACTGCACACAAGACCAAGTTGGTCGCTTTCAAATCCTTGTAACGATGGAAACGATACATAAAAATTTATGAACAACAATAATAATCGTAGACAATGGATTGATATTTGAAAAAGAAACAGTCAAGTTGGAGACAATGAAATTGTAATTTTACAAATTAACTATTTACAATGTGGTTCTTAGATTTTAGTGAGATAGTTTGTAATTTCTGTGTCGAATACATTCAAATTGTCCTCATTCATCTTCTTGTTCCCTATAGTATTAGTAGTATATAATAGTTCTATTGAGTAGGTAGATTTCTCCCTCATCAACCAATAAATTAAAAATTATACTTTAATTATTACCTCTTCATAGAATGCATGATTTGAAAAAGCAATAAATAGAAGATAATATGAATTCACTTGGTATTGTTTACTTGTATCTTCCCATTGCTATTTAGTACTGCAATTGATTAGTCTCATGTTGATATATGTACATCGTGTGCGGATTGTCTTGGTATTGCTTCAAGTTACAAGCTTTATAAGCAAATATATGGATAGTAGCTAGCAGTGGAATCCAGTTTGACGTGCGTTTGGTCCTATTTGGGACTCGTCAGCTGGATGTGCCTTCATCTCAGAGTTAACGTGCTATACAAGCCCAAATAGCTTATTCTATCTTCTGGATAGATTATTTTATTTATTCTACTTGATTCACATTTTGACCTTGTTAATCATTCAATTATCAACCTTGACTGTCTTTAAATGAGCGTATATATGTGTGAACACTTCTTATCCTATTCATCACATGTTGTCTATAGTTTATTTGTATTCGGCGATAAACATTGATTAACTCTTGATTAAATGAAGTTGGCTCACATACCTTTTCCATTGCACGTTATGTCATTTCGCTATCTTCTCTTGATTCTTTTCGCTTCTGTCACTTCATTCCTCTGATTGTCTGTTTAGATCAATGAATGTACAAAACATGCATATTCATGAATCCATTCTCTTATTTGATTAATTTAATTCCATTATTCGCCAATACAAGTTAAATCAATGATTATATAAGAGGATTGACAACATGTGTATTTCAATAATGTCATAACTTGTAGGCTGAGCGCCGTGTTAATGTATAACGTGATAATATCATCAATTAGATCAGTGGTTTATCAATCGGAGCAATGACGCATAAAACCCATATGAGCAATCTTAAGTATTTATCGGTTCCGCTTTCTGCCTAGCCTAGTCAGTTAAGTCCAGAACACCAATAACAGCCTGTGCAATATCAATCGTCATATTTTAGACATACTTGGTTTATATACCAAATAAACAGACTATATGGTACCATAAAATAAGAAAACAACATTTCTACAAGATTCAGTCAAATGTGGCTGTGAATAGGGGGTGTAGCGTCGTGCTCGTACGGCGAGGCCTCCAATTCTGTTGTAGTAGCTTAAATCTGATTCCTTTTTGATCGTACGTACTGTCTATCCTCGTATGTAATAAATGACTTGATCCACGTTAGTTAATAACGGAGTTAAATACGAGTCAAATACGAGAATGGAATTAGAATACATATAATTTCTACACTCATTGGTCTGGCCAGGGAATCAGAGTGATGAAGCGAATAAAAGCAAACGAAGAGAAAACGATGCGTATTGGAGATGGCTGGGTAGCCAACTCGATTTAAGCAAGCGTTAATCAACATTTATAGTCGGACAAAAATGAGTGACAGACATACGATGAATAAGATACGAAGTGTACACATATATGCTCATATAAAAGTATAGTCAATGATAATAAGCAAATGATTAACAAGATCAAAATATGACTCATGACAGGCGAATTGGCTTGGCCAGCAACTAGAATAAAGTATATGGGCTTAACATATAAACTGATACTACAGGGGAACAGTAATCAATAGACTAGGGATAACTCAATAATGGTAAATCTTATAATAACAGTTCATAGGTCAAAATAAAGCTTATAATAAGAGGGACACGAATATGAATAGTTTAAATTTACTAAGTATTGTTTGTGCGTGTTGCCTCGATATAGCCTAATTTCACTCAGTGGACGAGTGGATAACGTGATAGTGTTTGAAGCGTACGTTACTGGGTTCGAGTCCCTCGCAGAGTGAACATCAACTCTGAGATTCAGGTACATGCATCTGACGAGTCCCAAATAGGACTAAACGCGCGTCAAACTGGATTCCACTGCTAGCTACTATCCATCTTCCCTTACCATGCTTATGAATAGTTTAGTTACTTACCAATTATACAATAGGAATTATATGCATCATAATGATCCATAAATAATTCTCAAACGTTTCCATTTATAATTCTTATCGAAACATAACAAATAACAAACAGAAAGTATCTAACTGAATTCAGATCTTGGATAACTATAAAAAAAACTTGATAAAATTACATCATTTTAATGATCTATCCTTCAATTACAAGGAGGTTTTGTGCAGATTTTAGTAATTTTATATCGTTGAACTGCTTAGTCAATTGAAGCAAGACCACCATAGAAAACTTGGAAGCACTGGATAGCCGTTTCATTTTATTGTAGGAAACCTTAGTAGTCTAGTGGTTAGGCGCTAATGTGCGAGGCTGATAGGTCCTGAGTTCGAATCTCGCAAGGTGAGATCATGGATACTCACTGTTGAGGAGTCCCAAAGTAAGACGAAACGGTCTTAATATAATGCTACCAGGTTTTACATGTTCGTTTAGCTTCAATTGACTCATGATTTCAACTATATATATCCTTCTATATTGATTATAGAGAAAATGATATTAAACATTGGTCTTTGTTAAAAAGTAAACAAACAAACCCCTTCTGATAATAATCAGGTGCTCACTAGTGACTGACTCCTTGAGGTATTTCCTGGAGTTCTAGTGAGAAGCAGTAACCGGTGGAGTTCAACCAGGTCTGTTGTGAGATAGGAACTCACTGATGACATTGGTGAATGGTTGCTCAATTTCGTGAATCAGTTGAAGTTAGAAATTAACACCGTTGGATGCCAGCTCAGTGGTCTATCGGTTAAGGGCTTCGGCTCGAGACTGGTAGGTCCTGGGTTCGAATCTCGCTTGCGAGAGCAGGTTCGTGGATGCGCACTGCTGAGGAGTCCCATAATAGGACGAAACGGCCGTCCAGTGCTTCCAGGTTTTCGATGGTGGTCTAGCTTCAATTGACTCATGATCTCAACTCTATAAAATACTAAAATCTCCACAAAACCTCTTCTGATAATAAACACCATTTATGTTAATTTTTTTGTGTGTTTTTTTTCTCATAGTAACTAAAATTTTGTTTAAAAATTTAAATAATTTTTATTGATTTTTCTTCATGTTTACTTGTGAAATTTTTTTTCCAGTTTCACTTCATCGTTTTCCTTTTTTTTCTTCTTTTTTTTTCATCATTTACATTGGTAAACATGAAAAAAAAAAGTTTTTTTTTTTTAATTTTTCACTGAGTGTGGGGAACTTCTAATCATTCATCCTTATTATTATGTATTAATTGAATCAACATTGTTTTCTATTCCCAGTCGATTCATTTTTTAACTTATGACTATTAAATTAATTATATGTACATTGGTTTCATTGTATTGAACTTCATCATTATAAAAGTACATTCATAAATGAGTAAACAAAATATTTAATCTATTTGATATTGTTTATTTGATATTTTAAAACTAGAATTGAATAGGATTGAGTTCGAGTCCCAGAGTGAATATTAACTCTAAGATGCAAGCACATCCAGTTAACGAGTCCCAAATAGGATGAAACACGCATCTTGGATTCTACTACTAGTCGCTATACATCTCTCATCATTACTTACTTACTTACGCCCTGTACTCCCAATAAAGCATAGGTTGCCGACCTTTGATTAGCGTATTTATTAGCAAGTTGGCTTTCTACCGGATGGGGTTGTTAACCCCATGCCCGAACCTCCTCCTTTATCTAGGCTTTGGACCGACAGTAGCCCTTAGACGAGCTACAGGCGGAGTTATTTCTCCTTAAGGATATACCGAGGCGATACACGCAGGATGCATATACGCTAAGAAGAGACTGATCATTTGAAGTTCTAAACATCAATGGGAAGATTCAAACAAAACAATATCAAGTGAATTTAAACTTCATCCCATTTCACAAGCAAGTGGCTATCAGGACTCAGTAGCTAAGTGGATAACGTGATGGAGTTGGAAGCGAATGGTACTAGGTTCGAGTCCCAGAGTGAATATGTTAACTCTAGGATGCAGGTACATTCAACTGACGAGTGTCAAATAGAATGAAACACATGTCCTGGATCCCACAGCTAGCTACTTTCTATCTGTTCTAATAATGTTTGTGATTTATGACAATATCGAGACAGTTCATACAGGATGTACATATGCTAAGAAGAGATCAAAGAACTGAATAGCCAAGTTACTTAATTTTGTAATTTATTTAATGATAGAATCCAATTTTTTTTTGAAACATTTATTACTGTATTTTATACTACTGATGTCAATAGATATAAGTAGTAGTACGTATCATCAATCAAATGTCAAATGTCTGGAGGTACAACGTTAAGAAGATCGAAAAAAAATACAACAAGAACACAGAATGATTAGTGTGGAAACGAAGGAACAACAAAGTGTCAGATGATCGATTGACATTTTGCGAATGAAGTATGTGTACTGTATGGTTCTCAGATTTTACTAAGAGATTATGTAATATTGTATGCCAATACATTTAGTTATCCCCCCATTTGTGTTCTTGTTCACCATTACTTACTTAATTACCTACTTACTTTCGCCTGTTACTCCCAATGAAGCATAGATCGCCGACCAGCATAATTATTTCTGGTTAGCGTATTTTTAGTGAGTTGGTTTTCTACGGGTTGGGGTCGCTAACCACATGCCCAACCCTCCTACTTTATCCGGGCTTGGGACCGGCAGTAGCCCCGGGAGGAGCTACAGGCAATGTTAATATTCACCATTACATTATCACTAATTGTTTTAATACATTGATTTGAAAATTCCATTATGTAACCTTTAATTATCTTTTTTTTTGTTTTTTATTGGCAAACAACATGAATTTCCAATTTAGTCGAACTTAATTCAAACTGCAGTTTGGTTGTTCCTTTTTTTTCTTTCGTTTTTTCTTCCCACTCAAAAATCATGTCTAAATCCCAAATAGAGGGATTCATGTTAGATTAAGTAAATGTATACAAATTTGATACATTATGAATATTATTATGAGATTAATCTTGATGTATAACTTAACTGAATCAAAAAAGTTCCTATCAACTTGATAGATACTGGTTACAATTCAGTGATTAGATAGTATTGTAGTGAACAAAACACTGGTTGGGGGACAATCGAATGTATTTAAGCAAAGATTACAGACTATATCAGTAAATTCTGATTACCAAACAATGAACAGTCAATTTGCAAATTAACAGCCAATTGTTTCAATCTTCACTGTTTCTTCTCTTGTTCCATTGCTCATGCATTTTCCAGACGATTGCGCTTCATTTCAGTTCTTTCCTCATCGGTCTTCTGCCAAAATACATTCTATGTCTGACCCACACCAAATACTACTTATGTAGATATAAGTAGACCACACCACAGTATGAGTTCGATTCCAGACCAATTACCTCAGGAGTAATATATATATATAGTTATTCGAATTTGAATATACATAAGGTGTATCATTCCTTTGGACAGATGGTATCCCTTATAAATAGTATCAACTATTATGAAATCTATCTCAAGTGGAGTTTCTCTGACAATCATAAACTTGCATCGTAGCATCATCTTACCCGTGGAAGAGAAACTAACATGGTAATACTTCGGAGGGATTTTAATCAGATCATAGGCTTTCTATCTTAAAGCTCTATGGTTATGGAGAAGTGAAAGTATGGACAAGTAATTTTAAGAGGTAAAATATACACCTTATTAAGGTAATTTGAAGCATAGCCTTGTCTGGACCACAACAAATAGTACAACTTATTATTCTACTACTAGGTGTAAATAAGCCTGGAGTATTCACGAATTAGATAGCTGTTGTATCCTGTCATGTTATTCTTCAACAAAGAGTATCAAAGAAATTGCCAGGAATCAAATATCAGTTTATGAGATTACATGGTAATTATAAACCAGGGAGTTGAAAACCATTGAGACATATTATTAATTTCATTAGTTGAGATCATGAGTCAATTGAAGCTAGACCAACATGGAAAACCTGGAAGCACTGGACGGCTGTTTCGTCTTATTGTGGATTTCCACAGCAGTGCTCATCCACGATCCCGACTCACGATAGTCAAACCCAGGACCTACCAGTATCGCGCGCGATTGCCCAACATCTAGATCACTGAACCGTCATCCAACAGTATTAATATCTCACTTTAACCGATCCACGAAAGTGAGTTACTATCTCAAATATCATTAACCTTAACTTTTTATCAAAATTATGCAATGTCTTTTAGTGGGATTGGTTTCCAGCTATCAAACTTCTGTTTTACTAAAATTCCATTATTCATGGTTTCTTACTGAAATTGGAAGAGTGAGTTAAAAACTCTCAATTTCATGCTAACTTCTTATTGTCTGACAAGTAATATTCGTTCTCCTGTCCAAACAACAGACACTTTGACATTATGCATGGTTTAGGAAGCACAAGAGAAGAAATTTTAGAAATATACGTACTAACCTGGGAATTCAGTGAAATCATGTTAACTATTTTCATTTTTATAAATGTAATATTTGTGCTGATGATGTCGTCCAGAAGGACGACGAAAGCTCCACGACCAAACCATCCAGCTCAGAGAACAAACCCACATCAAAATCAACCCCCTAAGTTACAAATCTTCTCCACCATCTCAAAATGTATTACTTCTTTCTCTTCCTTAAGATCTTGTGTTTTTAAACAATCTTACACCTCTTTATTACACGACCTTATCTTTTCCTCTTCCTATGCTTAACTTCTTTTACCACCTCTACTTTTCTGACACTTTTCATAATAATTTCATCTCACTGTGCACATATAGTGTGTTCACTTGAACTATTAAACATAAATACCAAGTTAAATTTGATCATAATTGACTAGCTAACCTCGATGTTTTTACTTTTTAAACTTAAACTACTTATTTTAATTACAGTAGACAAATACAAATGCATAAAATAATTAGGAGTGAATCAACGTTTCAGAAAAACAGAACATGAAATTAACTTGTAATTCATAATTAAAATTAATACATGAAGCTTTTCAGTTAACGTTTTACATTTTTTACAATAATAATTAGATCTTTATCATAAATCTAATAAAAGATTGTCTAGAAAACAAATTAGAATACAATTAAAGAATAATGAATGAAGCAAGGATGTATAATATCTATGTGTATATATATTCTTTATCAACTACTTTAGTTAGAATGAATGGAATCAAATAGTTTTCGTTACAGTGCGCTTTGCGTTATACTTCAGGAATTCTTTGAGCACCTTCAATGTAAGTAGATCGACCTGAAATAGTCTTATTCCCTCTTTTTTTATCTATATGTTAACATGATATGAAAATGAATAAAAATCTTGATAATATTAATGGTTACAATAATGATATGGAGTATAAGAAAATGTTTTCTTTATCCTTTGTCAATCATCATCATCATCATCATTTTCACCATCGTCATCATCAGTATCCCCGTCTTCATCATCAGTGTCACCGTCATCACCATCAATAGGAACTTGAATAATTCAAGATGGTATATTCGATTTCCTTCGTTTCTCTTCATACCATAACCAATTAATTAATGATATAATAAGTACTAATATTAAAATGACTGTATTCATTAACATTAAAGAATACCATGGATTAGTGTATGAAAAATATGTCTACAATTAATAGAAAATTTGGAAGAAAAAAGAAAAAAAAACATTTATTGGTTATGAACATACTTTTATGCCTGAACATATCATTGATTAATAGTTGAGATCATGCGTCAATTGTAGCTAGACCACCATGGAAAACGTGGGAGCATTTGTTTCAGACTGTTTTGACCTATTATCGGACTCCTCAGCAGTGTGCATTCACGATCCAGTGGAGTTCAACCAGGTCTGTTGTGAGGTAGTAACTCACTGAAAACAATTGTGAATGTTGAAGTTACACATCAACACCGTTGGATGCGGGCTTAATGGTTCAGAGGTTAAGTGTTCGCACGCGGGACTGATAGGTCCTGAATTCGAATCTCGTGAGGTGGGATCGTTGATGCGCACTGATAAGAAGTCTTACATTAGAACCAAATGGCCTTAAATCAGTGCTTCCAGGTTTTCCATGTTGGTCTAGCTTCAATTGACTCACGCTTTCAACTATGATATGAAATTGTCAAGAAAGATTTAATTTATGTCTTATCTCATTAAAATTATTAATTAAACAGAATGAATCAAAAACTATTTAAAGTGAAATTGTAGTTGAACTGAATGAACTCAGTGGCTGAATTGATAAGGCAATGGCATTTGAAGAGAAAGTTACTGAGTTGGAGTTACTCCCAGAGTGAACATCAACGCTGAGATGCAAGTATATCCAGTTGACGAATCCCAAATAGGACGAAACGCGCGTCCTGGATTCCACTGTTATCCAATATCCATCTTTGCTTATAAAACTTGTGGCTTCAGGCAATATCGAAGCAGTGCGCACAGGATGCACAAATGTCACAACAATAGACTTATTGATTGCAGTCCTAAATAACAATGGGAAGTTACAAGTAAACAACACTAAATGAAATTAAAACTTCACCTCATGCACAAGCGAATGGCTATCAGGACTCAGTAGTTATGTTGATAACGTGATGGTATTTGAAGCGTACGGTGCCGGGTTCGAGTCCCAGAGTGAACACCAACTGTGAGATGCAGGTATATCGAGGAGATAAGCCCTAAAATAGGACGAAATGTGCGTCAAACTGGATTCCACGGCTAGCAACTATCCATCTTTGCTTATAAAGAAACAAATTTATTTTTATAAAGATAATGTATAGCTGAGTTGATTAGGCTTGATAATATAGTCAATTCATTTCATAGATAATTTTCTTCAACAATCAACACTTAGTATTCCAATTTGTTTTTCTTAACCTATCCCCTCCCCAACTAAATTAACTCTCAATGAAATCAAGAAAAAAAAACAAAAAAAAATGTTTGGACTAGGCTAGTAATTACCATACATACATAAGTTGATAATACCCATAGGATTATCACTAGGGGGAAAACAATATATCAAAGTATTGACGACTCAATAATCGAAAAAATTCTTTAGCCTTAAAAAGAAATGACAGATATATGATATATGAACATTTGAAATGGAAAATTGCTCAGAATAAATAACAAAATATTGAACAAACCACGAACTATTCTATCATTCTGTATATGTAAATGAGTCTGTAGGGGGCTAGAAGTAAATTTATACAGTATAGAGATGGATATTTAGTGACCCAAGATTTGACTTCAGTTAGATCAATTCTGATTATTATTTATTATGTTCTAATAAGAATTATGAATGATAACTTTTGAGGACTGTTTATGAACCAAGATGATATATAGATTTCGTATTGCATAGTTGCTAAGTAACTAAACTATTCATAAGCATGGTAAGGGAAGATGGATAGTAGCTAGCAGTGGAATCCAGTTTGACGCGCGTTTAGTCCTATTTGGGACTCGTCAGATGCATGTACCTGAATCTCAGAGTTGATGTTCACTCTGCGAGGGACTCGAACCCAGTAACGTACGCTTCAAACACTATCACGTTATCCACTCGTCCACTGAGTGAAATTAGGCTATATCGAGGCAACACGCACAAACAATACTTAGTAAATTTAAACTATTCATATTCGTGTTCCTTTTATTATAAGCTTTATTTTGACCTATGAACTGTTATTATAAGATTTACCATTATTGAGTTATCCCTAGTCTATTGATTACTGTTCCCCTGTAGTATCAGTTTATATGTTAAGCCCATATACTTTATTCTAGTTGCTAGCCAAGCCAATTCGCCTATCCATTATGAGTCATATTTTGATTTTGTTCATTATTCGCTTATTGACCTTGACTGTATTTTTATATGAGCATATATGTGTACACTTCGTATCTTATTCATCGTATGTCTGTCACTCATTTTTGTCCGACTATAAATGTTGATTAACGCTTGCTTAAATCGAGTTGGCTACCCAGCCATCTCCAATACGCATCGTTTTCTCTTCGTTTGCTTTTATTCGCTTCATCACTCTGATTCCCTGGCCAGACCAATGAGTGTAGAAATTATATGTATTCTAATTCCATTCTCGTATTTGACTCGTATTTAACTCCGTTATTAACTAACGTGGATCAAGTCATTTATTACATACGAGGATAGACAGTACGTACGATCAAAAAGGAATCAGATTTAAGCTACTACAACAGAATTGGAGGCCTCGCAGTACGAGCACGACGCTACACCCCCTATTCACAGCCACATTTGACTGAATCTTGTAGAAATGTTGTTTTCTTATTTTATGGTACCATATAGTCTGTTTATTTGGTATATAAACCAAGTATGTCTAAAATATAACGTTTGATATTGCACAGGCTGTTATTGGTATTCTGGACTTAACTGACTAGGCTAGGCAGAAAGCGGAACCGATAAATACTTAAGATTGCTCATATGGGTTTTATGCGTCATTGCTCCGATTGATAAACCACTGATCTAATTGATGATATTATCACGTTATACATTAACACGGCGCTCAGCCTACAAGTTATGACATTATTGAAATACACATGTTGTCAATCCTCTTATATAATCATTGATTTAACTTGTATTGGCGAATAATGGAATTAAATTAATCAAATAAGAGAATGGATTCATGAATATGCATGTTTTGTACATTCATTGATCTAAACAGACAATCAGAGGAATGAAGTGACAGAAGCGAAAAGAATCAAGAGAAGATAGCGAAATGACATAACGTGCAATGGAAAAGGTGTGTGAGCCAACTTCATTTAATCAAGAGTTAATCAATGTTTATCGCCGAATACAAATAAACTATAGACAACATGTGATGAATAGGATAAGAAGTGTACACACATATATACGCTCATTTAAAGACAGTCAAGGTTGATAATTGAATGATTAACAATGTCAAAATGTGAATCAAGTAGAATAAATAAAATAATCTATCCAGAAGATAGAATAAGCTATTTGGGCTTGTATAGCACATTAATTCGGAGATGAAGGTACATCCAACTGACGAGTCCCAAATAGGACGAAACGCACGTCAAACTGGATTCCACGAATACAAATAAACTATAGGCAACATGTGATGAATAGGATAAGAAGTGTATACACATATATACGCTCATTTAAAGACAGTGAAGTATGACAAGTGAATAAATAACAAATTGAAAACGTGACTTAATAAGAATAGATGAATTGGCCTGTCCAAAAAGTAAAATAAGTTATACGGTCGCTTAACATAGCAACTGATAGAATAAATCAAACCAAGCAACACATTATAACAAAAAAAACACATTGCAAAACAGCTCAATCATTTGAGAAGTTAAAACTTTGCATTATCTGTTCTATATTCACTTTGAACAGGAAACTTTTCAAAAAGGTTGCTGCTTAATAAGAAACATTTTGAATATCTTAACTAAACGTATTCATATCAATATATATATATATATCTAATTGAATTCATGAGTCAATTAAAGCTAGACCACCATCGAAAACCTGGAAGCACTGGACGGCCGTTTCGTCCTATTATGGGACTCCTCGGCAGTGCGCATCCACGAACCCGCTGGATGCCAGCTCAGTGATCTATCGGTTAAAGGCTCTGGCTCGTAACTGGTAGGTCCTGGGTTCGAATCTCGCTTGCGAGAGCGGGTTCGTGGATGCGCACTGCTGAGGAGTCCCATAATAGGACGAAACGGCCGTCCAGTGCTTCCGGGTTTTCGATGGTGGTCTAGCTTCAACTTTGAAATATATTAAAATTATTACAATCTCCACAATACCCATAGTTTTATAAATAAATATGTATTCAGAATGATTGGAATGAAAGAAGAAAAAAAACAAAAAACAACTTTCTAATCATTCTCTTTTGATGTTTCAAGTTGAATATGACGAAAAAAAGAAGAAGAGAAAACCGAAATGATTATCTAACTTGAATTTAATGAGTTTTGAAGTGAAATCTTCACAGAGATTCTAACAGGTTCAGGCGGTTTTTTAGAATGTTCTATAAATATCGAATGAATAACTCTGGTTATTTTATATGTTCAATATGTATTAAGTGTACTTCTTTATGATGATTAAACTGTCCAAAATTGTATATCTTTGTAGATGAATATTCTTGTTCTTAATTTACTTCGTCTCTTTTTTTAAATTTTCTAATCTACTTTCTAAAATTATGAAGAATAATTTTCTCTTGACTCATTTGAGGTAAGGATCGGTGTCGTGCAAGGTTGCTTACTATCACCCTTTCTCTTTCACCTGGTGATCGACTGGATCATGAAGATGTCAAGTTCTGGAGGGAAGTACTGGATACAATTGATAGCTAGGATGCAGTTGGATGATGTAGACTTCACAGATGATCTGACTCTTCTATCACACACACAACAACAAACGCAAGAGAAGACGACCAGTGTACCAACAGCCTCAGAAGCAGTATGACTCAATATACACAAAGGGAAAAGTAAGATTCTACGATACAATACAGCACGCATTAATCGAATTAAAAATGACAGGAAAGCTCTGGAAAATGTGAAAACCTTTACATATCTGGGCAGCATCATCGACCATCACGGTTGATCTGATGCAGATGTGAAGACGTGGATCGGCAAAGCAAGAGAAGCATATTTACAGCTGAAGAACATCTGGAACTCAAAACAAATGTCTGTCAACCACTAACAAGATAAGAATTTTTGATACAAATGTCAAGACAGTTCTACTGTATGGGGCGGAAACATGGAGAACTACGAAAGCCATCATCCAGAAGATACAGGTGTTTATTAACAGTTGTCTACGCATGATACTTTGTCTCCATTGGCCAGACACGTTCAGTAACAAACTACTGTGGGAGAGAAAAAACTAGATTTCAGCGGAAGAAGAAATATGGAAAAAAGCGCTGGAAATGGATAGGACACACATTAAGGAAATCACCCAACTGTTTTCCAAAGCCAGCCCTCACATGGAATCCTGAAGGTCAAAGGAGAAAAGGAAGATCAAAGAACACATTACTTCGAGAAATGGAGACAGATATGAAAAGAATGAACAAGAATGGGCTAGAATTGGAAAGGAAGACCGAGGACAGAGTGAGTCGGAGAATTCCGGTCGGCGGCCTATGCTGTATTTTCATCTATTTCAACAGTTGATATTTGGGAACAATGATTATAAATAACTTTTCCCCATTTTATCGATTTCTAGCAAATTCAGAGAATTTTGTTAGACTATCGATGAAAACTTGAAAGTACTTGACGACAATTTTGCTCTAGTATTGGACTCCTAAACAGTATACATCTAGGATCGAGTACGCGGGATTCGAACCGAGGACCTTCGGTCTCACGCTCGAAAACTTAAGCTCTAGATCATTGACCAATCATCTGTCTCACCTGTTATGGCTGAACTTCACTGATTGCTCTTTGAAGTTAGACATATATGCCATTGCATGACAGCTCACTGGTCTGGAAATTAAGCATTCGTGCGTTATTTAAAACTTCTTGGGTTCAATTCGTATTTTAAGATTGTGAATGAGCTCTAATTAGGATGAAACAGCTGTCTAGTATTAACTGGTTTTCAATGGCTGAAGTTTCCTAACTGAAAGAATCGTTACCATGGATTACTATCTTGTAAATCTAGCTTCCCATTACACAATGTATCTTCCATTTCTAGTACAGTAAAAAGCTTCTTTCTCAATAAGTTAGTTAATATTTTAATAATTTAACTGTCAAGAACATTTTTGTATGTATTAACTGGTCTGTTGAACTAATTATCTATTAAAGCTCTAAAGAAATCGTTTTATAAACTAAAAAAGTTTAACAAGATAGTAAGGAATTGTCCGCTTTGAGTATTAAGGAAACTCAGTCAATCAAACACAACATAGAACTTCGTACGTACGTACATCAGTTCGAGTTGCCATACCACATTAGCATAGAGATGAAGTTGTCGATTCTAATCCCATGATGGTAGAAGTAGTAAGAGTATAAGTATTATGTGAAAGATAAGGGTTTGAAGATGTTATTGAAGAAGTATAATAAGGTGAAATAAATTTGGAAAGAGAAAAACGATACGGACATGAAGAATTCAGAAGATTAGAATTTGGGAGGACACAAAGAGTGAATGCACCTTCGCCATTGCAAACGATTTTGAGCCATGTCATTCAAGGTCTCTAACCATCGATTGCTATCATCACGCGAATCCCATCCAAGTAGTCTATTCCTACCAGCATGGCTCATTTCAATTGTCAGTGACTTCATGGATTTGTGCCACGTTTTGGTCTGGCCGCCCCGAACTTTCTTCCAACCTACTCCTACACTATAAAACATTGCCCGTTTGGGCAGTCGGTGGTTGGGCATACGTAACACTTGTCACAGCCATCTCAATTGATGAAGTTTCACTACTTCATCAATCAATTTGTCTTCCTTACCTAGTACCCGTTTCCTAACAATTGCATTACTTACCCGGTGGTCCCAGGATATACGAGCTGGAGCTAAGAGTTCTTTAAAATATGATTAAGTTTTATCAAACTCATTGATGGAAAAGTCACCACAAAATATCCATTTGATTACATGATTACAGATTGAATTAGGTGACAGACTTGAAGTTGAATGACATTAGATGTGTCTGTAAAGCGTAGTGATAACAAACAGTCAATTCAATCATATTCAAAAGTATAGACAACCATGAAAATAGGCACTACTCAATGGCTCAAATAGTCCAGTGATAGCATCTTAAACTGTAGAGCTGAGTGACGCTGATTACGACCTCACAGCAACAAGCACAAAATCTAATTGCTGAGTAACTCATTGATTACTACTAACCATCTAATATACAGTGAATAGTTCATTTGCAAATTATCAATCAACTCTCTCAATATTGACTGTTCCTTCTGCAAATATCCGTCCATCTACTCCGATTATTATTGTTCATGCATTTTCATACCAATTGTGTTCCGTTCCCGTTCTTTCCTTATCCATCTTCTAGTAAAATACATTCAACGCTCGACCATCATTATATACTACTTGTGTGGATATAAGTAGCCCACACCATTTAATTAATATCAATAACGTAACTTTCAATTAATTAGGACAAATCCTAGCTTTTATCATCGGAAAGGTTGATTACAATGCTTGTGAAATAAGGCTATATGGAGGAAGATATGCCAATTAGAGACTGACCAGTTGCAGTCCTAAACATCAATGGGAAGATTCAAACAAACAATACCAATTGAATTTAAACTTCACCCCATTGGATAAGCAATTGGCTATCAGGACTCAGTAGCTGAGTGCATAACGCGATGGTATTTGAAGCAAAAGGTACTGGGTTCGAGTCCTAGAGTGACCATTAACTCAGATACAGGTACATTCAAGTGACGAGTCCCAAATAGGACGAAACGTGCGTTTAAATGTGAAGAACAAACAAACACAATAACTTCCATTGTTGAAGTGCATATAGTGTCCAGTTGCTCATAATTTCATATATCCATGTAAACATTGGTTAATTAGGAGGTATACCAAACTAGATTACTAAAGTTTAGCTTTAGGTATTAAAGATATGTAATTTTAAGAATTAAACACTTTAGTAGTTAACTTCATGAGTCCATCGAATCTATACCACCATGAAAAACCTAGAAACACTGGACATCCATTTCGTCCCATCATAGGACTACTCATCAGTGCACATCTATGATTCCATCCTCGCAAGATTCGAACTCAGGACCTATCAATCTCGTATACTCTATAAAATACATTATATATAAAATCAATTCAATTTACCTCATTTATTTTGTTTGGTGTTTTTCTTGTTGAAATGAAATGATCAACATAATTTCTATTTGAATTCAATGAATCTTTCAGTTTTCTTTGTTTTAATTCGTTATCGTTATTACTATTTATAGTAGTTATAGTAGTATGTTTATATTCATTTAAGTATAATTCCGGTATAAATTCATATAAAGTATATGGCCAACTTATACAACGACGTCGACGACGATCATGATGATGATGATGATGATGATGATACTGATATTGCTGTTTATTCATCAATAATCTATCTTCTTTAATGTTAAAAAGATTTGATTCTATTGAATGCATATTAATTTCATTAGGTTGTATTGTATTACAAAGGCATTTTTCATCAATACTACTCATAGTAGTAGTAGTATTAGTAGTATGGTTATCAATAATAGTAGGAGTATTATTACTACTACTATTAGTAGTAGTAAGTAAAGTATGATAACTATTTGTAAAAATGAAATTTTGTACATCCATATCAGTAGTTAATCTCTTTTTCATTAATATTGTTTTATCTAATGGAATAGTAGAATATTTCGTTTTAGATTGACTTATATCAAATGGAAATAATGAACAATTCGATATAAACGATTGTTGCTGTTGTTGTTGTTGTTGGGGGTGGTGTTGTGATTGTTGCTGCTGGTGTTGCTGTGGTTGCTGTTGTTGTTGTTGTTGTTGATGGTGTTGCTGTCGTTGTTGTTGTTGTTGCTGTGGTTGTTGCTGGTGGTAATGGTGGTGGTGTTGTGATAGTTGCTGTGGTGGTGATGTTTTGCATTGATTATGATAAAAATATTGAAATTGTTTATTTGTTAAACTATGTGTTATATAATTTGAATAGGTAGATTGTAAAATAGGTTTAGGTAATTGTTTTAATGATCCTTTATATATTGAATTTCTTAAATAAAATGGATTCATTTCTTGACTCCATAATATATTTGTATTTGTTAATGGTGTAGTTACATATTTACTTGGGCATATAGAATTTGTATATACTGTAGATAATGTTGGTGTAGATAATGATGATAATGTCGATGATGAGGATGACGTCGACGATGTTGATGATGTCGATGAAGATGACGACAATGTCAATGATGAAGTGGATGATGAATATGATGGTTGAAATTGTTTATTATCAGCAATTGTTCTATTTATAAAATAACGATTATGATCAAAGAGATTTGTTTGTTTGATCATATTCATTTCACAGGGATCTATATAAATGGAATCTTGTATTCCATTTAAAATACGTTTTGATGGTTTCATATATTCAATAGATGTAAATCTTTGACAATTCATGGAATGAATATCATTATCTGTTTGATAGATATGATCATTGGGTATGAAAGAAGATGAAGGCGATAGTTTACTGATAGGTATTTGATAATAGTTTGAATGACATATTGGGTATGATCTTGTTTGAGATGGTGTTGAATGATTATTCATCGTAATTTGTTTACCTTCAGGTAATCCTTGATTCAACAACTAAAATGAGCAAGTAAAAGAAAACCTTTTATAATAACTTAATGAATAAAGCAGAGATGGATAGTGGCTAGCAGTGGAATCCAGGACGCGCGTTTCGTCCTATTTGGGACTCGTCAGCTGGATGTACCTGCATCTCAGGGTACTGGGTTCGAGTCCCAGAGTGAACATCAACTCTGAGATGCAGGTACATCCAGCTGACGAGTCCCAAATAGGACGAAACGCGCGTCCTGGATTCCACTGCTAGCCACTATCCATCTCTGCTTACCATGCTTGTGAATTAAGGTATATCGAGGCAATACGCACAGTATGCACATATACCAATTAGAGACTGACCAGTTGCAGTCCTAAACACATCGATGGGAAGATCCAAACAAACAATACTAAGTGAATTAATGAATAAAGGATGAAATTTCTGGAATACTAGTTTGATATATGGAATTTTTAATTTAGTTGGGAAATTTAATTCATTCACTTGATGTTCATAAATTGTTTACAATCAAAAGCGATCATGTGTTCATTAGCAACTAATTACAATAAGTTATTTGAATAAGTTTAGTTAGAAGCAGTGATCAGTGAGATCTAATCACATTGGATGTGAGTCAGTTAGTTACTAATAGGACTGATAAAAAGTTGAAGTTAGACATTAACACCGTTGGATGCCGGTCAGCTCAGTGGTCTATCGGTTAAGTGCTCTGGTGCGAGACTGGTAGGTCCTGGGCTCTAATCTCGCAAGTGCGAGATCGTGGATGCGCACTGTTGTGGAGTCCCATAATAGAACGAAACGGCCGTCCAGTGCTTCCAAGTTTTCCATGGTGGTCTAGCTTCAATTGACTCATTATTTCCACTATGAAAATACTAAATTTCCACAAAACCCCTTCCTATAAAAAGTTGTATAATATTACGAATTAATTGAATTTATAAATGAGAGTCGCTGAACTCTAACTAAAGAGCCTAAGTTCACTTAGTATTACTTGTTTGAATCTTCCCATTGATGTCTTAGGACTGCAACTAGTCATTCTCTTATTACTGGCATATGTGCATACTGTGCGTATTGCTTCGATAGTTCTGAATGACATCATCAGAACAAACTTCCATCCATCTCAGAGAACAAAACTCCATCAAAAAAAGTATTCAGTAATTCATAGTTGATACTTACCGATGATTCATATCGTTCCAGAGAATGATGATGACCCCTTGGAACTACAGACTGTATATATGAAGTTGAACTACCTTCATAAACATCATCGTCATCATCTGTGTCATCAGTAGGACCAAGAATAACAGGAGATGCATTCTCACCACCATTATCATCATTATCTTCATGTCCATCATAAACTATTGGCATTTGATATTGATTAGGATCATATGAATTTGAATTATCCCACTGATTTACATTTCGTAAAAAATATAACTTCTTCAAATTTGTAGAGCATTCTCCTGGTTGAATAGGATCAGATTCATTCAATACTGAATGATGATAATAATAAGGTGCTGATTGAATTGTCACTGAACTTAATTCAGACTTTTCACTGATACTTTCAACATCTGGTACTATTCCATCAATAGTATCTATTTGATATGAATGAATACATTTTGGTGATAATTGGTGTTGTGGTAAAGATACTTTTAATTGTCTTAAATGAAGATCATTATCATCTTGTTTACTAACTGCATTCAATGGTATCCAGTATTGTTGATTGAAATGAGATTTTAATTTTTTAGAGTCTTCAGTATGATAAGAACTATAATAATAAAAAGAATATAGATGTACATTTAATTAAGAATATCTGGAGGATGTTTATAGAAAATGTTAAATTATAAGTAACTTACTAACTTCACAGTCAAACTGACAGGTCATGGGTTCGAATCTCGTGAGACGAGATTGTGGATGCGCACTGCCACTGAGGAGTCCCACAATAGGACGAAAAAGCCACCCTGTGCTTCCAGGTTTTCCTTGATTGTTTACCTTCAATTAACTCATAATTTCAACCATAAAATTACTGAAATCTCTACAAAAGTCACTTTTGAGTCAAACAATCATTGAAAATTGAGATGTACTAAATAGCCACTTCGTACTTGTAATTAAGGTTTTCAAATTGTTTATTAATTATTTATTTAAACACATAAATATTGGTACAAAGAGGCACCAGATATGTATGCGCTGTACAAATTTCACTTGATTTGTGTGAGGGCTGTGATACTGCCCAGGTGCCCAAACTGAAGCAGGTGGTTTTCTTAGGGAACCACACCCTGAGCCTTTGACCTTAAGGTCTGATCCACAAGGCTGTGGAGCATCGTGAGGAGATGCAGTCCCATGGTAACCGGTGACCAACTATTGATTCATACGTTATTTATTCCCTCTGGATACTGAAGCCAGCCCAATTGCACAATTAGGTTTTCCAACTTTTCTAGGTGAACTTTCCGTGTCCACCAACCAGTTTAAAGTGTTTGACATTCGCCTTTCGTCCTTTCAATTAAGTTAACTACACCCCGGCCACGAGAAGGCGGTGAGAAGGACTCCCCTGGCGTAGGCTATATACGCTTGGCCGTATGATAGCATTTGGAACGGGAGATTTGACTTTCCCCACTCTCGGTCGTACCAGGACATTTGCGGGCAGGTTTTCAAATAATGAAGAAGATTCGTAATTCTGATGGATGATTTACATGGTTATATTGTATATTTTAATTGAGATGGTTGGTGAGCTGTTTCATAATCATTCCATCCTATCCATATAAAGTATGAATGGATGATATTGTTCAGAATGAAACTGGAACTTTCTCAATTAAAATAACTGACTTAAAGAACACAACATTTAAAAAATTTCGACTACCGTTTCAAAATCTTCATCGACAAACTCAAATAAAAGATCCAACTCATGACTATGGATAGAATAGATTACATAAGTTATTTATTATCCAGTAATATTGTATTGAACAAGAACACAATTAGGGGGTCATCGAATGTGTTTGAATAGAAAATTATAGAATATCTTAGTAAAATCTGACACTTGATTGTCTCTTCGGTTCCACGCTAATCATTCTTTGTTCTCATTTGCTTTTCTTTTCGATCTCCTTAACCTTCTACCACCTAGTATTTCACTTTCCATTGATGATACATGCTACTTATATATAACAACATCAATAGCATACACTATAACATAAGTGAAAAATTTCTATAAAATGAAACTGAAAACTCTGTTACAATTCGAAGTCAATAAAATTAATTTTTATGAAGGGGTTTTTGTGTAGATTTTAGTAATTTTATATAGTTGAGATCATGAGTCAATTGAAGCTAGACAACCATGGAAAACTTGGACGGCCGTTTCGTCCTGTTGTGGGATTCCTCAGCAGTGCGCATCGATTATCCCACTTCGCGAGATTCGAACCCAGGACCTAACAGTCTCGCGCGCTATCACTTAGCCTCTAGACCACTGAGCCGGCATTCAATGATTGCTCAATTTTGTGAGTCACTTGAAGTTAGGAATTAATACATTTGGAATCTGGCTCAATGGTCTAGAGGTCATGCGTTCGTGCACGAGACTGATATGTTATGGGTTCGAATTTCGCGAGGTGGGATCATTGATACTCACTGCTGAGGAGTCCCACAATAGGAAAAGCTGACCATCCAGTCCTTCCAGGTTTTCGATGGTGGTCTAGCTTCAATTGACTCATGATCTCAACTATATAAAATTTATTTTTATAAACTCTATTAGGATCATAAACATGCACCGTTTAGAAGCTCCATACTAGAACAAAGAAAAAGAAACCAACCGAAGTTTACCAGGTTCAATGGACAGTAATCAGAAACTAACATAAGCTACAATGATTTCATAAATAATCATAGATGATTTAATAATCAGTGTTTAAATTCCTCCTCCTCCTCCTCCTCCTCTCTCTTTCTCTCTGAGAGGAAATTATGCAAAAAATTACAAATGTAAATGAAATGTATGTGTGTGTGTGTGCGTGTGCGTTTGTCTTAAGATTATCATTTTAGGCAACTACATTTTTATGGTTTCTTGTGAACATTGTTACAATGAGACGTCTGTTTATTTGTCTGTCTACCTATCAGTTTATTTGTATACGTTGACTTCATATCTTTGAGTTGGAATTCTTAACATTGATGTGTTAGTATAATGGAATGTAAGTATATGGTCAATGTATCTCTGTACTTCGAATAGAATAGAAAGATTGGATTTAATGTAGAGGTGTATCAATTTCATTTTACATAACTCTGGATGTTCTTATTTGATTGTTTATTCCTTTGAGACTTCAGGTATTGTTACACAAACATACACTTATCCAATTATATATATACATATATAGTAACTTGGTATTATTTGCTTGTATCTTCCCATTGTTGTTAAGGTCTGCAATTGATCAGTCTCTTCTTGGCATAAGTTCATCCTATGCGGACTGCCTCAATATTGCCTTAAGTCACAAGCTTAATAAGGAAAGATGGATAGTGGTTATCAATGGAACCCAGGACGCGCGTCTCGTGGATAAAGTGATAGCGCTTAAATCGAACGCTACTGGATTCCAGTCCCGGAGTGAACATCAACTCTAGGATACAGGTATATCCAGCTGACGAGTCCAAAGAAAACAAAACGAGAGTATTAGATTCCACTGCTAGCCACCATCCAATTTTGCATTATATAGACTGAAGTTGGATAGTGGCTAATAATGGAATTTAGCGGGACTGGAACTTATTGTGTTTCGCTTCAATCACTGACGTATTATTTATATCAGTATAAAAATTTTTGACTAGCTGGTAGTATCAATACAATTGGACTAAAATGCACATATCTTAAAAGAGACTTTAATGCTTAGACAGACTTAATCTTCCAAGTTTCCAATAGTTGACAATAGAAATCAAAAACTGGGAGATGTGAAGGAAGCTTTAATTTGAAGGCAGATCATGTATGAAAAAAAAAGGTATTCATGTTTGACGTCCGAAAACTTGAGACGTTTCTGGATGGTAAGATAAAATTTTCATCGCAATTAACAAGCTGTCCAATCAAATAACAAGAATATAATCTATAATTTAGGAAGCTTCTGAAGAACGTTAATTTCTAAAAGAGTTTTCAGAATTTTACTAACTTTTAGTGTTATTTTCAAAGAATTAACGAGAGCTCTAATCAGTTACATTTTTTGATGTTTTATTTGTGTAAAAATTTCTAATTGTAAATTCTTGCCCCCAAATGTCATGATACATTCGAAGATGAGGGGAGTCAACTCTCCTTCACATGGTCACGCGTATACAATCACTGTCAGAGAAATCTTATTCACTACTTTCTCTTAAATGAAATGTTGTTTACGAAACTGAATGGATGAAAAGCAAATATCCGACGCTTTAACAAAGTTGATGAACACGGGAGGTACATCTAGAGGAATTGGAAAACTCTGATTCCAAACCAATGGTGCACAAGGGCTCCAGAATCCTGAGTGAATAAATGGTGTATGTACCAATCGTTGGTCACTGGCTACCAAGAGACTGTATCTTCTAATGTTGCTCCACTTTCTTCTAGAATAGACCTTTAGGTTGAGGGCTCCGGTTGTGGCCTCCCAAGAAAACAACTTGCTTCAGTCTAGGCATCCGGGCAGTATCACAACTCATACACAAAATAAAGTGACTTGTGTGTCCCATATATATTCTGTGCCCCTTTGTACTAATATTTATGTATTCAAGTAAATAAATATTTATTTATTTACTCTTCGTAAATTTAGATTATTTTAAAAGCAGTTATTAACGAATGCTTGAATATCATAATATAATGTACTACTTGTAAATAAATACTATCAGTGAAATACAAAACTCCTGTTTTATCCTATATAGATTAAGTCCAACTGATTACATCTAGCTGACGAGTCCTAAATAGGACGAAACGCACGTCAAACTGGATTCCACTGTTATCCACTATCCATCTTTGCTTACCATGCTTGTGAATTTAGGCTATATCAAGGCGATATGTACAATATGCGCATATGCCAATTAAAGACTGACCAGTTAAAGTCCTAAAACATCAATGAGAAGATTCAAACAAACAATACTAAGTGGAGTAAGTCAATTGTTTACATTACGACTTTAAGTCATTACCTCTCAATTGGTGGTCGTTATAACTCAATACATTACTAGATAAAACATTGACATTTAAAGTGAAAGTTATTAGAGATTTGAATCTCATTGTCAACCAATCAATATGAAGTACGAAGGTACAACAATCTGGAGATAAACCATCATATTCTTCAGATTACAATGTTAATCATTATATAAACTTGATTACAACTCTATCTTAATTACTAACAATATGGAAACACAAACAAAATCGATTCATTCTATTCTATATTACTAACGTTAATAAGTGTAGTGAGTGAGTAAGTAAGCATGTAAGTAAGTAAGTAAGTAAGTAAGCAAGTAAGTAAGTGAGTAAGTAAGTAGGTAAGCAAGCAAGTAAGGGAGTGAGTAGGTAAGTAAGTGAGTAACAAGGCAAGTAAGCATAGAAGGAAGGAAGGAAGTAAACAAGTAAAGAAGTAAGTTTATTAAGTAAGTAAGTAACTGTAGTGAGTGAGTAATTAAGTAAGTAACTAAGTAAAGTCAACTCACCTATTTGATCGATTCAATTGTTTAGGACTAATTGATAGCTTACGTCGGGCTAATATCATTTGTCTTTTCTTTAATAATTGTGATTTTATTGGCATTTTTTCATGATTATTATTATGATTAATTTTTAATTTTTTAGCTTTTGGTGATAATGATAATGAAGGTATATAATATGATGATTGATTTAATCTGAATAATTGATCTGGTTCACTAATTCTAAATGATTTTAATGAAGATGATAATGGTGATATATATACTACTGTTGTTGTTATGGGATTCTTATTTAATTGCTTATTTATAGATGATTCCTTTTTCATAGTTTCTAAGGGATAATAGGATATAGAATGCTTCTGCTGCTGCTGCTGCTGATGATGATGATGATGATGATGAGGAGGAGGAGGAGGAGGAGGATGAGGAGGAAGAGGATGAGAAGGATGAGGATGATTCAGTGTTTCAATGGAATATGTATATGTATCATTTGGATCTATGGATAAATAACCAGAATCTTGGGTTGAATTCATATTTAATTTAGGTGGATGATGGGATGATATAAATTGATTACTATTATTAGTAGTATTGTTTATTTTATTTACTACAAATTGTTGTGATAATTTACATTTTTTTATTGATTGAATTTTCTTTTCTCTTTTTTCTTCTTTTTCTTTTTTTTCTTTTTCTCCTTCCTCTTCTTCTTCTCCTTCCTCTTCTTCTTCTTCTTCTTCAATTTGTTGTTGTTTTAAATTTGTTTGTAATTGATTCATTAATGAAATTTCCGTTTTATTTTTTGATTTATTTATTGAATCATTCAATAAGGAAGAAGAAGATTTTGGTATATGAGTTAATGGATTCAATGAAATACAAGTACTAGGTAAAGTAATTGATGAAGTTACTATGGAAATTGTTTTCTTAACATGATGAATATATTCTTCAGAAGGAGTTTTCAATGAATTAGATGATCTGGTATAAGATTTTAAATGATTCAATGATTGTTGATATGATGATTTATTCACCTTTAAACAAGATAAATAGATACATAATAAAATATTATTGTAGACAAGGTTACAGAAATTTAATCACAAACTGACATACGTTAAATAACCATGGAAATCTAAGAAGGACTGATTAACTATTTCTTCAAAGTATACAGTTCCTTATTCAGTGAGATGTGTCTATCTCGTCACAATTGATTGAGTACAGGACATTTAGATGTTTAATGTTAAGACAACGGAATGGGCATTAAATGCTTTATGAGGACGTCAATATCTAGAGGGAAGCACCGAATACAATAGAATAGCTAGGATACAGCTGGACGATTTAGACTTCACAGATGATCTGGTTATTCTATCAAACACGCAACAACAAATGCAGAAGAAGACAACCAGTGTAACAGCAGCAGTATGTCTCAATTTAAAAAAAACGGAAAAGCAAGACTCTCCGATAAAATACAGCATGCACCAATCTAATTTCACTTGATGGAGAGGCTTTGGAGGATGTGAAAACCTTTACATATCCGGGCAGCATCATTATTGAATACGTTGGATCTGATGTAGGTGTGAAGACGTGGGTCGGCAAGCCAATAGCAGTATATTTATAACTGAAGAACATCTGGAACTCAAACAATTGTCAACTGAAAACAAGATCAGAATTTTCAATACAAATGTCAAGACAGTTCTACTGTATGTGGCGGAAACATGGAGAACTACGAAAGCTATCACCCAGAAGATACAAGTGTTTATTAACAGTTGTCTAAGCAAAATACATCCGTTGGCTCGACACTATCAGCAACATTCTACTGTGGGAGATGTTATATTTTGTGGAGAATTATGAATGGTAACTTTGAGAGCTACTTATAGACCAATATCATATGTGTATTTCCTAATGTATAATTGTGAGGTTGTAGTATCACTTTATATGTTAAGCCCATATACTTTATTCTAGTTGCTGGCCAAGCCAATTCGCCTGTCATGAGTCATATTTTGATCTTGTTAATCATTTGCTTATTATCATTGACTATACTTTTATATGAGCATATATGTGTACACTTCGTATCTTATTCATCGTATGTCTGTCACTCATTTTTGTCCGACTATAAATGTTGATTAACGCTTGCTTAAATCGAGTTGGCTTCCCAGCCATCTCCAATACGCATCATCTTTCGCCTGGATCTCGAGTTGGCTTCCCAGCCATCTCCAATACGCATTGTTCTCGCTTCGCTCTCGAGTTCGCTTCCCAGCCATCTCCTTTGCGCATGATCTTTCGCTTCGTTCGCTTCATCACTCTGATTCTCTGACCAGATCAATGACTGTAGAAAATATATGTATCCTAATCCCATTCTCGTATTTGACTTATTTAACTCCGTTATTCACCAACGCGGATAAAGTCATTTATTACATACGAGGATAGACAGTACGTACGCAGCACAAAGTAATCAAACTATTCATATTCATGTTCCGCCTATTATAAGCTTAATTTTGACCTATAGACTATGAATTACACCTAGTCTACTGATTACTGTTCCCCTATTCACAGCCACATTTGACCAAATCTTGTACAAATATTATTTTCTATTTTATGGTACGATGTGATCAGTTTGTTTGGTATATAAACCCAGTATGTTTGAAATATAATGATTCACACCTCAGAGGCCGTTCTGAACTTAACTGGCTGGGCTAGGCAGATAGCAGGACTGACAAGTACTTTAGATCGCTCGTACGGTTTCCGTGTGTCACTGTTCCAATCGGTAATTCACTGCTCTCTCATTGGCGATCTTATCACTTTCATATGTTAACAGGGCATCCACACGGCCACAAGATATAACAGTTAGGGTTCACAAGTTATAGGAAACTGGTAAAATGTTTTGATATATTCATTTATACCTGAATTCGATCATCCAGCAGAACAATTTATCGCTCCCTTCTGAGAACCAACAAAAGGCAAATATGTGAATCATATTATTGTTTCTAAGTATCCTAAAATGATCATATTCCCAGCCTTATGAGTTAGTAGATCCATAGCTCATCATGAATACTAAAAACTAATGAGTACTTCGACACCTCTACTTCCTACGGAAAAAAGTGATCCCCTAAACTATTTTGAATCAACAATAATTACTTACCAAACTATTTATATAAGGATCCATTGGCGTTTTACACATATCTATTATATCACCAGTTGATGAACTCATTTGTTTAGTTAACATTTCAATATTTCTTTCCATTGATATACCTTTCAATTCAACATCTTCATTAGAAACTTCTTTTAATGGTGATATTAATCTATCACTAGGTGAATAACTTCGTGTTATACTTGGAATATGTTTTTCAACATTTGATAATGTTTCATTTATGAATGTTTTATGTGGTGCAGAAAATGGACGAATAAATTGATCCGTTTTTGTTATTGTTATTGTTGGTGGTGGTGTTAATGATGATGATGATGATGTTGGTGGCACTGGAACTTTCGGTAATCCATTACTACTTATTATCGGTTTTACAAATTGATGTAAACGTGGATTATTCAAATTTGCAAAACATTCAAATAGATCCATGGTCGATTCATCTACTCGATCCATTGAATTCGGTGTAGAGTCACGTGATAAGAATTTACGAAAGAATTTACGTCTTTTTTGAGAATGTTGTTGTTGTTGTTGTTGTTGTCGCTGTCGCTGTTGTTTTAAATCTTGTATATTTGTCAATGAATTTGTAGAAGGTTTTATCATTGGATATGATTGTAATTGTTGTTGTGGATATTGTCGTTTTAAACGATCATGTATAAGTGGTTGACTTGTTTGATATTCAGATAAATGAGATGTTAGATCTGTTACTAATGCTGGAGAAGAAGAGTAAGATGATTGAGGAATGGGCAAATTTGAAGAAGTCGGTATACAACCCGTAGAAATATTTAAATTTGAATTGGATGAATACAATTTTGGAGATTTTACTTCGTTCAAGTTGTCAATGACATTGATATCATATTGACACTTCCTTCTCCATTCAATTCCTTTTTAGAAAAAAATTTAAAAAAATGTTGAAACTTTAAGCCATATTCATGAGAAGCGTTTGATGAAAGGTATGAGAAATAATGAGATAAGCTAGTGATTATGTTCTAGGTTTCCTGGAAAATGTTAGCAGTGGAATACAGGACGCGCGTCTCGTGGATAGCGCTTGAAGCAAACGGTACTGGATTTTAGCCCCAGAGTGAATATCAATTCTTGGATGGAGGTACATGGAGGTACGCTAGTGATCAGTTATTTTTATTGATTCATTTTATTTAGCCACATATTACGTATGCCTGAACACCGATCACCACGACGCGCAATGCTGAGTAGTGTTGGAGATGATTGAAAGAAGGTTAGGGACGGCTAAACTAAAACGTGGCATCAGTCTTTGAACTGACTAACTTCTAGTCAGAGCCATGTCGATACATACAGACTACTTGATTGGGGTCCATGTTACTATCGTAATCAATGTTTGAAAACTCTAAGTGACATGGATAACAGTGGCTTAGGTGTATACACTCTTTGTCCTCCCTTAAATCGTGAGGCTAAATTTGCTTTAAATCTTTCTTTCTATGAACTAATTCTTTCTTCCTGTACTATATCCTTATACACAACCTTTCCTTTATACATTACTACTGTGAATAGAGTGTTGATCATGTTGTTCTATTGAGGTGTGCCTGGTCCTACATTGTAGTTGACTGGATAACCGACAATGTATATAAACACTTTTGAGCTGAACTGTTGAAAAAAAAAGAATATTACTGATACTGGAGAGATTTTAACAAGATTTTATTTATTATCTACTAGTGTCATCTAAGTCTCAAGTTTCGTTTTGTTTCGAACTCGTCAACTGGTGGTACCTACATCCTATTGTCAGTATTGACACTAAAACTTCAAAGAGTAATATATATTACCCACTTGAAAACACTTCTTTTTATGGCGTTTGATAACATAGTCTAGTTGCTTACCGTGTCCATAAAATATTCATCACTTTATTCAATATTAAATGCTTTCATACAGTGGGATATTATAATTCAATACAAAATGTTATGAAAACTTCTGTTTAATCAAATATCCGGGATGATATTTTATGCAACAATGAAACGGACACTTCGTCGTAGTACGGGACTCCTCAACAATGGGCATCTACGGTCTCGCACGTGAGATTTGAACCCGGGACTTTCAGTCTCATGCGTGAACACTTAACCTCTAGACCACTGATCCGGCATCTAACAGTATTAGTGTCTTACTTCGATCAACCTTGACCAGTGAAGTTAATCCGTGTCAGACAATGAAAGATGATCGCACGATTTCGTGTTTTGGTTAAAGTTAGACATCATTTACACCGTTGGATACTGGCTCAGTGGTCTGGAAGTTAAGTTTTCATACGTAAGACCAAACATCCTGAGTTCGAATTCCATGTGCGAGTTCGTGAATGCGTACTGCTGAGGAGTCCCACAATAAGACGAAACGGTAGTCTAGTACTTTCAAATTTTCCATGATGGTCTAACTTTAGTTGACCCATGATTTTAACTATTAACATCGTGTTTTTGTTTATTATTCAGAAATGAACTTTTTTTTTTAAATTTCTTATTTGTCATCTCAAACTTATAGAATGAAACTTGCATCATTTGTTTACACTTACAAGTTGATTAGATTTCGTGTAATAGCTAACATAGAAATCTAGGATTTACTTTTATTTAGTTATTAATTAACTTAAATCTTTAAACTATTCAACATCACTGACATTTAGATTGACAAGTCATTAAATGAAAATATGAAAACTAATTGAGTATTAGTGAATCTAACTTATAGTGTAGGTTACTATGTTAAGTCCATATAAATTATTCTAGCTTCTGAACAAGCTAGTTTATTTATTCTTTCTGAATCATACTTTGACCTTGTTAATTATTCAATTTTCACAGTTGAAATCATGAGTCAATTGAAGCTAGACCACCATCGAAAACCTGGAAGCACTGGACGGCCGTTTCGTCCTATTATGGGACTCTTCAGCAGTGCGCATCCACGAACCTGCTCTCGCGAGCGAGATTCGAACCCAGGACCTACCAGTCTCGAGCCGAAGCCCTTAACCGATAGACCACTGAGCTGGCATCCAACGGTGTTAATGTCTAACTTCAACCAATCCACGATATTGAGCGACCGTTCACCAAGAGAGATATTTCCTTGAGTTCTAGTGGGAAGCAGTGGCCAGTGGAGTTCTACCAGGTCTGTTGTAGAGATATCATCTCACTGAGGACAATTGGTGAACGGTCGCTCAATATCGTGGATTAGTTGAAGTTAGACATTAACACCGTTGGATGCCAGCTCAGTGGTCTATCGGTTAAGGGCTTCGGCTCGAGACTGGTAGGTCCTGGGTTCGAATCTCGCTCGCGAGAGCAGGTTCGTGGATGCGCACTGCTGAGGAGTCCCATAATAGGACGAAACGGCCGTCCAGTGCTTCCAGGTTTTCGATGGTGGTCTAGCTTCAATTGACTCATGATTTCAACTGTGAAAATACTAAATTCTCCACAAAACCCCCTCTCTCAATTATTCAATTATCAATCTTGACTGCCTTAAAATGAGAGTATATACGTGTATACTTCTGATCTTACTCATTATATGTCTGTAGCCTATTTTTCTGTGACTATAACTAACGGTTATTGCTTGATTAAAAGAAGTTGACTAACACGCCTTCTCCACCGCTCGTCATTTTGCTTCACTATCTTCTAATCGATTCATTAATCTCAGTTCCTGTCAAGATCAGTCAGTGTACAAAATATATATGTAATTAAAAATTCTGTTTTCGTATTCGACGCAGATTAAGTCAGTGAAATATAAGAAGATAGCCGACATGTGTATTTAGATGACAATCATACAATCTACTTGGAGTCAGATAAAAGGCCACTAAAAAAATGTAATATCATATTGTAATTCATTTGCCAAAGATAAGTTTATACACCTAAACTAAGCATATTACTTTCGTAGAAGATCTAATGTTTTGAAGAAGAAAAAAAACTTGTTGTTTACTTATGTGACAAATGTGCACTCAACTATTTGACCAACTATCAAGAACACCATATGACCAGAGTGAGGTGTATCGTGACAAAAATCAGAGGCACCCAGTGACCAATTACGGTTTACTTCCACCATAGATATATCAAAATTCTAATAACCAGCTGTCTACACGATATTATATCTGGAAGGGGGGTTTCAGATCAGTGGGTAATTGATTAAAAGTCTAATGTTTTAAACATTAACTCATAGAATCATAGTCAATCATGTCGACAACTTAAATGATGTAAAGATGTAGTTTTGAATATATTATTTATTTGTTTATTCATACACATAAACATTGGTAGAAACGGGTACTAGATACATATGCGCCACACAAATCAAATGAGATTTTGTGTGAGGACTGTGATACTGCTCTGGTGCCCAAACTGAAGCAGGTGGTTTTTTTTGGAAACCACACCCGGAGCCTTCGACCTAAAGGTTTGATCTACAAGGCTGTGGAGCATCGTGAGGAGATGCAGTCCCATGGTAACCGGTGACCAACAATTGGTTCATAGACCATTCGTTCCTTCAGGATGCTGGAGCCCATGTACACCATTGATTTGGAATCAAGGTTTTCCAACTCCCACAGGTGGACTTCCCGTGTCCACCAACCCGATTAAAGGGCCGGACATTCGCTTTTCGTCCTTTCAATTTCGTAAACAACATCCCCGAGCACGAGAAAGCAATGAGTAGGACTTCCCTGGCAGAGGCTGTATACGTGTGGCCATGTGAGAGCATTTCGAGAGGGAGAGCGGACTTTCCACACTCTCGGCCGTACCAAGGCATTTCGGGACAGTTCTGAATATAAATAAATAATAAATCAATATTATATAACAATTACATGATAGGATTCATAATTTACCTGGTTGATGAAATTGTGGTTCTAATTGATAAGCTAATTCTCTTGCTTGATTAGATAAATGTAATGCTTTCTGTATAATAGATATAGCTAGATCAGCTGCTTTACGAGCTTTCAATGCACTAAAACACAAATAATATGAATTATATGGATGATAAATATTCATCAAAGGTAACGTACTTGCATTGAATCTTGAAAACTAGAGAGTCAAATACAAACGAAAATTGACCGGTGATCTCCATTTCAACATTAAAAAACATGAAGTTCAGCGAATAGATCTCTTTTCAACGAATTTATTGTCAAGCTGTACAATTGTTTGTTTGTTTAAGTACTAGTTCCGTGAGGAAATGTGAATGAGAAATAGTCAAGATGACGTAAGAGAAGGATTATAATACTAGATTAAGTAATACGAATAGTAACAATAGACTTAATAAGTTAGTAACGAATAGTAATGTGAATGCAGTAAGACGATTAAAATGTTATGATTACAATAACTGTAGGTTATTAAAGGTAATAGAGGTGCAAAAAAGGAAGTGATATCATTAGCAATTATGAATACAGTCATGAGAATATGATACATCAGTAGAGGAAGAAATGCAGTAATATAAATATATAAAGGACCAGGTAACGATAACGATAGGATGTGCTTCTTTTGTACGCATACATCTGGCTTGAGCTAATGGATGGTACGATCTTTGGCTATATTTAGGACTTAGATATGAAGAAATCTGGCATGTTTGGATGAATTGTATATACAACCTTAAAATCAAACTGTGGATTAATAGAATGATTACAGTTGATTAGAAGTGCAAGTATAGAACTCTTAACTGCTTTCCTCTCACCCTCGTAGAACCACACTGGGAAATGTTCCCGTATCCAAGTTGAAAACGAGGGCTATCTACGGACAAAGTACCTTGCTCCCCAGGAGCAGGTGAACTGGTAGATGTACATACGATGGTACAGCTTGATAATAAATTTGTTGAAAACAGATCCCTTCACTGAACAAGCCAAAATGTCGAAAAAGAGAAACATTTCTGAACTATTCTATAATAGATTATTTAGTTCATAATATTTTAATACGAGATTTTATTCAACTCATTAACTATTAACAAATATTGGGGTATCTGTGGAGATTTTAAGTAATTTTTATATATATGCTTCAAATCATGAGTCGACTGAAACTAGACCACCCTAGAAAACCTGAGTGCACTGGACGGGCGTTTCGTCCTCTCGTGGGACTCCTCAGCGGTGCGTATCCACGATCACGCCTCACGAGATTTGAACCCAGGACCTACCAGTCTCGCGCCAGAGCATTTGACCGAGGCAGGATCGTGGATGCGCACTGTTGAGGAGTCACACAATAAAACGAAATGGTCATACAGTCCTTCTAGGTTTTCTATGGTGGTCTAACTTCAATTGACTCATGATTTCAAGTATATATTAACATATACGTTTATACATTTACTGTGGTGAACAAGAACACGACTGGGGACAATCGAATGCATTCTAGCACAATATTACAGAATATCTCATTAAAATATGTGAACCATATATTGAACAATTAATTTGCAAACTATCAATCAGTTGTTTCAATTTTGATCATTCCTTCTGCAAATATCCGTCCATCTACTCCGATTATTATTGTTCATGCATTTTCATACCAATTGCGTTCCGTTCCCGTTCTTTCCTTATCCATCTTCTATTGAAATACATTCAATGCCTGACCATCGTCATATATTACTTATGTGGATATTAGTAACACACATCACATTAATATCAATTAATTATGTATTTATAACGACAGTGACCTACTATGTCATTGAAGAAAAATGAAATCAGTATTCGTGAAAGAAAATTCCCTTTTTTTCCTTATAAACAAGTTTTTCCGTTTCAATTTCTCTTGATCCGACTCTTTTTGACTATATTTATGACTTTTAAGGAGGTTTCTGTTGAAATGAAGTGACTAGACATACTTACTTGCTTACGTCTGTTACTCCCAATGGAGCATAGGCCACCCACCAGCATTCTCCAACCCACTCTGTTCTCGCACTTCCTTTCTAGTTCTATCCAGTTTTTGTTCATTCTTCTCATGTCTGTTTCCATTTCTCGATGTAATGTGTTCTTTGCTCTTCCTCTTCTCCTTTGACCTTCAGGATTGCGTCACATTATTGTGACGCAATTGGGTGGTTTCCTCAAAGTGTGCCCAATCTACTTCCAGTGCTTCTTCCTGATTTTTTTCTCTGCTCGAATCTGGTTTGCTGTCTCCCACAGTAGCTTGTTGCTGAGAAGTGACTAGAATTAGTTAGATACTTCAAGATTGAGCTATTGACTTACTTCTGTAATACTTTAGGAAGCCAGGGAGGATAATGTTCAGAGGTACTTATTTGTATTGAGGTTGATATTGTCTGTGAAATAATTGACTGATGTAAATTCACTAAAGCATTATGAACTATTTAGTGAACAGTCAGTTCGTGTTGTTTACTTGAATATTCCCAACGATGTTTAGGACTGCAAATGATCAGTCACTTCTCAATACATATGCATATTGTGCGTAGTGCCTTAATATAGCCTTAATTCACAAGCATTATATTCTGAGATGGATAGTGGCTAGAGGTGGAATCCAGAACGCACGTTTTATCCTATTTGGGAGTCGTCAGCTGCATGTATTTGCATATCAGAGTTCATGTTCACTCTGGGACTTGAAATCAGTACCGTTCACTTCAAATGCCACCGTATGATCCACTTAGCTATTGAGTCGTGATAGCCACCTTCTTTTACAATGAGATAAAGTTGAAATCTACCTGATATTGTTTAATTGAATCTTCCTAAAGATGGTTAGGTCTACGGTTGATGAGGACGAAAAGCGCATCCTGGATTCCATTGCTAGCCACTATCAATCTTTGCTTATTCAATGATCAATCAGTTGAGAATTCATTAAAAATTCTTATCGATTTATTCCCAAAATATATACGTGTGAAAAAAATATTCTACAAAAATTGCCTGTTCTATAAAATCTTGTTCAAAAGTCAATTTTCAAGTAAAATTGATGTTAACTTCAAAAATCATTAAAATCCAGAATTCATAAATGATCATATACCCATTTGTTCGTATTCCCCATATTCAAAGTCTTCAAGTGAAGGTGATACTTGAAAGACATAAAAATGATATAAATATCAAATAACTTGGAAGTCGAAGAATTTTTGAGTACATTCTAGCATACTATAATAAAAAGTATCAAAAGTGTTGTAAAATAAAGCTGTTTAATTATCGAACCATGGAAGTGGATAGAATACACATTGAGTCAAAAGACAAGCACTAACATGAAATCCTGAAGGCCAAAAGAAAAGAGGAAGATCAAAGAACATATTACTTCGAGAAATGTAGATAGACATGAGAAGAATGAACAAAAACTGGATAGAACTAGAAAGGAATGCTCAGAACAGAGCGGATTGAAGAATACTGATCGGCGGCCTATGCTCCATTGAGAGTAACAGACATAAGTAAGTAACTAAAGAAAAAAAACACATTCATTTGATATTAATTGTTCAAATGTTCCCAATGATGTTTAACATTGCAATTGATCAGTATCTTTTCATTAGGATATGGTATATGGTAGGTACATCTAGCTAACTAGTCGCAAATAAAACGAAACGTACGTCCTAGATTCTACTGCTAGTAATCAATTTATCTTTGTGTAAAACAGATGAAAACAGACAAAGATATAACAAAACTGAACAACAATTGAATAGAACTAGAAACGAATACTCAGTACAAAGTATCTTAGAGAATGCTGATCAACAGCCTATTCTCCATTGAAGATAACAAATATATTGAATCTATTCTTAAATGATTCAATACTTACTATTCTTTTGCTTCTTCTAATGCTATTAATTTAGCTTGTTTAGCAGCTAATTCAGCTCTTATTAATGCATCTTCAACACATTCTTTTAATTTAGTTTGACGTATTAAATGTAATTTATTTTTACGATTAATTTTATGTATTAAATTATTTGCATGAAATTGTCCTTCATCTTTTGTACCATTTGGATTAATTATAATACCATAACCATGTTTTTGATTACGTATCCATTCACCAATATAAATAAAACCATTTGAACGTTCAGCTATACCATAACCAGAACGTTGATCTTGAAACCATTCTCCTGAATAGATTTCTATTACACTAATCAATTGATTATTATGATTATGATCTGATTGATAATCAATAATATAATCAATATTTTGTTGATTGGATATTGAATTATTGATTTCATTTTGTTGTATTTGTTTTTTATTTGGCATGATATCATTTAGATTAGTCAATGGATTAGTATTATTAGTAGTATTAGTAGTAGTGGTAGTAGTAGTAGTAGTAGTATTAGTAGTAGTATAAGTAGTATGAGTAGTAGTATTGATTGAACGTCCTAATTCAATAGCAGAATGTTGTTTTTTTAATCGTCGCATAATAGCTCTACCAATGACAGCTTTACGACTCACTGGAATAGATTCTTTTAATGGTAAATTAATAATAGAACTACTATAATGTTTATCATTTAATTTAGGTGATTGATTAATCAAGTGAATTTTTCTCATTTGATCAATATTATTATTATTGAAATCAAAGTCATGTATAGGTTCTAATTGTGAAATAGGTGGTGGTGGTGTTGTTGTTGTTGTTGCCATGGTTGTTGTTGTTCCTGTGATAGGAGTAGTTGTTATAGTTTCAGTATTCATGGTTGTATTTGGTAAATGATCCGATGTATTTGTCTTATAACTAATAAATGATTTACGTACACCTAGACCATGACGAAATCCTTTCGACCAAGCACCAGCATAAATACCTATGATAGAGAGTAGGGAAAAAAGAGCATCAGGAATATAAACAAATAGAAGAATTCTATCAATAATATTGACAGTTTCAGTTATATAATATACCCTTATGGGCCAGGGTAATCTTGCACTGGTTTTCAGGAGAATCAGATACCATCCAGACTTTCAAGCAGCAACCCAAACAGTACAGCTTGATCCTATTTAACAGGAGAGCCTGACACTGCCCAGGCTTAACCCAAGCAGTATAACTCAATCCCGCCCTATAGGAGAATGAGATACTATATAAGATTCAACGCTACAATCCGAACAGTACAGCCCAACCACTCAGGTACCAAACACACTGGTGGACCAAATTCTAGCAATAATTGGGAATTATCAACTATAAAGATAATTCGTGCTTTTATGCTTTCAAAATTATTAACCGATAAAGAAGTATAGCTGCTCTCCGGTTTGCTGAAGTGATCGCAATTAAAAAAACAACTTAAACCGGATCTATGTATTCAAAAAGAGACAGTGATAAACTTATTACTACCCTGGTGGGAGGGAAAATCCAACTCATACGACCTCGTCGTGCCTCCTGGATCATGGAACTGTTTCCATGAACTAACGTGAGCGGTTAATCGCGGGTGGTGAAGATCGACCTTATAAACCACTCTATCAATACCCAAGAATGATTATGAATGTAACATAGAGTCATTGCTTAACTATTGAAGGTTCAAAAGAATGGCAAAATATGAGTCTGCCCAAACAAAAACAAAAAGACAAAAAAGTGGGTTGTGGGTTTTATGTAATGGTTCTGCGTAAGCAGTGCAGAAATAGCTATCCCGCCCCTGTAATTGTGCCGTGCTTCGATGTAGCACTATTCTCCAAAAGGGCCTACTAGACTTCATCATTCTATATGGATGGAAGGGGCACTACCCTGATAATCCACATTTTATTATCAGAGCAACCGTTCACCAAGACTGGTAGGTCCTGGGTTCGAATCCCATGAGGCGAAATCATGGACGCATACTGCTGAGAAGTCTCACAATAGAACGAAACTGCTGTCCAGTGCTTCCAGGTTTTCTTTGGTTGTCTAGTTTCAATCGACTCATGATCTCAACTATATAACAATCTTTATTCCTTAATTATTCTAACTAAAAGCATTTATCAATCGATTTTATATGTTATGAGAATTGGATATAGTCATTTTAAAAAATTTCTTTTCTCCATTAGCAACAAGTGAAGCGGCATATTTTTTTGATACATATTAACCGCCATTCAAGTTCAAGGTGAAAAGTTGACCTAGTTAGATTCAATTTTTTCAATGCAAATAAGTGAAATAAGAAAAATCTTTATTATTCTTTTCAATAACATTCTCCTTTTTTTAGGAAAAAAAATGAGACGGTTTAAATCATTTATAGATCAAAAGTGGTTTTGTGGAGAAGTTAGTATATTCATAGTTGAAATCATGAGTTAATTGAAGGTAGACAACCATTGAAAACCTGGAAGCACTGGACAGCCGTTTCCTTCTATTATGGGACTCCTCATCAGTACGCATCCACGATCTTGTTTCACGGCATTCGAACTCAGAACCTACCAGTCTCACGCCAGAGCACCGCTAGAGCCGTCACCAACGGTGTTAATGTCTAACTTCAAACAATCCACGATTTTGAGCAACCGTTCACCAATTGTCTCCAATGAGTTGATATCTCTACAACAGACTTGGTACAACTCTGCTGGTACCTGCTACCCACTAGAACTCAAGGAAATATCTCTTGAAGTCAGTCACTAGTGAGCATATGATTATAGATCAGAAAGAGTTTTGTGGGGAATATAGTGTTTTCATATGTGAAATCATGAGTCAGGTTTTCTATGGTGGTCTAGCTTCAATTGACTAATAAATCATTTATGTTTATTGGATTCAAATTTTGGTGGTTATTCGTGATTACTTACTTACTTGCTTTCGCTTGTTACTCCCAATGGAGTATAGGCCGCCGACCAGCTTTCTCCAACCCACTCTGTCCTCGCCCTTCCTTTCTAGTTCTATTCAATTTTTGTTCATTCTTCTCACGTCTGTCTCTATTTCTCGGCGTAATGTGTTCTTTGCTCTTCCTCTTCTCCTTTGACCTCCAGGATTCCATGTGAGGGCTTGTCTTGTGACGCAATTAGCTGATTTCCTCAAGGTGTGCCCAATCCACTTCCAGCGCTTCCTCCTGATTTCTTCCTCCGCTGGAATCTGATTTGTTGTCTCCCACAGTAACTTATTGCTGATAGTGTCTGGCCAACGGATCCGAAGTATCTTGCGTAGACAACTGTTAATAAACACTTGTATCTTCTGGATAATGGCTTTCGTAGTTCTCCACGTCTCTGCCCCATACAATAGAACTGTCTTGACATTTGTATTGAAAATTCTAACCTTGGTGTTGGTTGACAATTGTTTTAAGCTCCAGATGTTTTTCAGTTGTAAGTATGCTACTCTTGCTTTGCCGATCCTCGCCCTCACATCTGCATCTGATCCACCGTGTTCATCAATGATGCTGCCCAGATATGTATGCCCAGATATCTTCCAAAGCTTCTCCATCAAGTGTAATTTGATTGGTGCATATTGTGTTGTATCGGAGAGTCTTGCTTTTCCCTTTGTTTATATTGAGACCTACTGCTGCTGAGGCTGCTTCTACACTGGTCGTTTTCTCCTGCATTTGTTGTTGCGTTTGTGATAGAAGAGCCAGATCATCCGCGAAGTCTAAATCGTCAAGCTGCATCCTGCCTGTCCACTGTATCCCGTGCATTCCTCCAGATGTTGACGTCTTCATAATCCAGTCGATCACCAGGAGAAAGAGAAAGGGTGAGAGTAGGCAACCTTGCCTAACACCGGTCTTTACCTCGAACGAGTCGGTGAGTTGTCCTCCGTGGACGATTCGGCAGTTTAGTCCATCATAGGAGTTCCGTATGATATTTACTATTTTCTCAGGCACGCCGTAGTGTCGAAGAAGCCTCCATAGTGTCGTCCTGTCCACGCTATCAAATGCCTTCTCTTAGTCGATGAAGTTGATGTAGAGTGATGAATTCCACTCCATTGATTGTTCCACAATGATACGTAGAGTTGCGATTTGATCTGTGCACGATCTATCCTTACGAAATCCAGCTTGTTGATCTCGAAGTTGAGCGTCCACTGAATCCTTCATCCTGTTTAACAATACTCTGTTGAGAGGAGAGTGATGCCCCTGTAGTTGTCGCACTTGCTAAGATCACCTTTCTTTGGTATTTTGATTAGAAGTCCTTTTTTCCAATCTGTTGGTACTTGTTCTTCGTCCCAAATCTTACTGAAGAGGATGTGTAGTATCTTGTCAGTTGCTGCTACATTTGCTTTCAATGCCTCTGCCGGGATGTTGTCTGGTCCCGCTGCTTTGCCACTCTTGATTTGTCTAATGGCCATGCTAATCTCTTCAATTGTTGGTGGGCCAACATCGATTGGGAGGTCTGTGGGTGCTGCTTCGATGTTGGGTGGGTTCAGTGGAGCCGGTCGATTTAAGAGTTCTTTGAAGTGTTCTACCCACCTGTTTCGTTGTTCTTCAATGTCGGTGATTACTTTGCCTTCCTTGCTTTTCACTGGTCTTTCTGGTTGACGGTAATTTCCAGCAAGTTTCTTTGTTGTATCATACAGATTATGAAAGGCCTGGAACCTGTTGCTGAGGGCTATGTTGAATTTGTTGAGTTTGTCAGCATCTCGAAGAAAGGCCGTATTAAACTTTTGTGATGTTGTCCGCACCGTTGTCCAGTGCTTCTAGAGTTTTAGTTTCATCTTGGCGACCAGCAAATGATGATCGGATGCTATATCAGCTCCTCTTCTGGTTCTCACCAAAATGTAAATTGGAACTGAGGACTACTAACCAATTCATTACTGACTCAGAGATTTGGCGTGACTATAGTTTACAGATGAATCAATTAAATTTAAAATAACAGGTCTTGGATTTTTCGTGCGAAATTCATCCTTCCATTTGGTGAAAGAACATTTTGGGATTTTAGTTGAAAGCATTTCTTGATGAAAACCCTAAATCTAATTCCTAACCCCAACCATCAACTGTAAATCATAATTGTAATTCCTTACACTGATTTCTAACCCTGATATGGTCCTAGTTAGTAGATGGACATTCTCAAGTTCACTTTAACGTCACTCAAAAGTCGTCCATAAATTATAGTTTCACCAGAGATTCTTATCAGTTACTTATTATTCTGTTTAAATTCTAATCTACTGTACAACTCGTAACCGTCAGTTATTGAAATAGAATAATGTTTTGTATCTAGGTATTTACTTAAATGTTATTGAATGACTGTTTATATATCGATGTATGTTACATTTTGAACTAATTATCCCCCTCATAAACAATGTTTAAAGATTGATACTTAATAAGATAGCGTATGTTGATGGGGGTGTGAATTAAGAAATTCCCTAAAGAAAACAATGAGAATGCTCTTGCTTGTAATATTTGTGATTATGTTTATATATATCTTCTGTGTATATATACTTACTTACTTACTTACTTGCACCTGTTACTCCCAATGAAGCATAGGCAGCCGATCAGTATTCTCCAACCCATTCTGTCCTCGTCCTTCCTTTCTAGTTCTATTCAATTTTTGTTCATTCCTCTCATGTCTTCTCGTGTGTAAATTCTTCCTTACAGCTTAATTATATAATCAATTCTTAGATTACATACCTTTAGGTCCTGGGTTTGAATCTCGCGAGTGCTGGATCGTGGATGCGTATTACTGAGGAGTCCCATAATAGGACGAGACGGTCTTAAAACAGTGCTTCCAGGTTTTCCATGGTGGTCTATCTTCAAATGACTCATGATTTCAACTATGAAAAATGCTGAAATCTCCACAAAACCTCTTCTAACTTTATAGTTATTTCTCACAATATTCTTAACACATACTAAAGGTATCAGTATGAGGGTTTGTGAAGATTGTAGTATTTTAACAATTGAATTCATGAGTCCATTGAAGCTGGACCATCAATGAAAACCTGGAGGCACAGGATGGCTGTTTCATCCTAGTATGGGACAATATCCACAAATTTTCATTCAAATAACAACCGTGTGCTCACTAATGACTAGCTTCAAGATGTATCTCCTGAAGTTCTAGTAAGAAGCCGAAATCAGTGGGGTTCAATTAATGTTGGATATGAGGCAGTTATTCACGTCAGACAGGTGATATAGTGTTGCACAAGGCCATGGATCAACACCGTTGGATACCGGCTCAGTTGAGCCCAAGATTGAATGTTTTGTGTTCGATTCACGTATGCGGGATCGTGAATGTGCACTTCTGAGGAGTCTCATACTAGGACGGAAAGGCAGTTCAGTGCTTCCAGGTTTTCAATGATGGTCTATCATAAATGGAGTCATGATTGCAACTGTAAACATAGTAATATTATGATTATGATATAGCAACTATCCTACAACCAATTTCGATTATGGTTAATTTTGGTTAAGCCCTTTTATTAACTTACTTAACAGATAGTGTTATTCCAATAGTAGCAACTAGTCCATATTGTTGTACTGTAATGACCACTAGATCATATGACAGATTAGCTAAGATGTTGATCACTTAAATATCACTCGAAGATTCATCATCCTTCCCCATGTATATATGTACACAAATCCTATTGTTCTCCTTTGCCTTGCCACTCCGTCCAGCGGTCTAATGCGATTTGACTATAAATTTGCCTCTGTATTTGCTAACATAGAAATATCCGGCTCTCTGCTTCAAATTCGCTTAATGTTCTTATAGCTTTGTAATCTGCGTTATCGGCTAACAAACTGTAGTTACTGCTTCTCAATGCCTTCTTATTCTTTAAGTTTGAATAATCATAATGCTCAAAATATGTTTGATTCAATGAGTCAAAGCTTACTGTTAAAACTTTGCGACATTTATCTAATAACTAGCCACTAATGATCAGGTGATTATTGGTTTGCCTACTTTTCCACCGTGACTGTTAACTTAACGTGATAGTTGGGCTTGCATAGGTTTGTTGGCTGGAATACATATTAACTTAGTTATAACTATGTCAGTTTAGCCGGTTTCATGGTGTTATAACCAAAAATAGCAAACTCATTATCTGAAGATGGAGTCAAACTTTTGACCATACAGAGGTTTAGTCTCTTTCAGATAGCCAGAATTTGCAGAGATATTACCTTCTTGTTAGAATACTTTAGATCTAAAAGTACCATACCTCACTTTACGGTACAGACTATTAACGTCGGTATTATAATCAGTCTTTAATCATCGTCTCTGTGGCTTTGTGGTTAGTCTCCTAGTTAGTAAAGACTACACACTTAATCCAGTTTCTTTTACGGATCCCTCAAGAAGTATCTTTAGACAGAGCTAGGGATAGTTCAGAGAAAACTAATTCACTTTAGTTTACTTCGAAGGAATTCTTAGAAAAAAATCATATATAATTTCAAAAATTTATGTAACATAGACAATCTATAAATGATCTGTCATCTAACTCCTATCTATGATGAGAGTGATCTGAAAAGTGACTTGAGATCGCGTAAACTATACCTGAATATTAAATGGTTGGAGATGATCAGCAAGAAATTTTAGATATAGGTTTTACCCTAGCTGACACTTACCAGGTAGGCATACATTCAGTCTTCAGTAAGGAGTTCAAGATCCTCGTCTCTCACTGTTGTAGCCATAGTCAAAATATCATTACACTGTTCGGACCGGTATAATTTTCATTAACGATTACAGATATAAGCCTTCCCATAGTATCAACTAATATGAAACTCCTATCAGACAGAACGTCTTGATAATCAAAAAAACTTACCAACCCATTTCTGAAAAACAAACTGACTACCGTTCATCTAGATTTAGTATATTTTGGTATCATAGTAAATAAATATTAAATACATGTTTATCTCAAAAAACGATAACATACTTCCATCAGCGCATGTTTCAATTCCAAAACCTTCAAATCGATTTAAACTCCAACTACCTTCATATTTTGCTTGACTATTTGTTGAGGTTTTAACTCCATACTGACCAAAAGTGCCTGAATTAAATTCACCTTGATAAATCCATTTTCCTCTCACTTGAACACCATTACCATGACGTTTTCCTTTAATCCATGTACCAGCGTACATATTTCCATTTGGCCATAAATATACACCACATGTTTCAAAACCTAAATTCCATTCACCAGAATATTCACCAACACCATTTGGTCCTGTGGCTAAACCAAGTCCGTGTGCTGAACCTTGATACCAATTACCAATATAAGTACCACCATCATTAAAATCAAAACGTCCACCGTCTGTATCCATAGCGTTATAATTTCGTAAAAAAACTATCTATCTATGTATGCTTTTGTTTAAATGATATCAACGATTATCCATTGTATAATATCACAGTTGATTTCGAAGGTCTACATTGAGAATTTAATATTGTTTGTTTTAAGCACATTTCAATTTGAATCTATAATTTTAAACAAATATGAAAATCAGAAAGGATTGTTGAGGATAGTATAGTAATTTCATTGGTTAGGATTATGAGTCAATTGAAGCTAGACCACCATAGAAAACCTACAAGCACTGGATGGTTGTTTCGTCCTATTGCAGGACTCCTTAACAGCGCTCGTCCTGGGTTCGAATCTCTCGGGGCGCGATCATGGATGTGCACTTCTGAGTAATCTCACAATGCGACCAAACAGCCGTCCAGTGCTTCTAGGTTTTCCATGATTGTCTAGCTTCCATTGACTCATGATTTCAACTACTGAAATATCAAAGTTTTTGATATGTGAATATTGACAAACTTGAAAAACCTTTATTTACTGAATTCAATTAAATATTTCACATGGATTGTTAGTTTTACTAGCATCACAAGGTAAGTCCTCACATGGAATCCCAAAAATCAAAGGTGAAGAAGAAGGCCAAAGAACATATGACGGCGAGAAATGAAGACAGATATGAGAAAAATGAACAAAAATTAGATAGAACTAGAAAGGAAGGGTGAGGACAGAGTGGGTTGGAGAATACTGGTCGGCGGTCTATGCTCCATTGGGAGTAACAGTCGTAAGTAAATAAGTGTCATAGAAAGAAAACAATAGTTTATAGAGAAGGTAAAGGATATAGTGAAGTTCCTTTGATCACTGTTTATCTAAATTGTCAAATGTTTTATTCATTTTTCAGAGGGAAACTATAAAATGAATTATTGATTGTAAGGATGGTTCGTTGGTAAACTCATCCACGATCTCGCCTTGCGACATCTCCATGAAAAATCCCTTTATCAAATGCTCACTGGTGACAAGCTCCATAAGGTATTTCCTAGAGTTCTAATGAGAAGCAGTAACCAGTGGAATTTAACCAGGTCTGTAGAGAGATATCAACTCACTGAAGACATTAGTGAAATGGTTGCTCAACTTTTTGGATTGGTTGAAATTAGACATTAACACCGTTGGATACCAGTTCAGTGGTCTATCGGTTAAGTGTTCTGGCGCGAGACTGTTGAATCCTGTTTTTGCGAATCTCGTGAGGCGATATCATAGATGCGCACTGCTGAGGAGTCTCACAATATTACAAAACTTCCATCCAATGTTTTGAGATTTTCAATGGTGGTCTAGTATAAATGAATGAATGAATGGATATTAAACATAGGAAAGATCATTTCGATAATGTTTAATTAACAGTTGGAATTATTCTATATAAAGTACTAATTAAATAGAAAAGATGGAAATTCAATTATCAAGATATATGATGATCTTGACGTAAAAAAAAAATTGATTTCAAAAGCTACTTTATTCTATAACAGTTTAATGTTACTTTTATTCTGTATCACCTGGAGCAATAGAGGATTTATCTGAGGATTTTACGTTCACCTAAAGATATGAACTCTATAACTATACCATAATAAGAAGCTTAAAAAGTGTTATCTAGAAAGAGGAACAAAAGTTTATATCTTCCAGGATTATATGTTATTCGAAGAATGGGAATTTATTCAAATAATCAACCTAAAATAAAAATTTATCATTTGAAGACTATTTACATTATTGAATGACTTTAACCAGATAATCAGTGGTCAATGGTCTATTGGTTAAGGATTTCGGCTCGAGACTGTTAAGTCGTGGGTTCGAATCTCGCGGGAGCAGGATCGTGGATGCGCACTGATGAGAAGTCACATAATAGAACGAAACAGCTATCCAGTGCCTCCAGGTATTCGATTGTGGTCTAGCTTTAATTAACTCATGCTTTCAACTATGAAATCAACTATGTGTTCATTAATGAATAGTTTCTAGTTAGGTTACCAAATTTCTAGTTTGAAAATTGTTACAGATATAGTTAATTTGTTTTATTCTAGTTGTTATGACTTTATAAAAGGCGGTTGCTAATTCGTTATTGATTTTTATGTCCGACTATTTATCATGTGATTTATTCACTAATCGAAATACGACTTATTTAATCTTGTCATTTTTGCCATACCAATAACGCTCGACCGGTATGAGTAACCAATAGTCTTCATTGGTCCCTAGTCCGCCTAGTCCTTCTAATTGAGTACAGTAACATCATTTACAGCTTCCGTTATACAAATCATTTATTTCAAATATATTCGGTTTATATACTAGACAGATAGATAACATCACACCATAAAATAGAAAATAATATTTGTACAGGATCAAGTCAAATGTGGTTGTTAACGTGGTGATACAATAATCAATAAACTGAATATAATTTAGGGACAGTAATTTGTATAATAATAATCTATTGCTCAAAATAAAGTTTATAATAAGATGAATATAATCAGAAGGGGATTTGCGGAGTTTGCAGTAACTTGGAAGCACTGCTTTATGGCTGTTTCTTTATATTGTAGGACTCCTTAGCAGTGCACATCCCCAATCCCACTTCTTGACAGTCGAGTTCAGGATATACCAGTCTCGCGGGCGAGCGCTTAATCACTAAACCACTGAGCCGGCATCCAATGACTTTAATGTTTAACTTCAACGAATCCACAAAGTTGAGCAACCATTTCATAAATGTCTTCAATGAGTTACTATCTGCCAACAGACCTGGTTGAATTCCACTGATTACTGCGTCTCACTAGAACTCCAGGAAATATCTCTTGAAGTCAGTCACTAGTGAGTATATTATAATTATCAGAAGGGAGGTTTTGTGGAAATTTCAATAATTGTGTAGTTGACATCAATAGATTTTATCATCATTATTTCACTATTTCTAAGATGGTGAAGAAAATTGGTAGCTCAGGTGGATGATTTTGATGGAGTTTTATTCTCCAGATCAGAGAACAAAACTTCCTCCAAAAAAAAAATTCACAAATTCTCTCTATTATTTTTACATTTAAAATATTTTGACAGTTGTGATCATGAACCAATTGAAACTAGACCACCATGGAAAACTTGGAAGCACTGGAAAACCGTTTCGTCCTAATATGAGACTCATCAACAAGACGGGATAATAAATCCACACTCCTGAAGAATATCATAATAAGACGAAACGGCTTTAAAGCAGGTCTTTCAGATTTTTCATGGTTGTCTAGCTTCAATCGACTCATAATCTTAACTATGAAAATTATTATATTATCCACAAAACCCCTTCACATTTATAATATTGACATTCAATCATATTTTGACTATTGTATAAACCACCTTTGAAAAATAATTTGATTTATCATATCACTTTTGAATGATCAGAAAGGTGAAAAAATAGGAACAAAATATAACTATTCATGAATAGACTTAGTATTGTTTGTTTGGATCTTCCCATCGATGTGTTTAGGACTGCAACTGGTCAGTCCCTAATTGGCATATGTGCATACTGTGCGTATTGCCTCGATATACCTTAATTCACAAGCATGGTATTCATGCTATTCATGAATAGTATTCGATATATTCATACTAAGCATAGTTATTTGCATTTATATATTTATGTGAGTGTGTGTGTGTGTGTTTATGAGTTACTATGTGGATATGTTCACCCGAAGGGATTGGCATAAGAATAATAAGCCAAAACAAATGTTCTTCATTTAAGTAATTCTAATGTATGTATATACTCTTTTTTTATGATTACATAATCAATGATAGAAAAGATTTATTATGGATAGAAATACTTTAGAGATTGAATACTCAAAATGAGAATAGGGGGGGGAATAGATGAAGGAGAAACAGTATCTAGGATAGAGTAGGTGTGTAAGAGAGATAGAGAGGGATAGAGTTATGAAACAACTGATCGATTCAATCTGATTACAAATTGAATAAGAAAAGGTAAGATAAAAACTAACTTAGTTAAATACCAAATATTTCAATCATTAGGCTACCTCATTATATAGTTGAAAGCGTGAGTCGATTGAAGCTAGACCACTGTGGAAACCTGGAAACACTGGACGGCCGTTTCGTTCTATTATGGGACTCCTCAGTAGTGCGCATCCATGATCCCACTCTCGCGAGATTCGAACCCACGACCTACCAGTCTCGAGCCAAAGCCCTTAACCGATAGACCACTAAGCTGGGTTCGAATCTTGCTAGAGCGGGTTTGTGGATGCACACTGCTGAGGAGTCCCATAATAGGATGAAACGGCCGCCCAGTGTTTCCAGGTTTTCCATGGTGGTCTAGCTTCAATTGACTGACGCTTTCAACTATGAAAAATTCTAAATCTCCACGAATCTCCTTCTGATAATTAATACCTCATTATATGTACATTAAATGCTTTCGAGATGATGTACTTTAACTTTAAAACATAAACGATAATGTATGAATAGATGTTAATAAGTAGAAAAACATACTCACAACAAAAGCCATAATCAAGAATCTTTTATTGTTTAACTATTAGAAAAAAAAACAGTACTGAACAGTTTTAGACCATACGGAAACAGTTCTCTCATAGCAGTCCATTAATATTAAATGTCAATCTATGATTGTATAAGATACAAATTATTTTTAAATTTCTTCATAGTTGAACAGGAGTCTTCAGGAATAATCGATTAAATCAGTGCAAATTAGATTGTATACACTAAATGAAAGAGAAATTAAAATTTAATATGATGATATGATGGAGAAACTTTAGAAGAGGTGGAAACTTTCACATACCTAGATAGTATGATCGATGAAGGAGGAGGATCGGATTAATGCGTAAACGTAAGGATTGGCAAAGCAATGATAGTATTACTACAGTTGAAGAATATATGAAACTGAAAACAATTGTCAATCAATATCAAAGTTATAATCTACAATACCAATGTCATGACAGTCAGTTCTACTCTGTTTAGCTAAGGCTATGACAACTTCACAACAATCGTCGAAAGGTCGAGTCTTTATGAATAATTTTCTACGTAAGATACCCAATAGCCGTTGACCGGATACCATCAAGAACGGCCCACTATACGAGAGAACAAACCAGCTTCCAGTTGAGGAGGAAATTAGGAAAAGAAATTAGGAGTAAATAGAACATACATTGATTAAATCATCAAACTACATCATGAAGTAAGTGGTAACTTAGAATTGTGAATGGAAACGTGAAAAGAGGAAGGTCAAAAAAAACACACAACGTCGGGAATTAGAAGTAAATATGAAAAGGATGAATAGCAACTGGAAAGAACTGCAAAGGATTACCCAGCAGAGATTTCTACGAAGAATACATGTGCGTACCCTATGCTCCATCACGAAGGGAGGGGAGGAAGACGTAAATAATTAAGTACTATGAAAGTAATGCTTACTTACTTACTTACGCCTGTTACCCCTCGTCGAAGAGCATAGGCCGCTAACCAGCATTCTCCATCCAACCCTGACCCAAGCAATCCTTTCCAGTCCTTTCAAGTTAACATTCATCCTTTTCATATCTGCTTCTATTTCCCAGCCTAGTGTGTTCTTTGGACTTCCTCTTTTCCGCTTCCCTTCAGGATTCCAAGTTAGTGCTTGCCTTGTAATGCACATCGATGATTTCCTTAATGTATATCCTATCCACTTTCAACATCTTTTCCTGATTTTATCTTCCACTGGAAGCTGCTTTATCCTGTTCCATAAAACGCTGTTGCTGATAGTATCCGTCCATTGAATGTTGAATATTTTGCGTAGACAACAGTTTATAAATACTTGAACCTTCCTGTTGATGGTCGTAGTAGTTCTCCACGTTTCAGCTCCGTACAGTAGGACTATAATTAAATATCTGTTAAGAATCAATTTAAAAGATTCGACAAAGTGTTGTATTCCGTGGAGGATTATGAATGGTAACGGGATATAATACAGTGCTTCTCTCTTCTTAGTTAAAAATATTCTGTATACAGATTGTTTTATATTACACAAATATACTACTAATGTTTAGTATACAATCTACACTACTTAATTATTGAATCATTCTTGAATCATTCTTATTCCAAAAATGGATATGTATTTCTCTATGTAGTTATGACATGTACTTATATCTAATTAACAAATTGTAATTTGTCATGGTAACTATATATATATTGATAAGAAAAGTAAGTATACAATGGATGGTAACAGCAGACGATGGAAATACAATGGATACTATGTTCACTATAAGACATAAAAGAAAAATGAAAGAAACATACATACATACATACATACATACATACATACATACATACATACATACATACATACATACATACATACATACATACATACATACATACATACATACATACATACATACATACATACTAAATACATACACACACACACAGTAAGACCGGGAAAGAAAGAATTAGCCAAAAATTTTAAAAATAGGAAATTCATAAAAAATAGACGATAATTTAATAAATGAATAATTAAAAACAATAGAATATTAAGTAATTGTGTCTGGGTATGTGGAACTCATCACTATACGTCAACTTCATTAACTATGAGAAGGTGTTTGACAGTGTGGAGAGGAAAACATTATGGAAACTTCTTCGACACTTGATGGGGAAACTCTGGAAGAGGTGGAAACATTCACGTAACTATGAAGTATCGTTGATAAACAAGGAGGAGCTGGTGTAGAGATAAAGGCGAGAATTGGCAAAGCAAGGGCATCATTTCTACAATTGAAGGACATATAGAACTAAAAACAAATGTCAACTAACTTCAAAGTGAAAATCTTCAATACGAACGTTAACACAGTCAGTTCTACTGTACGGAGCTGAAACGTGGAGAAGGTACAAGTATTTATAAACTGTTGTCTACGCAAAATATTCAACATCCATTGGCCGGATACTATCAGCAACAGCGTTTTATGGAACAGGATAAAGCAGCTTCCAGTGGAAGATGAAATCAGGAAAAGATGTTGAAAGTGGATAGGATATACATTAAGGAAATCATCGATGTGCATTACAAGGCAAGCACTAACTTGGAATCCTGAAGGGAAGCGGAAAAGAGGAAGTCCAAAGAACACACTAGGCTGGGAAATAGAAGCAGATATGAAAAGGATGAATGTTAACTTGAAAGGACTGGAAAGGATTGCTTGGGTCAGGGTTGGATGGAGAATGCTGGTTAGCGGCCTATGCTCTTCGACGAGGGGTAACAGGCGTAAGTAAGTAAGTGTCTGGGTATTCATTTAATTAATGATTGCCTTATCAGTATACACCTATCAGTTACTATACACAAAATACCATTCAGAATCTTACAATCATAGAATGAACATATATTTTTCAATAAATACGTTAGAGTTGAGATCATGAGTCAATTGAAGCTAGACAATCATGGAAAACCTGGAAGCACTGGACGGCCGTTTCGTCCTATTATGCGACTCATTAGCAGTGCGCATCCGTGATCCCGCCTCGCGAGCGAGATTCGAACCCAGAACGTACCAGTCTCACGCCAGAGCACTTATCCGATAGACCACTGAGCCGTTAGGATCTAATGAGAATGTGTTTTTCTTTGGTGGGGGAAGGAGATTTGAATATCCTGAGGTTTCATATGTTGTAAACTCATGAAATTATGAAAACTGGGATAAAGGATAAGTCTACCTAACATGTAGTTTAGCTATCATACTCAATCATTTTTCTACTGAGGAATCATGTTATAGTTTCTCTTTATTACGACCCAACTATTCCTAATGGTTAATATTCTTGGACATTAATTCACTCGACAAGTCCCTAAATCACAACGTGGTTGAACAGGAAAGAAATTATATTCCAAACAACAAGGATATATGGAAGTAAGAAGCACAATAAGAAAAAGCGTTAGTATACTTATAGTTTTACATGGGAAGATTCTAGAGTGTTCTACAATTATTGGATACGAACTAGCCAATTAGCGTGCACTAACGCAATCGTGCATGGAACATGCTTTAATCCAATCTATGTCCCGCCAACAGATCATATTAAACCAGTTATTATACATTTAATAGTTTAACATAAATTACATCATTCCCTCAATTATATTTTAGATTGTTTGATCGGTGATTATATATGTAAATTATCACCCGATCGTTGCTCCTACCTTGACGTGGTGGTCGGGCTTGCCTATCGTGATGAACCAATCGACCTATAGTGGATGAAACATTCGTTCCTCAAGGTCCTACCATACCAGGCAGGTTGGTTAAAGAGCGGTAAGACTAAAAGCAGCAAACCCAAGGTCCGAAGGCGAAGTCGTACTGCTAACTGTACAGACGTATGATGGCAGTAAGGTGTTTTTTCTTCAGACAACCAGCATAGCAGCGATGCTGCCTTCCCACAAGTAGGGTGGGGTTAAAAAAGGTAGACCTTGAAAATGCACACCTTACCCTATCCCACGGGTATCCGTCTCCAGTGGTAAGTTTCCAATAAGTACTGAGCTAACACGAAAATTACTCACGGAAGGGTCTTGTGTGTCCGACCTTAAGCAGTTGTCCGTTGGGCACTGTGTTCACGCTCTCAGGTCACTAAGACCACTTCCAACCCAATTTACTTTTCAGGTACCTCTAGAAGAACCTTTCCATTGTGGGGGCAAATTGGTAGTCTTAACCACCCTCATACCTCTAACAGCATTCAAGATCACTGTAAATTATCATACTGATCGATTAGTTTTTTCATTCTTCAATACTGACCAAACCTCTATCGATTACTTTGTAACGAAGTCACTAGTCTGAATGAATTGGCATCAAATAAGTCAATTCTCACAAAGTTGTGGATACGCTTTGGTTGGCAGGTGTCAACTAGTGCAAATTATGAATTAAGCAACACTTCCTATCGATATGTCAGGTGTTTGCAAGCAAATCACATGTGGGACTGTGAAATACAACAATGAAAAGCATTTCTAAGTGAATTGTTCAGCGAACCCTGATCATGGTCCATAAATTACTTAAGTCCATATAAACATATTTTAGGTACATAATTTTATGTTCTCATGAATAAACCTTCCAACTTATTGTCAGTCTTCTCACTTGTACATATTTGGTTGAGTCAAACGTTATAAAGCGTATGTATATTATGGTTGAATTAGAGTGGTAGACTATAACATCAAGTAACTAACTCTAATCTGTTTAGAACAAGTTCACAATTTAATTATATCAGTCATCTCAGTGTATGTTGTTATAAAATATCAGGTCATATTCAATTTACAGCATTTGTATATACTATTTAATCATATGAGTAGTTCGAGAATACCTAACCTATTCAAAATATATATAAATGTTTAAGATAAACTATAGTATAGCTCAGATCATAAACGATTTGATCGATAGCATTCGATCAGCACTAATAAGGATTTGACATGCATGACATTGATCACAACCCAGTGATCAATCAATTTTGATTACATCTCAGTCCTACAGGAGGTTAATCACGGCCCGAATAGCTCAGTCGTAACGTCACTGACTGTGAAGCTGAGTGACACGGGATGGAATCCGTCAAAGAGCACCAGTTCCCTCAAGATTACAGGTACATCTTGCTGACGAGTGTCAAGTAGCACAAAACCCGGGTCCAGTGTTTCCTGTTGACCACCTCTAACCAACATCTTATCTAGTTAATTAAAAAACAATGATTAGTTATAACAGAATTATAGACGAAAATCAGCTCAAGAGTTGGAAAATGAAAAACGTCCAGTAAACTGACAAATTTATATTGTTTAAAAAGCACTCTTCCTTACAAGAGATCTTACACAGACAGAAATAATTTTTAAGATGAATCCATACATAGTTTACTCTATTTATTTAAACATATAAATATTGGTACAAAAAAGCACCACATAAATATGCGCCACACAAATCTCATTTGATTTTTGTGAGGGCTGTGATACTGCGCGGGTACCCAAACCGAAGCAGGTGGTTTTTTTAGAGGGTCACACCCATAGCCTTTGACCTAAAGGTCTGATCCACAAGACAGTGGAGCATCGTGAGGAAATGTAAACCCATGGTAGCCGATGATCAACGATTGATTCATATGCCATTTGTTCCTTCAGGATACTGGAGCCAGCCCATGTGGACCATTAGTTTGAAGTGAGGGTTTTCCAATTCCCCCAGATGGACTTTCTGTGTCCACCAACTCGGTTGAAGCGCCGGACATTCGCCTTTCGTCCTCTCAATTTCGTAAACAACATTAATGCCACGAAAAGACAGTGATTAGGACTTCCCTGGCTGAGGCTATATACGCGTTGTCATGTGAGAGCACTTGGAGAAGGAGATGGGACTCTCCCTATTCTTGGCCGTACCAGGGCATTTGGAAGCTACCCCATAAATAGAGCGATAAATGTTTTCAGTGAATTCAAAGTTTAGAAAAAATACTCCAATTTTTCAATTTTTCTCAAAGTAATATTTATTATCAGTGCAAAGAAACATTAAATAAAAAAGAAATTCAAAATGGCGGGAAAATAATTTACTTCTGAACAAACAAACAAAAGAACAATATTCTTAAATTGAATTAGTATTGTTTGATTGAATCTTCCCATTCATGTTTAGGACTGAGATTGATCAGTCTGTTCTTGGCATGTGTGCACACTGTGTGTATTGCCTCTATATAACCTTAATTCACAAAGATTATAAGCAAAGATGAATGGATTGGTGATATATACTACTTATATATGTTGTAATCATTAGCACATATCGCATTAGTAGCGGTCTAAATTATTCTGTCGATAATTTTCAATAATGAATTGTAATCAATGTTTGTTAGAATTTATGTGAAGTGTACAAATTGCCTTGATACGATGATTTGGTTGAAGGTTTCTTTTAAATAGAAAAATATTACTTAGTTGAAAGCATGAGTTAATTGAAGCTAGACCACCAAGGAAAACCTGGAAGCACTGCTTTAAAGCCGTTTCGTCCTATTGTAGGAATCCTCAGCAGTGCGCATCCACGATCCCGTCTCGCGAGATTCGAACCCAGGACCAACCAGTCTCACTTAACCGATAGACCACTTAGCCGGCATCCGATGGAGTCCCACAATAGGACGAAACGGCCGTCTCATCAATATTCAGTGGTGAGTATAAACAACGAGATAGTTCAAACTCTATTTGATATTACTCTTCATTTTAATATTAGTGAACAACTGTTTATCATAAGGTAATAAACTGTAATCCTTTGAAAGAACGTATAAACATTAAGTGATATGTAGTAGGTTAGATGTAAATCAACATTTCAGTTTGTTTTTCCGAATAGGTATAATTCAAATTTAGATTAGGGTTGCTTAATAAATGATCTAAATAATCTTATTATGTAATTAATCGCCTTATTGTTTAAGAAATCAATGTAGGAAAAGGGTGTGGACATCCGGAGTATTCTGTAATGAAATCATAAAGTATCTTGGCATAAATATAAGAACTATACATAAAATACTTCATTTGCAAATTTCCATCATTTATCCTTCACATTCTATATAATTCTTCCTATTTTCATTTATTTTCTATTCCACTTTATCTTCTCTTCAATCTGATCTTCTCAGCTTTCTACTATCAGGGTTTTCACTTCTGATTGGTGTTACATACTACTTATGTCAACAGATATAAGTAGCATACACCACAGTCTGATAACTAATGTTCATGATGATGTATTTTCGAATCATGTCATGAAAAGGATATGGGCTATATGTTTCTGTTGTTCTGATTTAGGATTAAGGAAAGTGGGATTTTATGTAGGCCAGTAATCACTCAATTGGTTCAAGAGTAGTAGAGAAAAGTCAATCAATGTTAAAATCTTGGTGAACATTTCATATACTGACTGAAAGAAAACAAAGCGTTTACATCCAATTTATATAATGTGAGACATCTTTATCTAAGAATTGTGCTTCGAACATCAAAAAGTATGAAACAGTCAGCTCATAATAAATAAAAAAAATAGATTTTTACAAATAGTAGAAATTAACAATCAGTTGAACATTCACACATACACATCCATATCCATTTCTGATTGGTTATTATAAACTTGAGACATAAACAAGGATATCGTCACAAGTGATTGATCACTGAGTGGTGATCAATCTCATGCGTGTCAAGTCCTTCATGCTGATCGAATGCTATCGATCAAGTTGCAATGGGGCCACTAGTCTAGGTGGCTCGACACTGTGTGCACTATATATAATAAGGTAACATGGTGGTTGAAGGTGGTCAACAGGAAACCCTGGACCCGGGTTTTGTGCTATTTTGCACTCATCAGCAAGGTGTACCTGTAATCTTGAGGGAACTGATGCTCCCTGGCGGAACTTGATCAATAGCATTCGATCAGCACTAAGGACTTGACACGCATGAGATTGATCACAACCCAGTGATCAATCAATTTTGATTACATCTCAGTCCTACAAGAGGTCGGTTGCGGCCTGAATAGCTCAGTGGTAACGTCGTTGACTGTGAAGCTGAGTGACACGGGATCGAATCCACTAGGGAGCATCAGTTCCCCCATGATTACAGGTACACTTTGCTGACAAGTGCCACGTAGCACGAAACCTAGGTCCAGTGTTTCCTGTTGACCACCTTCAACCACCATGTTACAAGGATATTGTATTCAAGATTTCGATTATCGACTATTTACAAAAACAAGGAAAAAAATTGTTTTCAATCTATTTGTGGATTTTTTTTTGGGGGGAGTATTTTAGTTTATCTATAAATAGATTCATTATAAATCATCATGGGAAAATTAGATTAGAATGATAGAATAGAAAATATTGTATATTCTCAATACTGTTAAATTGTTGCCATAGTAACTATAATCATTTAGTTATAAAATGAATAGTTTTTAAAAGATTACATGGCGTTTTATATATGTTTTCATAGTTGCAAGCGTGAGTCAATTGAAGCTAGACCACCAAGGAAAACCTGGAAGCACTGAACGGCCGTTTCGTTCTATTTTGGGACTTCTTAGCAGTGCGCATCCACGATCTTGCCTCGCAAGATTCGAATCCAAGACCTACCAGTCTCGCGCCAGAGCATTTAACCGATAGACCACTTAGCCGACATCTGATGATGTTTTTGTCTAACTCCAACCAATCCAAGAAATTGATCGACCGTTCACCAATTGTCTTCAGTGAGTTCCTATCTCGTAACAGACGTGGTCTGAACTCTACTGGTCACTGCTTCTCAGTAGAACTCCAGGAAGTACATCTAGAAGTCAGGTACTAGTGAGCCTTTCATTATTATTATTTATATGTCCTACGAACTGATTAACATCATACTGCTAAAGGCCTAAGTTATTCACAACAATAAGTGCAGTGTACACCTTGACTTTAGTCATTTTTCCCTTTTACTTAGTAGATGCATTTGGATTACTAGAATGTATTACTGTCCAAACAATTTATTCTAGGCAACTTCAGTTATCCATAACTGTCTTCTATAAGCATATATAATGTAGTGTAGCTGACAATGTCGAATGAAAAACCCAAATATGTATGGTATAAGCTATGACTAGAAATAAATTTCTTTGGTGAAAATTAAACTCTACAGCATTCATCCCTAAAGTGAATGGAAAATTAGTAAAAAATTCTATATACTACAAACTTACTGAAAATAAAAAATCACTGGGGATTTAGTTTGGCTAAGGAGATTAGAAAGATCAAAGAACACATTACTTCGATAAATGGAGACAGACATGAAAAGAATGAACAAAAATTCGATAGAACTAGAAAGGAAGGATTGGAGAATACTGGTGGATGGTCTATACTCCGTTGGGAGTAATAAGTGTAAGTAAGTAATTCAGTTTCGCTTATGATTGATTATTCTAGCCACTTATTAATAAAATGAATAGTTGAAACTTAGTTCGTTAAAATCTGTCCATGATAAATTCTTACTATTTGCTTAGTAATATTTTGTTTCCTGATTGTTATGCAATCCTTTTGGATTTATAGTCATATTACATAGATTCATTAAAGGTGTTTATTCATATTCTCAATTTGTAGGCTAGTGATTCTATCTTCGATGATCAGTATGATTCAATTTCGAGAATTAAACTAATGAATTAACTATTAATTGACATATCCTATCCAATTTTATCTATCATTTAGACTTTCATAACAGCTAATGTTTAATATAAACAAAGAGAAGTTAAGAAATATCATTTAATCGCGAACCAAGAATAATGAACAACACAAACCAGGGCATCTGCCCATTTCCTTAAAAAATACATTCAACACAGGTGATTGTGTAATATTTAGTAAGAATAAGTTTTTTCAAAATCCTTTCTAAAACGAATCAATTATCCAATGACTGCATTTCTCATGATCGAATTCACGAGTTGATCTGTGCTAGACTGTTGGGATGATCTAGAAAATTTCTCACAATAGACAAAAAAGCTTCAGGAAACTTTAGGAAGCATTTTGTACGATCAGCGTTGACTAGACATTTTGCTAGAAACAACACAAAAGTGAAAAGTATCAAGTAGAGTTTCTGATTGGTTTATTAATACATTGCTACTATGTTTAGTAGCATTCCAGAATTTTAAAGAAAACCCAAGGACTCCTAAAATACTACAAAAACCCTATATTTTTTGTGCATATTTTGAGCCTCTTCTCTCGTGTACAAGTCACTGTGTACATTTAGCTTGTGGTTTACGAGACTAGGTTAGGATTCGAATATAGCGTTCAATTAGCAAGATTTATCATACACTACTCTTGAAATCCTGGAACCGCTAGACAGTCGTTTCGTCCTAGTATGCGACTCATAAGCAGTGCATATTCACGATCCCAAACGATGGATTCGAACCCACGACCTTCCGTCTCACACGTGAACGCCTAAGCTCTAGACCACTGAGCTGGTATCCAACAGTGTAAATGTCTAACTTTAATCGATCCATCATCTATTGTCTGAGAAGGATAACTGTCTCATACTCAACACGGATTGGACTTCACTGATCAGGGCTTCTTGCTAGATTGACTAATGAATTCAACTGTAATCTCCACAAATCCCAATACTAATTAAATTTCTGTTCAATTAAATCCAAGACAAATTTGGGCATAATTGAAATACCCTTGATATTTTGGATAATAATCTATGTAAATTATAAATGAAATGTACATTAAGCTTTAATTTAAACTGGCAACAGTTCTGTTATATTACGATGAGAATTATGAATGGTAACTGTTGGGATCCATTTGTGGATCAATACGATCCATATATTATTTTATTACTAAGCAACTAAATTATGCCTATTCATGTTCCTCTTATTATAAGCATTATTTTGACCCATAGATTATTATTATACGATTTACCATTTTTAAGTTATGCCCAGTTTATTAATTACAGTCTCTCACATTCACAGCCACTTTTGGAGAGATCTTGCACGAATGTTGTTTACTATTTTGTGGTCTATTTGGTTTGTATATAAACCCATTATGTTTGAAATACATTATTTATAATACGGAGGCCGAGATTAGTGTTCTGGACTCAACAGGCAGTGCTACGCAGAAAGAAGGACCAATAAGTACTGTAGACTGCTTGTACGGGTTTATGCGTCATTGATACGGTCGATAAATCACTGTTCTCTTATTGACGGTATCATTAAGTTATATATTGATAGGGGTACATCACCACTAGTTATAACAATTTCTGCGTCAAACTGTACATCATTCCAGATGAATTTATTTCATCAATCAACTTTGATTGATTATTAAAAATGATTTAAAAACTATTTTATGTACCTATAATAAGTGTTGCTCTGGTTGTTAGAAGGGGCATCAACCTCGTGACTTCCGAAAAGAATTTATAAACAGTTGTTTAAGCAAAATACTCAACATTCACTGGCCGGATATCATCAATAACCGCCCTTTTATGGAAGAGGACAAACCAGTTTCCAGCTCTAGAGGAAATTAGGAAAAGACGTTGGAAGTGGATCGAACATAAATTAAGGAAATCACCAAACTGAATCACGAGGCAATGCCTAACTTGGAATCCGAAAGGGAAACGGAAAAGAGGAAAGCCAAAGAACACATTACTCCGGAAAATAGATTCAGATATAAAAAGGATGAATAACAAGTGGGAAGAACTGGAAAGGATTGCTTGGGACAGAGTTGGATAAGGAATTTTGGTGTGCGGCCTATGCTCCTCCACGAGGGATAACAGGCGTAAGTAAGTAAAAACGATTCATTAAAGTATACTGGTTTAAACAGTTTTCAAAATAAAAAGTTATTTAAATAATGAATATGATGATGAGAGTGAAATCAACATCAGTACTAATATTTAATTATAGTTGTGTCGTATCTCAAATTGAATCAAGATTTACTACAGCAGAATTTCATGAATATGTAGGGTAGGTACATTTAAACAAGAGGAAACTGTTGATTGATCCATTGAAGTTAAACGGTTACTAAGTGAGATTCAAAAAACTAGTATAAAAGTCAGTTAACATTGAAATCTTTCTTCAACTCTGTTTCAAAGAAAAGGATTTACCACTTAGCCGGCATCCAACGGTGTTAATGTCTAACTTCAACCAATCCAAGAAGTTTGAGCAACCGTTCACCAATTGGTTGAAGTTAGACATTAACACCGTTGGATGCCGGCCAGCTCATTGGTTTATCGGTTGAGTGCTCTGGAGCGAGACTGGTAGGTTCTGAGTTCTAATCTCGCTCGCGAGGCGGGATCATGGCTGCGCACTGAAAAAGATTTACATCAGTTTACTATTTAGGGAAGAATTGATCAGAATAACTTCGAAGAATAAACTGAAAATGGTCATTAAGTAGATATATCATACTGCTTAACTGGTTACCTAAAAGATGAAGCCCATAATTCCATATAAACCTCAACATTCCAGTAATGATCATATCACATTCCATTCCATATTACCAAATCATACATACCCGTGTAGACACCACCACATTTATGCAAATTAATAATCTGGATCCACACACACACACGAGCAAATCAAAGATACATCCATAAAGACATTCTCCTTCGTCTAATCTCATTTAGAAAAAAATGATTAATTATTGTCATTATCCATTTCATCCATCAACATGTCTTCATTAGCGCCATTCTAATTAAATAAAAGAGATGAAAAATAAGACAAGAAGAGTAATAGATCTAACAAAGGAAATTAATAGATTGTGCCAATCTCTTAGACTACATACACTCAATGAACACACACACACACATACACACATAAAGACCAATACAAGAGAAACAATAAATGACTTTCTGAGAAAAGAAACATAGAAACGAACAATTTTTTTTTTCAGTATATACTACTACTATACTACTTTTCAGTATACATTATATTCATGTCTTCCGGTATAACCTAGTAACTAGTGCCTAATAATTTGTTAATGTGTTATGATTATTAATCAAATTTCCTTTATTTGCTCATTTTTTCTGGTTGTTGAAAAGGGGGAGGGGTAGGGTGGGATTTTTAAACTTAAAGCAAATTCTTATTCGAAAATTACATTCCAAGCAAAATGAATTCAAATGAAAAGTTAAATCAAAAGAAATAGTTACTACCTTTTGAGAAAGGTATACTTCATGATTGATAAAAATCTCCATAATGAATTTGAATCCAGTCAAGAGTATCAGTTCCCTTGAGATTGGAAGTATACCTTGATGATGAATTTTAACTAGATAAAAACCTGAGTCATATAGGGTCTCCTGACGACTATCTAGCATGAAAACATGTTGAATCATCTGAAGTGGTGATTCCATTGCAAAGTCGGTCTGCATCAAGGACTAAATAAATGTGACATTTAGTTAATACATAGTGAATGACCACTGTAAATATCGCAGTTCTGTAGGTCAATCGAGGACCGAATTTCTTACACAGTGTTCAAAACGTTCAAAATGTTAATCGATGATAATGTAAAAGTATCAGACTCTCTATTCTTTCTCTGTAGATTGTATATAACAGACAAATCGACACTACCTCTAAATATCAACCCTTATCGTTTAATCTATAAGCAAACCATAACCCAGTGACGAATGAATAAGATAGTACAGTGATATGTACTACTTATAGGGATTGATATAAGTAGTATGTGTCAAGAATTGGAAGTAGGATTGCTAATGACAGAAGTGGAACATGAAGAAAAGTGAATGAGAAGTAAAATCAGTCTTAATAGTAAAAGGAATGGAAGAGTGAGAAAGTTTCTAAGAGACAATTTAAGGAAGATGTACAAATGATGTATTTAATATACTGTTTTCACATTTTACGAAACCAGTGTCTAATTTCAACTAAGTCTCCTTTCATTACAATACTTCTTATATTTTCGAACAAGATTCACTGACACGGCTAGATAGTATTTTTACATTATGAATGATATCAGTTTCTGATGAAAATTCTAACCCTGAATCCTTAATCCTTACACTGAATACCTAACCATAACTACAAATAACGTGGATACTCTTGGAAATCTATTTCCGTACCTACAAGAGTTCGAGAAGACGAATACTTTTCATTCATAAGGATGAATTTGTGTGTCTTCATTGTTTTAATTCACTGGTGGACTAACCTGTTCTTTTTTTCATAAACTATCCATTTACTGTTGTGATGTGCGGTGTTCAAAAACTGTTACGGATATACAGTTTGCTGAGGGCAAACCCCACCAATGAGCTAGAACACAAGAGTAAACAAGAAAGTATATTGGACTACCGAATAAAAATGCACAAATACTCATCCATATATCCTAAGGAAATTGACACATTTTGACTCCAATGGAATGTATTTAACCTTCGAATCACTTCTGCCTGCCATCGATTGACCATTTGCTACTTCTGATTGACTCTCTTCATATCATTTATGATAGCCGTCTTTTTATTAGGCTAAAAACTAGTTGGAAATTCGTTGAGGTTATTTTAAACTTGTCCATGTACTACACTTCAATCCTAAAATCCTTGTGAATCACCATAATAATTTATAACATTGAAAGATATAAATTCATCGCATTTGGAAATTAACAGATTATTAACACTGTAAAGCTAGAAAGCGGTAAGTCACCTTTCATAATATCATATGAATAATTTTAGACATCATACTCCTAGTGGATCTTTAAAATGCAGTACAGAAGTGTCTATCAGGATTCAGTAGCTAAGTTGATTACGTGATGACGTTTGAAGCGAACGGTAGTGAGTTTGAGTCCCTCCCAGAGTGAACATCAACTCGGAGATGAAGATACATCCAACTGACGAGTTCCAAATAGGACGAAATGCGTGTTCTAGATTCCATTGTTATCAACTATTCATCTTTACTTATAATGTTATACAGAAGTACTTTAAATTCATTATCATATGCAAATGATTATTATCTCTTGTTTATATAAATAACTAATAATAGGTAATTCTTAATTAAGGTTAAGGTCACAGTTAACCATTCTGATATATTGTGTAAGGATTAATTATAAATTAATAGCCCTTAAGGAATAGTTGATCGAATAGTTATGTCTCATAATTTTCTTTTTCACTTCTTAAAATCTAAGGAAATAGATAAGACTTCAATTATACAATAAGTCAGTATGGTATTAATGACCTTAAACTAGGTGATTGTTTTTTTTTAAAACAATCTAATTTATTAATGAAATTATAGAACTAATGAGGTTAAGAGCTCGCGTGCGAGACTGATAGGTGTTAGGTTCGAATCTCACGAGGCGGGATCGTGGATGCGCACAGCTGAGGAGTCCGACAATAGGACGAAATGGCCGCTTCCAGGTTTTTCATGGCAGTTTAGCTTCAATTGACTCATGATCTTAACTATTGAAATTAATGAACTTTGTATTTGTATGAAAATATAAATTTCGTCCTAGTATAGAACTCATCTGTAATACATATCCACGATCGTGAATGCAAGAATCGAACCAAAGATCCTTAGTCTGGCACTCAAAGGACTAACCCTTAGACCACTAAGACGGTATTCAGTTGTGTCAGTGTTTAACTTCAGTCAATAAACGATACTGTACGATCATCTTTCATTGTATACAGTAGGTATTCGTATCGGATGTAAGGTAGTTGCCCACTGAAGACAATGAAAATTTATCGCTCAATGCCGTGGATTGATTGTAGTCAGGGATTAACAGAGTTGGATACTGTTGCAGTCGCATAGAGGTTCAGAATTCGGGCGCGAAAGTGAAGATTCTGGGTTCGACTCACGCCTAATCTGTCATGAGTGCATACTGCTGATGAGTCCTGTACTAAGACGAAACAGCTGTCCAGGAGTTTTGGGTTTCAACGGTGTTTTAACATTGATCAATTTATGACTTCAATGCAACTCAACAATCTACACAAGCCTATACTTACAATTAAAATATTGATTGACCATGAAATGCAAATAGTAACCATTTGATTTAATGAAATCTATCCCTAAACGTTTTTCCAGAAGAAACTTTTGCGTTCAAGAAGAATATGTCAGTTATCTAATCAGAGAGTTACAAGTCCCCAACTTACTTTACTTACGCCTGTTACCCCTCGTCAAGGAGCATAGACCGCACAGCAGTATTCTCCATCCAACTCTATCCTGGGCAATCCCTCCCAGTTTTTTCCAGTTAACATTCATCCTTTTCATATCTGCTTCTATTTCCCAGCCTAGTGTGTTCTTTGGACTTCCTCTTTTCCGCTTCCCTTCAGGATTCCAAGTTAGTGCTTGCCTTGTAATGCACATCGATGATTTCCTTAATGTATATCCTATCCACTTTCAACATCTTTTCCTGATTTCATCTTCCACTGGAAGCTGCTTTATCCTGTTCCATAAAACGCTGTTGCTGATAGTATCCGGCCATTGAATGTTGAATATTTTGCGTAGACAACAGTTTATAAATACTTGTACCTTCTTGACGATGGATGTAGTAGTTCCCCAAACTACGGAAATAATAGTAAGTAATATTTGTTGTATTTTCAGTGTGATATTTCATTCAGTATAACATTGCTTTATATAAATTCACTTGGTATTATTAACTTGGATCTTCCCATTTATGTTTAGGACTGCAATTGATTGGTATCTTGTTGGCATATGTACATCCTGTATGGAGTGTTTTAATAGTGCCTTAAGTCACAAGCATTAAAACCGAAGATGGATAGTGGCTAACAGTGGAATCCAGGACTCACATTTCGTCCTATTTGAGACTCGTCAGATTGATGTACTTGCATTCCAGAGTCGATGTTCACTCTGGGACTTTGATGTTTTTTTAACGATATGATATTCTTTGTACTAAGTTAACGTAAACTATGCTGAGCTTGACATGTACCATGAGATTTTGTTAAAAATTTATATATCTGGCTTTTTCCTTATGAATAATGAAATGGGTCTACAAATCAATATATGAATGGGAGCATTTTCATCCGTCTGGAGTTATCGTGTTTTAGAATGATTAATTATTCACTTGCATCAGTCTTTTGTATTGTTACATTGTGTAGTTGGAATTGTAATGGTTTCTTGTTTTCAAGGACAAGTGGTTGGCGATGCAGGTATAACAGAAGATATATATTTATAGTAAGTGCTTTTTTTTCTTCCTTGGTTTTCTTACTTAAGTGACTGGTTGAGGTACGCATATTTGAAGAGTATATAACAATGGCAGACTCGAACTACAGCACAACATAGCAGTACTTCTGATGAAGTAATGGTTTCAAATGTTTAATTACTACTCGTGATTACTCAATCAAATAATTCGACGTTATAACCATGTTAATTATTACTTCATTATAATAGAGTATGTTCAATAATGGTGGGTTTAAGGTTACCTCAATATTATATACTACAATATATATAGTTATGATTTTATGTCTTCCTACCATATCAGCTATTAAATTTCATAAATTGAATCACTTATGCTTGTTTACCCACTCACATATATGTAATCACCAACATCGTACTCACACTCATGTGAGTTTTATATCCTGTTATACATCTTGTTTATATATATAAGTTTAGTCAGTCAGTCAGTTAGTCACAACGTAGAACTTCTTACGTACATACAACAGTTCGAGTTGCCATACCACATTAGTACAGAGATGCAGTTGTAGATTCTAATCCCATGATGGTAGAAGTAGTAAGAGTATAAGCATTATGTGAAAGATTAGTGTTTGAAGATGTTATTCAAGGAGTATAATCCAGTGAAATAAATTTGGAAAGAGAAAAAGGATAGAAACATGAAAAATTCAGAAGGTTACAATTAGGCAGAACACGAAAAGTGAATGCACCTTCACCATTGCAAGCAGTTTTGGACCATGTCATTCAAGGTCTCTAACCATCGGTCGTTATCATCCTGCGGATCTCAACCAGGTAGTCTACACCTACCAACTTGGCTCAGTCCACTTGTCAGTGACTTCATGGATTTGTGCCACATTTTGGTCTGTCCGCCCCTGGCTTTCTTCCAACCTACTCTTACACCATAAAACATCGCACATCGGGGCAGTCGATGGTTGGGCATACGTAACACGTGTCCCAGCCATCTCAACTGATGAAGTTTTACTACTTCATCAATCGATTTGCCATCCTATTTGGCACTAATAAGTTTGTTGTCAAATAGTATAATATAGTTATCCAGGATAACGGTTATGTTCTAATGATATGCACAAGTTAACACAAAACTCGTATTTAGATCTATCTGGCAACCAATATCCAATCACTTAACATCAAAATAGATCCATAAGAATAGTGACCGCAGATTGCATTTTGACTAGTAAAACATTCAACATTAAGGACTGGAAACGCTAATGATTTAGGTTACTTCTCAGAACAATAAGAGGTTGTTCGGTAACCGATTTGGTTAATAATAAAGTGTTAGAATATGACATTGCTTATTACAAGCAGCTCTGTTATGAGATAGGAACTCACTGAGGACAATCGTAGACGGTTGCTCAATTTCGTGGATTGATTGAAGTTAGACATTAACACCATTGAATTCCGGATCAGTGGTCTAGTGGTTAAGCTCTCGCGCGAGAGAGTGATCGGTCCAGGGTTCGCGAGGCGGGATCGTGGATGCGCACTGCCGAGGAGCCCCACAATAGGACGAATCGGTCCTCTAGTACTTCCAGGTTTTCCATGGTAGTCTAGCTTCATTTGATTCATGATCTCAACTATTAATATTACAAGCTTAATTCCAAAGTAACAAATCAATTCACTAAGTTTAATCATTATCAACTTGTAGAAAAGGTGCTTTTGTCATGGATGTACAGTGATGACAAATCGTAACGAAGTAGAGAAAAATATGAACTAACCGTCCTCTAAATTCACTCAGTATTGTTTGTTTGAATCTCCCAAACAGGACTTAGTAGGTGAGTGGATAACGCGATGGCGTTTGAAGCGAAGAGTATTGGGTTCGAGTTCCGGAGTGAACATCAACTCTGAGATGCAGGTAAATGCAGATGACGACTCCTAAAGAGGAAGAAACGCGCATTCTGGATTTCACTGCTAGCCACTATCCATCTTTGCTTACAATAACTGTTCTCTTATTTCTTAAAATATGTTTTTCCACCGGTCATGTCAGTTCATGATGAAAAGCTTGTTATATTGTAAGGAAAATCATATAATTTAAGTTTCATATTCATAAGGCTTTGTAATTTCCTTTTGTTGATATTGAGGAATAGTATTCATCAGTCATTGTTATCATATGTACATTCCCAACAGATTACTTCGATGTACTATTGAACAAATTATTGGATATCTGGTCCCGATACATCAGTGGATAATGCGTAAGCAATTCAAGTGAAAGATAATAGGTTTGACTTTTAATGAAAACATCAATAGTGTAATTCAAGTCAGTCAGTCAGTCAGCCACATTGTAGGACCAGGCACACATATGTATCAGTTCATATTGACATACCTCATTAACACAACAAGATGAACACCGAATTCATAGAAGTAGTTAATTTAATGGTGGTAATATATATGATCAGCCTTTGCTTTATATTTGTAGGAACTAATAGTAACTCAAACCATCTAATCAATAAAAAGTTTGATTGGGTGCATGAATCCATTGATGCTAGACAACCATTGAAAACCTGCAAACCCTGAATGGTCATTTCACCCTAGTATGATGGTTTAACATCAATGAATTCATAATATCAAGCGTAAACTTAATAATCTCTACGACCTTATACTGAAAAATAAAATTACTCCAGGGAATTAGACATTTGAACCATATTCATTTTTCAACAATATTCCAAGTCAAACATTAGAATGTTCTGTATGTATGTGTGTGTGGGAGGGGGAGGTGAGAGAGAGGCAGGACTTTGTGAGTTAGTGAAATATTAACCTTTCTCAAATTTTTTTTATTATTTTTAATTAAATTTCTTATGACATAGTAACCTAATTCAATTATCATTTCATATTATTATTCATAATAATTATCATTAATCAAATTGTCCATATGCCATACCATATACCTCCTTTTATAGACAATGATAAATCGATTAGTTTAATGTATTACATAACTCCTCTTGTAGCTCCTCTGGAGGCTACTGCTGGTCCCAAGCCCGTGTAAAAGGAGGAGGGTTGGGCATGGGGTTAGCAATCCCATCCCGTAGAAAACCAACTCGCTAAAACAGCGCTAACCAATGTATTACATAAATCTCACTTGTTATGCATCATATGATTTAGTTCAAATCTCTCTTTCTCTCTCAAAAAAAAGAAATAGAGGTCAATGGTAAGAAAACTTACCAAATTAATTTTTTTCGTTTTTTTTTGGAAACTGTATATGCATATCTCTAAGACGAAATAGAAAATAAAAGAGAAAAAAGTGGGGGGCAGAGCAAGCGGGAGTGAGAGAGGGGGAGGGGGAGGTGAACAGACTGTAGGGAATATTTTTTTGTCCTCCTCAAAGTTTATTCTATTTCAAAATATTAATTAGTTCAAAAAGGATTTTTTTTCTTTTTTTTTTCTCTTCCTTAAGAATATGGATGAAGTCAATCAATCAATATGTATCACGTAATGCCAATTACATAATTAAGGACAACATTTCCATTTCGAATATAGTTGATTAATTATAATTTCCAGAAGGAGTTTTGTGGAGATTTAGGATTTTTCATAGTTGAAATCGTGAGTTAATTAAAGCTAGACCATGAAGGAAAACCTGGAAACACTGGACGGCCGTTTTGTCCTATTATGCGACCCCTGGGTTCGAATCTTGCTGGGGAGGACGAAACGGCCGTCCATATTATTTATGATTTATTTTTTCATTTTGAAGGTGAAAAACGATGGTTCGTTTTGAATTCACTTATTAATGTTTGTTTGAATCTTCCCATTGATGTTTTAGGATTACAACTGTTCAGTCTCTTATTGGCCATATGTGCATACTGTAAGTATTGCCTCGATATTGCCTTAATTCACAGGCGTTTCGTCCCAAATGAATTCAAACTTCACTCCATCACACAAGCAAGTGGCTATCAGGACTCAGTAGCTAAGTGCATAACGCGATGGCATTTGATGCGAACGGTACTGGGTTCGAGTCCCTCACAGACTGAACATCAAGTCTGAGATGCAAGTGTATTCAGCTGACGAGTCCTAAATAGGATGAAATGAGCGTCGAACTGAAGGTTTTATGAAACTTTATATTATTTTGCCCTTTATTCTGTTCTTAAGATGAATCAATGATTTCATATACTTGCTATAATTAACATTTATTAGATTGTATAGATGATTATAATTCCCTGGATTGTGTATACCGATAGGTAGGGTACATGTGTGTGTATGTTAAGTGTACCGGAGATCAAGAAGTTTCAATCAAATGATACATTTCATTTTGATGGAGTTTCATTCTCTGAGCTGGATGGTTTGGTTGTGGAGCCTTCATCGTTCTTCTGAACGACATCATCAGCAGAACAAACTTTGGGTAGAAGTTATGCGTATATATTTCTGTTCAGTAATCAACTTGAGAATGGATATCTCATAGAAATCAAATATGGTAAATATTTGAAGCGAAAACTCATCAATGTTATTGGATAATGATCATGTTATATTGTACAGTTACTGAATCATGATACTATTCATTGTTGAATGGTGACTTAATATTTGAATAACGCAAAGTTTTGTACCGTATCTTATCGTCTTCAACTAATCTCATGTTTGTCTATAAGTGTTTAAGGTAAAATTCCATCGAATTCACTATCTATCTATCTAACTAGGCGAAGATAACTAGTGTAGCTACATCCTCTACATCAGTAGACCTCAACATACACAAGAGAAAAAGTAGCATCCTCAAATAGAACATGGAGAATATTGACGCAGTCATGAAAAAGATGATTAGCAACTGAAAACAACTGGAAAGAATTGTCAAGAATAAAGTTAAATAAAGAATTCTGATGGGCGGTCTATACTCTTTGACGAGGTGTAACAAGCCTAAGTAAGTGAGTAAGATAAATAATGGTTTATATATTTTAAACAGATTATTGGAATATACGATCTTGTCGACTATTGACCTCTCCTCGTTGTGACTGTACGATCATTTCCATATTGATTGATATACTGAGTATAAATTGACATAGCAATAGACTATAGATTTACTTGAATTCCATGTTTCGTAAAATTAATTCTCTAATATTTCAGCAATATCTTCGATCCAGAATCTTGATATTTCCAAAATATAATTTTTGTTCATATTTGTCTATAGACTCATCATGTCGTTTCACTGTTAGTATTTGTTCAAGTATGTGTAGGTAAATGAGAATATAGATTTTGTCTAACGTAGTTCCTCGAACATTTGACGCCACTAATTCTACAGACAGTTTTCCATTTGTTCTCATAAGACGTCGTGTTTTCAGTCTTGATAAAATTATCTAGAAGGATGGAATTGAATTGTGCGCAATCTCGATTTTGATGAGCTTCAAAATCTTTCCATAGATTTAAGAACATTGGAAGGAGAATAATCAGACAAAAACGATTAGTTGAAATAGATTAACTTACAGCTTATGGAAGATTTACAAAGTTCATCTTTACTTAAAGTTAATGCTGATAACTTTGATGGTATCCTGAACAATCATGAAAGCTTCACAGTTGAGTCTTATGACTGAAAGAACATAATACATCCGAATGCTGAGTTACAAATTCTCATAATTTCCCGAATTCTACGACGAGCTAGGTGTATATCAATTACTTACATCTAAATTCTATATTAGCATTATGAAAGTCCATAAAATTCTTGATATAGCTTTAGTTATCCACTAACCATGATGTTCAGTATTTCGAGATAGTTGGTGGAAAATAACACCTCGCCCAAGTTTCATCTTAATTGCTATTCTTCACGGGAACTCTGAGGGGACTCATCCTTTCCATAGGATGTGAACCTACGTCATCCACCTTCACAGTCTGAGAAATTACTATTGATCTATTCGGACTACAATTGATAAGATATTTTAAGTGAACTGAATCCCAAGTACTGCTGAATGTTATGTATACGCAAACTATCAGCACTAATCTATTTCGTTAATCTCCTTCTTTAATGAATTGTGTGTGAAATCTTGAAGGAAGACAAATAAACATTGGCTGACTGATGGTTAAATAATAACAACCAACAGACGTATGTATATATATTCCCGAAAGAAAGAAAGAAAGAAAGAACAACAGTGTTTACTGTGAATTCATAAATGTCTGTCTCAAAAAAGGGATTACAAATAAAAGTGTTTGTTTACATTGAGTAAACAAAGTTTTCCCCATCTGTGATTAATTTTTTACATACATCAACGAGATAACCATATTAAATTATATAGTTGAAATCATGAATCAATTGAAGCTAGACCACCATCGAAAACGCGAAAGCACTGGACGGCCGTTTCATTATGGGACGCCTTAACAGTGAGAATCCACGAACCCGCCTCGCGAGCGAGATTCGAAACCAGGACTTACCAGTTTCGCGCCAGAACACTTAACCGACAAACTACTGAGCTGGTCGGCATCCAACGGTGTTAATGTCTAACTTCAACCAATCCACGAAATCTAAGCAAACGAGACTGGTAGGCCCTAGGTTCGAATCTCGAGAGGCAGGATCGTGGATGCGCACTGCTGAGGAGTCCAATGATAGGACAAAACGGCCGTCCAATGCTTTTAGGTTTTCCATGATGGTCCAACTTCTGATGACTTATGATTTCAGCTATGAAAATACTGAAGTCTCTTTATAAAACCCTTTCTGAGATCAAATTATAATCAAATTTTAAACAAAGTGGGAGCTTTAGGTTTGGCATGAACATACAGGATTAATTAAGATTGTCCCTTAATTTATGATTTCTCATTTAGTGTCTACAAGGCACTTTAAATTTACAATGAATAAACGTGGTTTAATACTAGTGAGTAAATCTTAGTAGACAGAATTGAAATGAAAGTTTCAAATAAGTTGTTAGTTAAATAATCTTGTTTTTAAAGAAATGTGTTTGTAGTATGAGGTGACGTCGAATGGAGTATTCTGACGGATCAGCTTTGGATGTAACACTTGCTGTCGGCAGAGAGGAACAGTGGTTCATGAAGCTGTTGGGCGGACATCGGATGTAGATGACTCAGAAGGTTAACAGAACTTCTAACATAGGTGAGCTGCAGACTCAACATTTTGACGAGGAGAGTGTCACAGACTGTAGCAAAGAAGAAAGTAGCACGGAGAGCAGAACAACCTCAAGAACGACTGTTTAAAGGCGGACGAGTGTGGTGGATGCTCCTTTATTGACAGACATAAGTAGTATGTAACACTACTCAGAAGTGGAAAACCTGGCAACAGAAAGTTATGAAGGCTGGTTCGAAAAAGCAGAAACAGAATTAGAAATGAGTTGTGAATCGGAAGAATCATACAGAATGTGAAGGATAAATGATGGCAATTCGCAAATGGAGTATTTAATCTATCGTTCTCATATTTGATGAGCAGTTACTTTTCTAACACAGTCGGAAATCTCTTAACGAGCAATTTACATGAAACTTTCATCTTAGACTATTACTGATGGTATACAGTAAATTATCCCAAATGAGTTACATGAGACAAATGTCAGATGTTTATCCATCTTATAAAATGATAAGTACCCCACTTAGCTCTGAGAGCAGTGTTTACTATGTGTTGCTATGTGACTTTGAAATGTTACCTGTGAAAGTAGAAGACAATTAGTGTCTATATAAATGTCCTCAAATTGTTCTTGATGAATGGTAGGGCTAATGAGCAAGTACTGTTGAGATTAAACGTAAGTAGAAACAATAAACAAATTGACTGACCAGGATATGTGATATAATGGTTTTTACTGATTAGTAGTACTCAAAGGATTTTATCAGAGTAGTCAGTTCAGTTTCACAATTAACTACAAAGTCAATTCACGGTAAATAAAAGATGAATTGTTTTGTTAGTAGAAATACTTTCAGCATTTCCATTCAACTGTGTTAAAGTCTAAACAGTTGAATTCATTAGTCAATCTAAGCTATGCCACCATTGAAAACCTGGAAGCAAGACCATGAATCGATTGAAATTAGACATTAACACTGTTGGATACCGACTCAGTGGTCTAGAGGTTAGACGTTCACACTCGAGACCAAACGTTCTGGGTTGGAATCTTGTGTGTGGAGTCGTGGATACGCACTGCCGAGGAATCTTATACTAAGACGAACCGGCTGTCCAGTGCTATAGAATTCCTCTCTAATCAATGTTAATAAAAACTTAAGGATTATAAAGACGTTGAAAGATATATCTCATAACAATGAAGAGTTAGACAGTTAAGTATTCTAGAATTGTCTTCCTGAAACGTTCTTTAACCTACGTGCTTTACTTTTTGACGCTAATCAACGAGAAAGTAACTTCAATATTGAATGAACATGGTATTTTTAACAATTAAGTTCACGTTACCTAGTGACATAGTCATTCACGTCACGACTGACTATTTTAAGTTTTAATTCTCTCCCTATAACATTGAAACATTTACTCAGTACTTCATCACTGACACTACATTCATCATAAATTTCACAACATTCTGATTTAAACCCATGGTATAGTGTTGAAAAAATATCCCTTTACTAAATTTGATCTTTTATTTAGTGTCACTTAGTGTTCTACATGGAAACGTTTACGTAACTGGTCAGTGTTATTAATGAACAAGGAGGATCTGATGCAAACAAAGAGGTATGGATTATCAAAGTATGGACAGCATTTGTTCAGTTGAAGAATATATGAAACTCAAAACAACTGTCAACCAATATCAAAGTCAGAAGAGGTTTTTGTGGAGATTTGAGTGGTCTATCGGTTAAGTGCTCTGGCGTAAGACTGGTATGTCCTGAGTTCGAATCTCGCTAGTGCAGGATCGTGATAGCGCACTGCTGAGAAGTCCCATAATAATACGAAACGGCCGTCCAGTGCTTTCGCGTTTTCGATGCTGTTCTAGTTTCAATTGACTCATGATTTCAATATCAAAGTCATAATCTACAATACGAATGTCAACACAGTTAGTTCTTTAGTACGGAGCTGAAACTTGGAGAACTGCTGCAACCAATTTAAATGGTACAAGTATTTATAAATAGTTGTCTACTCAAGATACTCAATATCCATTAACCAATTACCATCAACAACAGACTACTATGAGAGAGAACAAAACAACTTCCAGCTTGGGAGGAAATTAGGAAATAACGTTAGAGGTGGATTGGATACATATTGATGAGATCATCAAACTTCATCACGAAGCAAGCTGACTGACTGACTGACGAAGCAAGCCTTGACTTAGAATCTTGAATGGAAATGGAAAAGAGGAAGGCCAAAGAACATACTGCTTGGAGAATTGGAAGCAGATATGAAAAGGATGAATGTTAACTGGAAAGAACTGGAAAGGATTGTCCAGGACAGAGTTGGATGAAGAATGCTGGGGGATGGCCTATACTCCTCCACAAGGGCTTTTGTATAAACACTTATACTTTTATATATCATACTACTTATATCAATAGTTTTTTCTTTTAAGTAGTCATGTGAGTTGTATTCTTCTATTTTACCATCCATTTAAATGTGTATTCAACGCAACAAAAATAAATTTTTGATTTAAATTCATTTAGTATTGTTTGTTTGCACAAGCAAGTGGCTCTCAGACCTCAATGGCGAGTGGATAACGCCATGGCGCTTGAAGCGAAAGATGATGCGTTCGAGTCTCTCGCAGAGTAAAAATCAACTCTGAGATGCAGGTACATCCAGTTGACGAGTCCCAAATAGGACGAAACGCGCGTCACTACCCATCTCTGCTTAAAATTTTGATTTGTTTCTATGATCACATCAAACTATTCATGTACCGAATATGTCATGTTACAAAATATAATTTTAAAAAATGAAGATAATCTTTCTATTATTAAGTAGTAAGTAATAATAGCCACGCCTACTTTCAATGTTACCTTAGTGACATACATAGTTAATGTATATGTGTATCACTTTAGTTAAGATCTCAGTTAGATTGTGTTGAATTGGTTTTATTGCTTTAAAATGAGAATAAAATAGTTGTCGCATAGAAATAACTTACAATGGTGATTGATCACTGGATAGTAATCAAAGTTATATTTGTGTATAGTTGGTTAGTGGTGTACATGATTGATGTACATAATTGACTTATAAGAATAATTACAAAGGGGTTAATGTGGATAATATAGTAATTTCAGTAGTTGAGATCATGAGTCAACTAAAGCTAGACCGCCATGGAAAACCTGGAAGCACTGATTTAAGGCCGTTTCATCCTATTGTGGGACTCCTCTGAAGGACTCCTGGAAATCACCACGAGACCTTCTTGTGATAATGATCATATGCTCACTAATGATTGAATCCATGAGGGAATTCCTGGAGTTCTAGTGAGATGTCGTGGCCAGTGGAGCTAATCCATGTCAGGTAGAGTCAGGTGTCTAACACAGTACAATGGAAGTTAGTCGCCCTATTTCGTGGATTGGATTAGGTTAGACATTAACACCGTCGGATGCCGGCTTAGTGGTCTATTGATTAAGTGCTCTGACGTGAGGCTGGTAAGTCCTGGGTTCGAATCCCGCGAGGCGGGACCATGGATGTACACTGTTGAGGAGTCCCACAATAAGATGAAACGGCCGTCCAGTACTTTCGGTTTTTCCACGCTTGTCTAGCTTCGACTGACTCATTATCTTAACTATATAAAGTAATTTAATAGTTGATTTCATGAGTCCATTAAAGTTAGACCACAATGGAAAACCTGGAAGCAATGGACGGACATTTCGTCCTAGTATGTGAATACTCAACAGTACTCATTCACGATCCCTCACGAGACCGATGGATCCTGAGTTCGAATCCTGCTGGCGAGATCGTGGATGCACACTGTTGAGGAGTCACATACCAGGATGAAATAACCATCCAGTGCTCTCAAATTTTCCAAAGCTGGCCTAACTTTAATTAACTCATGAATTCAAACATCAAATAATATATGTTTAATGAATAGGAATTTTCACTGAAAAATTTTGCTATTCATTTATTTTCGCATGATTTCATTTCATGAATTTGACCTTTAAAAAGAAACAAAAATAATTAAGATTAACTGGTATCACGTTATTTATTGTAGTGTAGATTGATTCAAGGTTTTCATTCTTTTCTACACTTCCGTACCGGATGAGTTCATATTTAATTTTATTAAAATAAAGAGAGAAGTTTCATTCTTAGGTTGCTGTTTGTTGTTGTTATATAGTTGAAATCATGAATCAATTGAAGCTGAACCACCATGGAAACCTGCAAGTACTGAAAGGCCGTTTCGTCTTACTGTTTGACTTCTCATCAGTGAGCATCCACGATCCCGCCTCACAAGATTCGAACCCAGAACCCTATCAGTCTTGCGTACGAGCGCTTAACCTTCAGAACCACCAAGCCGGCATCCAACAGTGTTAATGTCTAACTTCAGCTAATCCACAAAATTGAACAACCGCCCATCATTGTCTTTAGTGAGTTGATATCTCACAACAGACCTCGTTGAACTCCACTAGCCACTGCTTCTCACTAGAACTTTAGGAAACTCCTCATGGAGCCAGTCACTAGTGAGCACATGATCATTAATAGAAGAGGGTTTCGTGAAGATTTTAGTAATTTTATATAGTTGAAATCATGAGTCAATTGATTCATGATTAATATCTATTACTTTCATTCTAGAACCTTTTAAAAGACCTACTGACATACTAAATTATATGTCTCAATGTTGAACCGTGATGTACATTAACTATGAAGTGATTAACAATGTTATGCATTGTAAGCGAAGATGTATATTGGCTAGCAGTGGAATCCAGGATGCGCGTTTCGTCCCATATGGGACTCATCAACTGGATGTACCTGCATTTCAGAGTTGATGCTTCACTCTGCTAGGGACTCGAACCCAGCATCTTTCGCTTCAAATGCCATCGCGTTATCCACTCAGCTACTGAGTCCTGATAGCCACTTGCTTGTGCAATGGGAAGATTCAAACAAAAAATACTAAATGAATGTTATGTATGTTTACTCTTTTAACTACTAATTGAACTCTAATGAATAAGATACAAAGTGAAGAACTTAGTTTTATCCAGATGATTGATATCTAAACCAATTTAATATTTAACTGAATAAGATTTGCACAAATATAAGTAACTTCAATAAATTCATTGAAATAAACCATCCAAGAAATTTATTCATTCAATTTCATTTGGATTGATATTTGTAAATTTGGTACTGGGTTCAAGTCCCGGAAACAATATTAACTCTGGGATAGAGATAAATTCAGCTGATGAGTCCAAAATAAGACAAAACTCGCGTTCTGTATTTCACTGATAGTCACTATCTATATCTATTTACAAACTTGATTAATTGGTTAATAAAATAAAATAAGAATAGTTGTTCGTGGACATTTTATTAAAAAATGGTAATCTGTATGAATGATACTTGGCAAACGATCATGAATAAATGAAATGAAGTAGACAGTTCAACAGAAGTTGAATTTTACAAAAAAAAATTATAGATCAGAGGGAGTTTTGTGGAGAATTTAGTATTTTGATAGTTGAAATCATGGGTCAATTGAAGCTAGACCACCATCGCAAACCAAGGCTTTCAGGTTTTCGATGGTGGTCTAGCTTCAATTGACCCATGATTTCAACTATGAAAAAAAAAACATTAGTTGATAGATAATGTGGTCAGTTATTGGTTGGACCTCTGATCAATTATCAATCATTTTTTTGGTTTTTGGATTAAGATCTGACTTTATTTATTTTGATCAAATCATTTCTACTAACTAGTAAACTATGAAGATATGAAAGCTCAGATCGGAATAGCAAGAACAGCGTATTTACAACTAAAGAACATCTGGAACTCAAAACAATTGTCAACCAACACCAAGGTTAGAATTTTCAATACAAATGTCAAGACAGTTCTACTGTATGGGGCAGAAACCCGAAGAACTATGAAATCTATCATCTAGAAGATACAAATGATTATTAACAGTTGTCTACGTAAAATACTTCGGATCCGTTGGCCAGATACTATCAGAAACAGGCTACTGTGTGAGAGAACAAGCCAGATTTCAGTGTAGGAAGAAATCATGAAGAAGCGCTGGAAGTGGATATGACACACATTTAGTCACAAGACAAGCCCTCACATGCAATCCTCAAGGCCAAAGGAGAAGAGGAAGACCAGAGAACACATTTCTTCTAGAAATGGAGACAAACATAATAAAGATGAACAAGAATTGGATAGAACTAGAAAGGAAGGCCCAGGACGAAGTGTGTTGGAGAATGCTGGTCGGCAGTCTATGCTTCATTGGGGGTAACAGGCGTAAGTAAGCAAGCCTCTGAATCGACTACTAATTTAAAACGTGAATTAAGTTCCATTAGAAAACCATCAATTATTTATAGATTCAGTTATCATTTTCATACTAGGACTCTGACAAGAAGTGTTTATAGTAGACTTCAACAATTTAGGTCGTCAAACAATAGCACACAAATATTCCAGTTCTACATTTAGTCTCATGATACTATGTGGCCAGAATAACCATATTGGATAAACCATTCTACTGTCGAGCTAACCACTATGAACCATTCAGTCATTTTTCTTTTTAAGCTTTTATTGCTAAAATATACTTATACAGTGATATTTTTTTCGATTTACTAATTATTCTTAGTCACAGTCCAGATTTTGTCTTGCAACAACCAATAACTCATTGAGATATACATTTTTTAAGGAGGGAAGGTAACAACCCCACAGGTTATTGACCCATGTATTATCAGCTTGAATCCATTTAGATTATTGTAATCAAATCTTCTTGGTCATATCAAACTTAAACCTAGTTCCCAATAAATCGAATCCGTCAGAAATTATCAGTGCCCTTCAAGATTACAGATACACCTTGCTGATGAGTGCCAAGAAGTACGAAACCTAGGTCCATGTTTTCCGGTTGACTACCTCCAATCACCATTTTATCCCAATATATAGTGCACGCAATGTCGAGTCACCTAGACTGGTGACCACATTACAACTTGATCAATAGGATTCGATCTGTACTAAGAAGTACCTAACATACATGACACTGATCACCCCTCAGTAATCAATCAATTGTAAATTTACACTTCATTAGGCTAGTAACTTCTTGGTTTCTACAAACGTATGTTTGCCAGTAACTACCTAAATGACTACTTAAAATTTAAAGAGTTTTCTTTATTGTTTACACCTAAATAAACATCAAGTTTATTATTTTCGAATATTTAGATTAAAAACATGATTGTGAAAATGAAAAAAAAAACTTATAAGCATTGAATTGATTTCCCTTCTTTCCTTCCTCCTCAGTTCTCTGTCTATAAATCAATCAATTGAATAAACTAATTTTGCTTTATGTTAAGTATCCGTTTTTCAATACTTTAATACTCATTTAAAACTAGGATAGATAGCTGTTTCATCCTAGGATGATACATCTCATCAGTATATCATCACAACCCTAACGGGAATCGAACTTAGTACTTTTAGATGTTGATTGGTTGTTATTGACCTTAAATCTGTGCACAGGATAAGCTGTGAATCATATGTGGAGAAATTCGAACATTTCACTTCTACCCGAAGTTTATACTGATGATGTCGTTTAGAAGGACGATGAAAGCTTGATGACCAACCCATCCATCTCAGAGAACAGAACTCCATCAAAATCATTACCTGAGCTATAAATCTTTTCCAACATCTCGATTAGTGTTTATCTTTAAATTAAGTCGGTTCGTGATATTGTTCCACTAACTTACAATTCCACTAATAAGAAACTGTCTTACACTCAACATTATTTAACTTAACTAATCACAACCCTTAAGAACAATTAGAATGGAGATTATGCAGAGTTTATTTAGTTCGACAATGATTTACATAGCAAAATGACCTAAGGTAGGTAACCACTGAAAACTAGTTAATCCTGATCAAGAATCACGTCATACTTTGAATAAGCTATTCCAGATGATTCTACGTGATAACGTTTAGTTCGAGATAAGTGGAGCCTTTTGACATTTTTGCTCTGAAATCACTCGTCTATTGAAAATATACCTTTGATCCTTTTAATTTAAGATGAGCACTTGACAATACCTAGTCAATAATGTATAAAATACTGAGACGTGATCAATCTGTTTAGTTAGTTTAAATGCCAGTAATTGAATTTATGAGTCGATCTAAGCTAGATTACCATTAAAAATCTGGAAGCGCTGGACGTCCGTTTTGTCCTAGTATAGGATTTTTCAGCAAACTGAAGGTCCTGGATTCGAGTCCCGAGTGAGGGATCGTGGATATGCATTGTTGGGGGAGTTCTGTTTTAGAACGAAACGGACGTCCAATACTTCCACGATTTAACTATTAAAACTACTACAATCTTCACAAATCCTCATTGTGATAAATTAAATGTGATTATGATAATTATGGTACTAATGTGTTCGTTTCTCTAGAAAAATGATTCGTTAGTTTAACTTATTCCAAATGATCATTTGTTTATACGTTTTCATGTAGACTATCGAAATATCTTATTCACTTACAAATGGTTAATCAATGGAAAGTGACTAACATCATATTTGTCCAGTCGATTAGTATTCATCGAATTTCGCAGATCAAATTGTAAACTCACCACTAGTCTAATTGACTCGATATCACGTTTAACATTTTTTAGTAGTCAACAGGAAACCATACTTGAACTAGGTTTCGTCCTATTCGAAACTGGTCCATAGGGTATACCCCCACTCTTAAGGGCACTAATGCCCCCTACAGGATATGAACGAGCATAACACTATCACACAATCTGAAACGTCCCTATCGACTTAGGGACGCCAGATGATACTAAGGATAAGGCAAATATGAAATTGACTCATACTCAGTGATCAATCGATTGCGAAATATTCCCGTCCTAATGGGGTTTAGTTATGACTCAGATTACTTGGTAGTAACATCTTAGGGTGTAAAACGTTATCTATAGTTACGTGTTAATAGCGACTCTCAGCTGAGGCAAAACATAAATGCAGATATTCCAGTTGACTATATGCTAGATTCTCGTCTTATTATAGTTTATGACTCTTTACAAGCGAACACTTAGCACTATCAGGGATCAAACTAATGGCCTTCAGATATTTTGGTGCATATGCTACATCCAGAAATTTTTAATCGAAATACATTAGTTTATAGGCTAAATTCAGTCTTAACTATCATTTAAAGTCATTAGTGATAGCTGTTACATTTTCTGTATGGATGGAGTCCAATGGTAATTACTTGTCAATAGAATTTCCAAGATCATTGATGATAACAGTCGTTAGCGAGCACATGTTTATTAGTTAGTTGGTTGGATCATTGAGATTAGCCATATTCTACATTCATCGTAAGCTGTAGCGAAGTTAGAAATTCGGACGGCAGAGTTTCAATGCAATGATCTAAATTTGATGTAAGTTCTTCGTCCCATACAGAGCATTAATTCTTATAAGATAGTAGTTACGTAAGATGGTGGTTAGAGGTGGTCAACAGGAAACCCTGGACCCGGGTTTCATGCTACTTGGCACTCGTCAGCAAGGTGTACCTGTAATCTTGATGGAACTGATGCTCCCTGACTGATTCGATCTCGTATCACTCAGCTTTACAGTCAAAGACGTTACGACTGAGCTATCCGGGCCACGACCGACCTCCTGTAGGACTGAGATGTAATCACAATTGATTGATCACTGGGTAGTGATCAATGTCATGTGTGTCAAGTCCTTAGTGCTGATCGAATGCTATTGATCCGGATAGCTCAGTGGTAACATCTCTGACTGTGAAGCTGAGCAATCAATTGTGATAGTAGTTAAGTGTTAATAACGATTGTCAGCTGAGGCAAAACATAAAACACTATCAGATTCAAGTTTCAATATACATTAGAAGGGAGAGCGAAAAAAACGCGAGGGATGATGTTCATTTTGATTAGTTAAACAGCTGAATGAGAATAAAAAGGAAATGACTGAACAATCATCTGATATTTCTCTTACCACTTTTTAACTAACAAATGAAACTTAATACCTTTTAAGTTTATATTAAACATAATAGATGTATGATATTAATTTGAATGTAAAGCCTGTATATATCTTATTCAGTGTATTTTGAATAACATTTAAACAACTTTTGTTTTATAAGCAAAGATAGTTAGTAGCTAACAGTGGAATCTAGGATGCGTGTGTCATCCTATTTTGAACTTGTCAGCTAGATGTATCTGAATGTACTTCACCTCATTTCACAAGCAAGTGGCTATCAGGGCTCATTAGCTAAGTGGATAACGTGATGGTGCTTAGAGCTTATAGTATTGGGTTCGAGTACCTCGCAGAATGAACATCAACTCTGAAATGTAAGTACATCTAGCTGACTAGTCCGAAGTGGAAAGAAACTCGCTTCCCGGATTCAACTGCTAGCCACTATCCATCTTTGCTTATAATGCTTGTGAATTGAGGTAATATCGATGTAACACCAACAGTATGCACATATACCAATTAGTGACTGATCAATTACAGTCCTAAACAACAATAGGAATATACAAACGAACAATAACAAATGAATTTAAATGTAGTTCTAATTTGCTATTCACAACCACTCTTGTATAATTCAATAATTTTCCAAAGTCCCTTGTGTACTCCTCCTAATACTTATAGCCTAATGTTAATAACTTTGAAAAAAAGATGATAGAATCGATTATTATTGGTTAAAAATAAAATTTAAAATCAATAATTTGTGTAGTAATCATCTTTTTGATAGCAATGAGTTGTATAAATGATGCTATCGTAGTGGCTTCACTTCGTTAATCAATCACCTTGATAAGTGTTATTATATAAATCCCGACAGTGTTTGAAATCAACACAAAAATAAGAAGCGGCAACTATAGTTTATTGGCAGATACCACAGACAACAAAGCTACGAGCACATCGAGTGTGTAAGGACGACTCATTGGTAAACTCTAGGAAACATTAAGAAGCCCAGAAAGAGCCGCAGACATTACATCCAATCATTGCTAAGGGAATATTCTAGAATGTAGACGTGTAGCTTCCCTATCGGACCCCTATGTGCCTATTGATTGTCTAAAATGATGATTTACTCTCAGTCAAAAACCATAAATATATGAGATTTCTGTAATATATTTTGACACTGTTTGGGGAATAAAGCTCCTACTTACTAGTCTTCTGTATTCTCCCTTTCGACGTTGCGGGTTCGAACATTCAAGTAGTCTAGTAGTACTCGGCATAGTAAGAACCATAGCTCTAGATATAACAGAGTGAATGTGAAGCAGAGGGAGAATGTGTGTATAGAAACAAATACAGAGGTGAATTTATGGTCAAATCGAATAAGGCTCAGGCTGCCAGGCGAAGCAAAGCCTAATAATAGGATTTGAATACATATATACATGGAGGAAGAGAAGTGATTCATCGAACAACATTTAAGATAATAACATTTTCGCTAGAGAGAGATATATGTGTAGCTGTCATATGATCAATCGTACACTTTTATACAGACAAGATAGTGATCATAAAAGTACAAAGGAATAGACTAATTGCTATTGCCCGAATAACATTGTCTGTTAGGTAAGTTGATAAAAGAGCTTAATAAAATGTAACCATAATCGAAATTGTTGTTATGAGAGTTGCTATACAATCACTAGTTTGGATCCATGCTCAAAAACGGTTTAAGCTAGAGATAATCTGTTTTCCAACATGTTATATGTTTGCATATTTTAGGCGAAATAAAGTAGGTACCTAATCATTAAGTTAACAGTTATTTCAGTTACACAAACTCATTTTCAAAAAAAAAACTACTAATTTGAGTTGTTTTTGGAAATTACAGTTAGAAACTAAATTTCAGTTACATTTTGTGTTGGTTTCAATTTACGTAAGCATCGTTGATAAACAATGAGGATCGGATGTAGATGTAAAGGTGAGGATTGGGAAAGCAAGGGCAGCATTTCTACAATTGAACAACATATGAAACTCAAAACAACTGTCAACTAACTTCAAAGTGTGAATCTCCAATACGAACGTCAACACAGTTCTACTGTACGGAGCTGAAACTTGGAGAACTACTACATCCGTCGTAAAGAAGTTACAAGTATTTATAAACAGTTGTCTACGAAAAATATTCAACATTCACTGACCGGATATTATCAGCAACAGCGTTTTATAGGGAGGATAAACCAGCTTCCAGCTCAAGAGGAAGTTAGGAAAATAAACTGGAATTTGATAGGAAACAAATTGTGGAAATCACCAAACTGCATCACGAATGAAGTTCTAGCTTGGAATCTGGAAAGGAGGCTGGAAAGAGGAAGGCGAAAGAAGACATTACTCTGGGAAATAGAAGGAAATATGAAAAGGATGAATAACAACTGGAAGGATCCGGAAAGGATTGCTTGGGACAGGGTTGGATGGAGAATGCTGGTGTGCAGCCTATTATCCTCGACGAGTGGTAACAGGCGTAAGTAAGTAAGTTCAATTTATGTGATCGATTGATTTTTTAATCTGGTAACGGCTTTATATACTACTGAAAAATAATTATACGAGTAATCTATATAGCTTGCTTGGTGAGACTATAATTTATGGATGAATCAATCAAGTTTAGGATAACAGGTCATGCATTTTAGTACGAAATTCATTCATCCATTTGTCTAAATAGACTCTTGGCATTTTAGCTTATATCAGTTCGTGATGAAGACTTTAAATCTAATTCCTAACCTTAACTATCAGCTGCAAACCATCATTCTAATTCCTCATACTGTTTTCTGACCATCGTTAGGTCCTAGTTTGTAGGTGGATACTCTCAACGTCACTTTAGCGTCCTTAAAATTGAAAAAACGGAAAAAATTCATACAAACTCGACGACATTATGATGTCTTTCAGAAGGACAATCAGTGCTCCACGGCTAAACCATCCATTATAAAGAACAAAACTCTATCAAAATCATCCATCTGAGCTACAAATCTTCTCCACCATCTCCTTTACAGCCTTCTTATAACTATTTAAAACTTTAGATTCATTTGAATAAAAGTTTTTTATATAGTTGAGATCATGAGTCAATTGAAGCTAGACCATCATGGAAAATCTGAAAGCAATAGACGGGTTCAAATCTCGCGAGACGGGATCGTGGATGAGGATTTCCATAATAAGACGAAACGACCGTCTAGTGCTTCCAGGTTTTCCATGGTAGTCTAGCTCTAATTGACTTATGATCTCAACTATATAAAAAAGTTACTAAAATCTCCATGAAACCCTCTTCTGAAAAAAAAGTTGTTTGTTTGAACCCTTTTATCCTTATAAAAAGTTCTTAACTTTTCATGAATGTTCTAATAGTGTGTTTCTAATATTTTGTCAAGGATTTTACTGATTACGTCAGTTCATTCTGATGTTCTACATTCGACCTATGAAATTCTAGATGACAAATTCTAGATGCTCTACTAGAAGTTCATAATGAAATGATGAAGAAACCGTAAAGAAGAATGTCAATGTTAGATTGACCCATAAAGAAAATAAACAATGAATTTGTATTGTATATAAGAAATCATAATCTGTACATAACTAAATGATTTATGGTACAGATCTTAATAGAACGTATCAAGTTAACCAATTGTAGTTTATGAATGGCATAAGATATATCATTAGTTAATGTATTAAATAAATAGAAACCAAACAATCAAGGCAATATAGAAAGATTGATTTCTAATTACTTCGTCCATAAATGGGTACTTCCATATAAGTAATTAGTGGGAACATAAATGGCTGTCAAGATTCAATAACTAAGTGAATAACGCAATAGTGTTTAAAATGAAATGTAGTGGGTTCGAGTCCTATAATGAACATCAACTCTGAGATGCAGGTCCATCCAGCTGACGAGTCCCGACTAGGACGAAAAACGTGTCTCAAATTTCAATGCTAGCCACTATCCACCGTTGTTTATTTAAGATTGTTATAAATTCTTACTTTTCAGTATTATTGTTATGGCTCAAAATCGTTTGAAATGTTGAAGGTGCATCCACTCTTTGTGTTCTCCCAAATTTTAATCGTCATAATTCATGTCCTTTTTTTCTGTCTGCTAATGTGGTGTGGCAACTCGAACTGATATACGTACGTACGATGTTATGTGTTGTTGCTGACTGACTTACTGACTGACATATTCAATGACTTAACTGTTCATATACATGTATAACTTCACTACTAGACATTATCTAAGAGTAACATTAAAAATAACTTGATGTGCTTGAAGCCAATTTCAACTAATACAATAGATGATTACCATCTATCAAGAGAATGGTTTTTTCTGAACTCAACCGGCAGAGCTATGAGAGATAAAGACTAATAAAGATGCCAGGTTGCTCATACTAGTCGAAAATCATTGATTTGGTATACTGTTAAGATTCTACAAGTTGTATTTCAATTCCCGACTAAATCACTAGATAATTAGTCAGGTTTAAATTTACAACAATTGTCCAAGATTATCTCTATCGCATATTGAATATGATAAAGTAGCATCATCATTCATTGTTAAATTTTGCGCGAAAAATCGAAAATAGTTTCCTTGTTTCTGATTGGTTCGTTACTACTATATATATAAACATGTATATAGATAATTATGTTTCCTTTAGAAAGAAATAGCGTGTCTTATTAAAGCTTATAAATCAATTAATCATTGATTAGATATTAGTTATTATGATAAAGGAATGATGAAGATATTTCAATGTTAAATATATTGTAACACAATGTATTAGACATTATCAAAAGCGGATTTTGTGGAGATTTTAGTAATTATAAATATATAGTTAAGATCATGAGTCAATTGAAGCTAGACCAACCTGGAAAATCTGGAAGCACTAGACAGCCGTTTTGACCTATTGTGGGACTCTTCAGCAGTGCGCATCCACGATCATGCCCCGCAAGATTCGAACCCAGGACCTACCAGTGTCATGCAGAACAATTCACTGATAGACCACTGAGTCGGCATCCAGCGGTGTTAATGTCTAACCTAAACCATGAAGTAGGACGAAACGGCCGTTCAGTGCTTCCACGTTTTCCATGGTGGTCTAGCTTCAATTGACTCATGATCTTAACTATGTTAGACATTAGTGTAGTTAAGAGTAGTTTCGATACGTATAATTTCCTCAATCGGTACGGTGAGATTATATCGTATGCACGAACCAATTAGATTTAAGATAGGAGGCCTTAGATTTTGACACGAGATTCATCCACTCAACTAGTAGAATACTATTTCGACATCATAGCTGATGTCAACTGTAAATCCTAATCCTAGTCCCTTACACTAATTTATAAACTTCATTTAACTCTAGGAAGTAGATGATCATTTTCAAGTTCGTTTTAGCGTTACTCAAAACTTGTTCATTCATTATAGTTACACCTACTATTTCTCTTAAAATAAACTTCTATATTAAACAGATATGAAATCAGAAGCTAAACCACCAGGGAAAACCTGGAATCATTACTTTAAGGCCGTTTTATTCTATTGTGGGACCCCTTAGTAGTATGCATCCACGACCTCACCTAGCGAGATTCAAACCCAGGACCTACAGGTCTCGCGTCATACCACATAACCGATAGACCACATTAACACCATTCGATGGTGTTAATGTCTAACTTCAACCAATCCACGAAGTTTGAGCAACCGTTCACTAATTGTCTTTATTAAATTGATATCTCATAACAGACTAACGCTTTCAACTATGAAAATACTAAATCACCATAAAACCCCCTTTCAAATATAAAATCATTGAACATAAAGGTTTAACATAGCATAATACTTACCACATGGTCAAAACAATTACTCAATTTGATAAATAATGAATCCACAAAGAAAAATGAGTTAATTATTTCTTCTTAAAATAACGAAAATTCTACGTTTCCAAATTCATTTAATTAATTTATACTACTTATTAACAATGTAATTAGTAGTAAGTAGACATTATTGTTATATTTTATGTCTATTAATGTTTATTCATTTATTCAATAAGGAAAATAATGAATTAGTGTAAATTATGATCTTATTGTTTGAAATGATTCTTTTAAGTGATGATTCTGATTAGTGATCAATTTTTTTTATTTATTTGTTAGTTACTATGTTACTTTTATCATAGTTACTATGATGTTTTCCCAAAATTAACGTAACTAAACAAACTTGATATATGTATGAGTATATACATATGAATAACAGAATGTTTACGGGGTTGTTTGTTCTCTCCTTTGTTTAAATATTTTGATCTTTATAGAATCATAGGGTTTACATACATTTTCTATGTGTAGAAACTATTTATCACCTTCAAAAAAAGTCTTTTTTTTTAAATTATAAATGAGTATAACAACAAAGATGATAACAATGTTCGTTTCGTATTCCAATGTAGACTCGAAGTATCTTTTTGGCCAAACACTTTGAGCAGTTATATATATATATATATATATATCTTCTTTGAGACTATACATATGTACATACATTTTGTCAAACAAAACATACCTTTTTACTTATTTGGGTTGGTTGAAAATAAAATTTGATTTTTGATTGGTTAATTTTATTTTATCTGAAAAATAAAAAAAATCCAATTTTTTTTTTCTAATTTCCTTATCAAACTATATTCTAAAAGGAAATTTTTTTGAGAAAAAAAAAAAGAAAAAAAAAAGCGATAGTAATAAACAAAGATGGATAGTGGCTAGTAGTGGAATCCAGTTTGACGCACGTTTCGTACTATTTGGGAATTTTCAGCTGGATATACCTGCATCTCAGAGTTGATGTTCACTCTGGGACTTGAACACGGTACCTTTCACTTTAAACGCCATCACGTTATCCACTTAGCTACTGAGTCCTGATAGCCAATTGCTTGTGCAATGGGGTGAAATTTAAATTCACTTGGTGTTGTTTATTTATATCTTCCTATCGATGTTTATAACTGCAGTTCATCAGTCTCTTATTGACCATATGTGCATACTGTGCGTATTACCTCGATAGTGCTTTAATTCACAAGCATGACATCCACTATCTATGTTTGTTTATCATACTTGTGAACGAGGGTAATATGGAGGCGATACACACAGTATGTATATATACCATACATATGACCAGTCGCAGTCCTAAACATTAATGAGAAGATTCAAGCAAACAATACTAAGTGAATTTAAACTTCATACCATCGCACAAGCCAGTGGCTGTCAGGAATCAGTAGGTGAGTGGATGGCGTTTGAAGCGAAAGTTACTGGGTTCGAGTCCCTCGCAAAGTGAACATCAACTCCGAGATGCAGGTACATCCAGCTGACGAGTCCTAAATAAGACGAAACGCTCATCAAGCTGGATTCCACTGCTAGCCACTATCCATCCCTGCTTATAATATTGAATCTATGGTTATTCTTCTGTTATTACCTTAATTAATATTCTAGAACCATTTTTATCATATGATATTACATTGTAACATTCTATTTCAGCTATTTTTAGACTTACATTTCATTCATCATTGTTAAGTTATGCAAAGAAAAAATAACCCATTCACGTAAATGTTTTAACCAAATTCATTTCAAGGAATAAATAATAATCAGAAGGGGTTTTGTGGAGATTTCAGTATTTTCATAGTTGATATCATGAATCATTTGAAGCTAGACCACCATGGAAAACCTGGAAGCATTAGAGGGGTTTGAATCTCGCAAGGCGGGATCATGGATGTGTACTGTTGAGGAGTCTCACAATAAGACGAAACGGCCTTAAAGCAGTGCTTCCAAGTTTTCCATGGTCGTCTAGCTTCAATAGACTAATGATTTCAACTATGAAAATAAATAATAGTTTTATTGAATAGATGGATTATGGTTACTATAGGAATCCAAAAGTCATGATTCTTCCAAGTTCTGATTCTTCGTCTGGATTTGCTCACATATCAGTTTGGATAGCATGCAGGGACTCGAACCTACTTACTATCTTTTGACTCAAATTCCTATTGTATTACCCACTGACTTACTGATTTTTGTCTCCATATGAACATCAACATTAGGATGCAGCTACATTTGGTTAATCAGTCTTATACAGGTAGAAACATTATGTCTAGATTCCACTGCTAACCATACATCTATTAATTCTAATAAAATCTCTTAACTCAATGATAATTATAGGGCCATCCCGATCTAGATGACTATATACCATCAAAGACTGATCAAAATTCAATCAAGATTATTAACAACTGGATGATTCAAATCCTTTTTAATAATCAAAAAAACACGACTTTAGTTATGCAACCACTGAAGCGTTTGAATGCTAACGATTCAGAAAATTTTAAAAGATTGAAGTTTGTTTGTTTGTTAATCACCTTGAAGGAATTCAATGTATAAACTTCATGTCCTGTGTCACGGAGATGTTTTGTGATTGCACTACTGAATGCATTTAATACATTTGACCTTCAACTTTTTGGAATATGTTCTTTGAATTGGACGTAGGCTCTCCCTTCTGTTCTACTAATGTAACTGCTTTGGCAGATACATGTAAATCTGTATACACAATTGATGGGTAACATGAAAGAGATACCGATCGACCTTTGATTGTGTTAAAGAGCATGTTGTTTTGGATAGGACTATCTGTTTATATTCATTGACCCTGTGACATCATCACCATTGAATTATGGTTGAATAAAAATATTTTAGATTGTAAGCAGCTGATGAGAAACTAACAAAATAAAATAGATTCATATTATTCTGCACCTATCTTCCTTCTTGCTCATTTCAATTTACAAATCGCTTTATGTGTACGAATAACCCTTCCGAAGGTTACTGCCGGTCCCAAGCCCGGACAAAGGAGAAGAGTTGGGTATGGGGTTAGCGACCCCATCCCATAGAAAACTAACTCGCTAAAAGAACGCTAACCGAAAAAAAGTAAGTTATGTGTATGAATAACTGACTTATTCAATCACTTAGACATCAATGAATCTTCAGAGATTATCAAAATTTAATCAAACTTATAGTATTGTGAACGAGAACACAGGTAGAGACAATCGAATGTAATTGAATACAAAAGGATAGAATAACTTAGTAAAATCTGAGAACCATACTGTAAATACTTCATTTGGAAAATGTCAATCAATCGTTTCATACTTGACTGATTCTTCTTTTCCATATCCATTATTTCGTGTTCTCATTTTCTTTCTTTCAATCTTCTTAATCTTCTACCACCAGGCATTTCACTTACGTTTAATGATACATACTACTTATATATGTCGACATCAGTAGCAGATACCACAATAGCATTTCAAAAATGTAATTACATATTGTTAATTATATACAATCACTAATTCTGTTAAAGAAACTATCTTATATTGTTGTTGGGGACCTTAGATCACCAGAACTCACTTAGAAAAGTTCTTTTTCATTTTGAAAATTTGAATTTTATGTTTTCGCGCCAAGAGATGCTTAGTTGACCTACAGCTTACATTTCCCACTAGGAAATCCTTGACTTTCATTCGATAACGTATATTTTTAGTACGTTATTTTATGGCTCTCCTAAGGGCATTTCTATCATTGTATAAATAAGCTTGATTTGTGTGCTTAGTGACCTCATACTTTCTGAGTGATTGTAGAATACGTTCTCTACGCCTCATCAAAATTTCTTGATCGAGTTACCAGGGCCGGTGACAACGAATTAGAATAGCCTATCATGTCACTATATCCTGACCTTCGTTCCATTTACCGAGTAAGGTGAACTCTTAACAGCATTCAAGTATATCAATTATTGACACAAAACTCAAATAAGTAGATAAAATAACCACATATAAATACTTTGAGGGGGGGAATATAATTTATGTATGAACCAATCAGATTTAAGATAACAGGTCATGAATTTTGGCATGAATTTCATTCACCCATTTGTCTAAAGAGCGTCTTGACATTTCACCTGATATCAAATCGTGATGAAAAACTTAAATCTAATTTTTAATCTTAATCATCCATTACAAACCATAATTCTAATTCCTCATACTAGTTTATAATCATCATTTGGTCCTGGTTTGTAGGTGGGCATTCTCAGAGTCACTTAGGTGTCACTCAAAAGATGTCCATAAATTATGATCTCAACAATAATAATTCCAATAACTGCATTTTGTTTGTCTATCTGTATACAAGGACGATTATTGGAAATAGATAATATACACGTTCTTGTCTATATTGACATCTATGGTTCTAAGTTAATTATAATAATAATAGGTTAGGTAAATTTACATTTTTTAAAATTTCAATAATTGAGATCATGAGTCAATTGAAGGTAGACCACTATGGAAAATGTGGAAGCATTGGACAGCCGTTTCGTCCTATTGTGGGACTCCTCAATAGTGCGCACTGACGATCCCACCTCGCAAATTTCGAGTCCCACAACAGGACGAAACGACTGTCCAATGCTTCCAGATTTTCTATGCTGTTCTAACTTCAATTGATCCATGATCTCAATTATCAAAATTACTATAATATCCACAAAACCCTTTCTGATATTTTTTAAAACTACAAAATTCTTTCTCAGTTGGACATTAACACCGTTAGATAGCTGTTCAGTGGTATAGAAGTTATGCGTTCATGTGCAAGATTTTATATTTGCGGTTCGGATTCCATGAATGGGATCATAGATGCCCACTGCTGAAGAGTCCCATACTAGGACGAAATGGCAGTCTATCACTTCCAGGTTTTCAATTTTCGTCCAATATCAATCGATTTATGATTTTAACCAAGATTAGTCAAATTTTATTTATTTAAAATAAAGAATAATCCCACAAACAATAATAAGTTATCATTGTTGAAAGCGTGAGTCAATTGAAGCTAGACCACCATGGTCTATCGGTTAAGGGCTTCGGCTCGAGACTGGTAGGTCCTGGGTTCGAATCTCGCTCGCGAGAGCAGGTTCATGGATGCGCACTGCTGAGGAGTCCCATAATAGGACGAAACGGCCGTCCAGTGTTTCCAGGTTTTCCATGGTGGTCTGGCTTCAATTGACTCACGCTTTCAACAATGATAAATACTAAATCTCCACAAAACCCCTTCTATAAATAATAAGTTAGCCAACTATTTTGTTCAATATATATATATATATATATATATATATATATATATATGATCAATCATCCCCGTTCTTTGTTATTTTCACTTTCTCTCTTAAGTTTGAACAAACAAAATGCGTTAAATGAGGTGTGTTGTAGTTATGTTAGAATAAAACTTGTTAGAGAGTAGTTATGGTATGTATGTTCATCGTTGTCAAGTAACTACATCATAGCATATCAGTGAGATTAAATATTATCAAAGTAATATATTATATGGGAGGGTTTTGTGGAGATATATAGTAATTTTTCATATACAGTTGAAATCTTGAGTTAATTGAAACTAGTGAGAAGCAGGAACCAGTGGAGTTCAAACCAGGTCTGTTGAGAGATATCAACTCACTGAAGACAGTTGGCGGACGGTTGCTCAACTTCGTGGATTGGTTGAAGTTAGACATTAACATCGTTGGATGCCGGTCAGCTAAGTGGTCTATCGGTTAGGTACTCTAACGCGAGACCGATAGATCGTAGTTTCGAATCTCGTGCGGCGAGATCGTGGATGTGCGCTGCTGAGGAGTCCCATAATAGGACGAAAGGGCCTTAAAGCAGTGCTCCAAGGTTTTCCTTGGTGGTCTAGCTTCAGAAGACTCATGCTTTCAACTACGAAAATTTACGAATTAGATATATAAAAAAATGGCTTATGAAGTGACTACAGCTTAATAACCATTAGGAACAAAAAGGTATTTAATAGTTGTTTTGTTCTTCTACAAAACTCTTCAAGAGTTTTCATCCAAGAACACATCATATGAGACCAGGAATTGTTTATCAGATATCCAAATGGTTATATTTCTAAAGGAGTTCAATTCATGATATTTCCCAACCATCACTGATTTTCACTGATGATCACAGGTTCATTCTAGAAATGATCAATCCAGGGTAATAAAATTAAAACTTTGCCTTCTAACGGAGCATATTACACTAATTTGCTTACTTTCAATACATTCAATACTGATTGATATTCAACAGCTTCATGTCGAAAACTAATTCCAATGACTTCAATATCTCTTTAATACATCTGGATAATGTTTCAAAAGAGACTATATATATATATATAATACAGTTGAGGTGGTGAATCAATTGAAGCTAGACCAACATGGAAAACCTGGAAGCATAGCTTTTAGGCTGTTTCGTCCTATTGTGGGACTTCTCGGCATTGTGCATTCACTTTCCCGCCCCCACGAAATTCGAACCAAGGAACTATCAGTCTCACGTGCGAGCGTTTAACCACTAAACCACTGAGCCGGCATCCATGTATATATACTATTTAATCGTTGAATAGCAGTAAAAATGTTGAAATATAATATGTAATTCATTTTTACGTGGATAAGATGAATAGACATTGAAAGAAAATCAAATCCTTACTTTCTTAGTTTATTAATACACTGAGGAAAATTTGAAAAGTGATGAGTACACCAACTGATTAGAATCATGCTTACTTACATACTTACTTACGTTTGTTAAACCTTCTGAGGGAGCATAGTCAGCCTATCAGCAGTCTTCACTCAACCCTGTACTGGGCAATCCTTTTCAGTTCTTTTTAGTTGCTATTCATCCCTTATATATAGGACAATGATTAGTGAATGTTTACAAACTCAGTCGAAATCGATTCATTAATATTTACTATTGGACAGCAGAAAATATTGAATAGTTTTGTAATTGAATATTGATTTTTCATTGGAAAATAATCAATAATTAGAGTTTATAAGTAAACAACCATGATTTCAACTAATTTTAAATAGTATTGTTTGTTTGAATCTTCCCATCGATGTGTTAGGACTACAACTGGTCAGTCTCATATTGACCATATGTGCATACTGTACGTATTGCCTCGATATTGCCTTAATTCACAAACATGGTAAGCAAAGATTTGTTCGAGTCCCTCGCAGAGTGAACATCAACTCTGAGATGCAGGTACATCCAGCTGACAATTCACAAATAGGACGAAAGGCGCGTCAAACTGGATTCCACTACTAGCCACTATTCATCTTTGCTTACCATTATTTCAACTAATTATTATTTCAATTGAACAAAAGATGGTTTATACATTCGCTTTAATGTTGTATTTATTTTATCTTCATCAGTAGAAACCTAAGTGGAGCTGTTCAATCTTCAGTGTTGAATAAGTTACATCAATCAAGTTTTATAGATGATAATGTATATAATGGTAATGTGATGTGTGCTACTAATGTCAACAGATATAAGTAGTATATAACACTAATCGAAAATGGAATGTCTAATGGCAGAATGCTGCAAAAATCCAAGAGGATAGGAGAAAAAAGAATGAGAATACAGGGTGATTGGTATGAAAACGAAAGAACAACAACAATCTGTATCTAGGCCGTTAGCAGTAGAATTAAGGATGAACATTTAGTTGTATTATAAATTCCTAAGCTGGATGTATTGGCATTTAAGTGTCAGTTGCAGTCTTCAATATCAATTACAATAAAATGAAAGCTCTTACGTATCCCTTCATACCTGTTGGAAAAGATTGTGAATATATGAAACCAGTTGTTGAATGGATAGCTCATTGTATGTTGTAAGTGAAAGATCCTGAATTCTAACTTCATCAAAGAGATAGATGCTAGAATGTAGGTGAATTCAGCTGATAAGTTCATAATAGTACGAGATAAACCTTTTAGATCGTACTGTTAGGGTGAATTCCAAATGTATTTATTCTGGCATTTTCATCAACACCATAGATACAAAGTCTCAGCTGTTGGTTAATATCCATTATTATAACTAAATCAACTTATACTCAACTAATTTACTTTAAGTAGTAAACATTTATTAGGCAATGAATGACTCGGTATTTCGGTTGGTTTTATGTTTTATTAAATTGAGTATGAATAACTAACTCGTCAATCTCAATTCGTACAAATACTTGAATACATGAACCGATTAATGTTAGATCACCAGTAAAGATCTGGGAGCACTAGACGGCCGTTTCTTCATAGTATTGGACTTCTAAGCTGTGCACATCCATGATTCAGTATGTGGGGTTCGAACCTAGAACCTTAAATTTTTCGTGCAAACGCTTAACCTCTAAAACACTGCTTAATCTTCACTTAAATACCATGATTATTTCCTTTTTATCAACGGAAAGTTAACTGTAGTTATGGTATTCTATAGTGAAATATATTAGAATTGATTTCTGTAATGCATGTTCATTTATAGGTTTAGTTGAAGCCGTTCCAGAGTTACCGACGGTTTCATGTTCGGATGAAAGAAGAGGGTTGGTCATGGGGTTAGTAATCCCATCCCATAGAAAAGAATTTTGTCAAAAACCGTTTTCAAGAATGCTCACTTGTAATATTTGAGGTTTCGTTTCTGCGAACAAAGTGTCTGTATATTTGTCAATTTCAACTTGATGATCTTTAACTCTCAGGTATCAGCTAGGGTTAGATTCAGTCGATTGAAAATTATAAATTTTCACTGACAAAAAATATAATTGCATATGAGTTCGAATATCACGAGGCGGGATCGTGGATGCGTACCGCTGAGGAGTTCCACAATAGGATGAAATGACCTTACAGTGCTTCCAGGTTTTCCATGGTGGTCTAGTTTCAATTCAACCAAAAAATTACTGAAAATTCCATGAAGCCCCTTCTGATAAAAATCATATCGTCACAAGTGAGTGGCTCCAAGAGGCATTTCATGGAGTTCTAGTGAAAAACAGTAACCAGTGAAGCTCAACTGGGTCTGTTGTGAGATAGAAACCCACTGAAATCAATGATGGACAGTTGCTCAACTTCATGGATTGGTTGAAGTTACACATTAACACCGTTGGATGCCGAATCAGTGGTCTAGAGGTTAAGACTGATAGGTCTTGGGTTCGAATCTCGTGAGGCGGGATCGTGGATGCGCACTGCTGAGGAGTTCTACAATAGGACGAAATGACCGCCCAATGCTTCCAGGTTTTTCATGTTGGTCTAGCTTCAATTTACTCGTGAATTCAACTATTAAATTACTGAAATTACCACAAAGTCCTTTCTTATAATAGATTTGTGAAAACTTTTGTTTTATAGGAAACAATGGATCACTATATTTCATTTACTCTGCACGTCAATGATAAAAGGAAATTTAAAAAAACGTAAACAATAGTGTAAATTAAAAAGTTATATTGACTTTAATTTTCCTATCATCTAAGATTCATTGAAATACAGATATTATCAGAAAGGGTTTTGTGGATATTATAGTAATTTCAATGGTTGAGATCATGAATCAATTGAAGCTAGACCACCATAGAAAACCTGGAAGCAGTGGACGGTCATTTCGTCCCATTGTGGGACTCATCAGCAGTGCACATCCATGATCCCGCCTCAAGATATTCAAACCCAAGGTCTATGAATCTCGCGCGCGAGCGCTTAACCACTAGACCACTGAGCTGATCAGCATTCAATGATGTTAATGTCTAACTTCAGACCTGGTTAAATGATGACAAAATTTAACAAAAGTACTATTTGAAGTCGTATCATATCTCAGAACAAATTCAATTAGATGAAGATTGAAAACCATTGTGGAACGTGAAATCATCTACAGTAAGCATCTAAGACTTTGATCAAGATCATATCTTAGACAGATATCACTGAAAACAATGACAAATCAATATCATAAATCGACTGATGTTTGAAATTTGAATCATTGTATTCCATGAAAATGAACATTAAGAGATCTGACTGTCCTTAGTCCAACTGTTGATGAGTTATCATATACGAAGGTGAAACCAGTTTTTTTTACTCAACAAACGTCTAAATTACCATATTTGTGAACCCCATTTTAACTTAATTTGAGGACTTGGTAACATGGAAACAGTAACAGATCACTATTCACTTCTATTCAGATGAGGAGTGTTTCATTGAACATTTCTAGACGAAAACGAGAATGTATTAGTTCAATAACTAAATCTTTTGTCTTATCAGTTTAGAAAATAGTTAAAACCATTGCAACAAATTTCATCAGAAATGGTAAAATCAAGTCAAATATGAAAAACGCCCAAAAAAATGGTTCTTGAGCACCACTTATAGTATGATAGGATCTAAGAGATAGAATTATTGATTGGCACAAAATTGAGGTAACAAAAAGGTAAACAAACTCTAATCCCAGTACTACCAAGTTGTATATCCTCATTTCCATTGCTATTTGACTGTTCTTCCCTGTCTCCCACATTGTCCAGACGTTCCATGTACCTATAAAAAAGTGTTGCTCTGGTTGTTAGAAGGTGCATCAGCCCTCATGACTTCCAAAAAATTTCGGCTTTCATCATGAGGCGTCATTATTATTCCTTCAACTCACAGGGCAGAATTTTAATGGTTTGAATTATTCCTTCTGGTTAGCGTTTTTTAGCGAGTTAGTTTTTTCTATGGGATGAGGTCGCTAACCCCATGCCCAACCCTCCTTATTTACCCGGGCTTGTGACCGGCAGTAACTCTAGAAGAGTTACAGGCGGAGTTAAATTCTAATCACTAATATCTATATGATACATTGTATAATTCATGAAAGGAAGTATTTTTTTAAAACAACATACAGCAAGTCTAAACAGCAACTCTGAGATTCAGGTACATCCAGATGACGACTCCCAAAATAGGACGAAACGTGCGTCAAACTGGATTCCACTACTAACCACTAGCCATCTTTGCTTACCATGCTTGTGAATTAAGGCTATATCGAGGCAATACGCATAGTATGCACATATGGCAATAAGAGATTGACCAGTTGCACTCCTAAACATCAATGGGAAGATTCAAACAAACGATACTAAGTGAAATAAATCTTGTTACCAAAATACACAGGTAAACACACGGATAATCAAAAAAACAGACAGGTAGATAGATATCTGAACAGTAACACACACATGCCCACACACACGCACGCATTAAACAAGATCAACGGATAACAGTTGCTAAGACATAGTTTTTTCATTTCATTTATCTTTTCATTATCGTCTATTGAGTAGAACAATTACATTAACCAGAAGTAATTAGATATTACATAAATGGTATGATTATATAAATCAAATTACTAATGTACAATAAAAGGAGGAAATAACATTGAGTAAAGAGTGATAAGGAGAGAAGAAGAAGAAGAAGAAGAAGACGAATATAACTTTACTCGTCGTGAGAAGATTCTTACGATTGTTACATCTGGGTATAATGTTAACGATTTACTTATGAATAGTACGAAATCCCAAAGAATCTCTGAGATCTATGACTGGATGTTACATAGTGAATATGTTGTGACGGAGAAAATCAATGGAGATGACTAAATTGGTAACTATATTGGTAAAATATGATAACCATAGAGTTAAAACTTCATTTGCAAAATATCCATCAACTGTCTCAGAATTTCACTTGGTGTTGTTTGCTTGTATCTTCCCATTGGTATTTAGGACTGAAATTGAATAGTCTCTCTTTGGCATGTGTGCATACTGTGCGGAATGCCTCGATATAGAAACGAACGGTACTGGGTTCGAGCCTCAGAGTGAATATCAACTCTGAGATGTAGGTATACCCAGATGACGTGTCCCAAATTGGACGAAACGCGCATCCTGCATTCCACTGCTAGCCACTATCCTTCTTTCTCCCAGACTTTGTTGTTCCTTCATTTACATACTAATTACTCTATATTCTTGTTCTCCTCTCTTCGTTTCTCTTGGATTTTTTAAACTTTCTGTCATTAGATATTCCACTTTCAATTGATGTTACACACTACTTATATCTGTTAATATCAGTAGCACACACAAATTAGTCAACTAGACAAGATCACAGCCAACATATTTTGCTTGAATTAGTTCAGTAATTCATATATCAACGGCATAAATTGTTCAATTCATTATTCAGCCTTTAGTATAAAGCATCCTGTGAACTGTTAACCTTTTTTTAATTTTTAAAGGCGGTCGCCCACGCGTAAAGCGATGGTCATATACCGAAACTATCTCTTTATGGATTCAGTCAGTATTGTTTGTTTGAATCTTCCCATTGATGTTTAGGACTGCAACTGGTCAGTCTCGATTTGGCCATATTTGCATACTGTGCGTATTGCCTCGATATAGCCTAAATTCACAAGCATAGCAAGCAAAGATGAATAGTGGTTAGCAATGGAGTTCAGGACGCGCGTTTCGTCCTATTTTGGGAGTCTTCAGCTGGATGTACCTGCATTTCAAAATTGATGTTCACTCTGGGACTAGAACCCAGTATCGTTCACTTCAAACGCCATCGCATTATGCATACAGCTACTGAGTCCTGATAGCCACTTGCTTGTGCAATGGGGTGAGGTTTGAATTCACTTAGTATTGTTTGTTTAAATCTTTCCATTGATTCTTAGGATTGCAACTGGTCAGTCTTTTTATGGGTACCTGTATATTTGTGTACTTAATATTCATCTCAAATTATTGTGAATAACCCAGTTGATAGAAAAAAGTTAACCAGTTATCTTTAAGATCGAGATTTCCTTAACAACAATATTAGCTAATAATTAAAATTACTGGGTATCCTTGTAAATTTTTAAAAAAAGTTCCTAGAGGGAACAATAAATCTGATATTGTAGTGAACGAGAATACAAGTGGGGACAATCCAATATATATTTGAATATATCTGAGAATCATATAGTAAATTTCTTCATTAGCGAAATGTAAATTAATCGTCTGAGACATGATTGTTCCTTCTTCAAATATCAATCAATCGTCTCAGATATCACTATTCCTTCATTTCCACATCAATCACTTTTTGTTCTCGTTCTCTTTTTTCCAATCTTCTTAACTTTCTATCACCAAACATCTGATGATATATACTACTTATATCTATCGACATGAATGGTTTGAATGATTTTTTCTGGTTAGCGTTTTTTTAGCGAGTTGATTTTCTACGGGATGGGGTCGCTAACCCCATGCCCAACCCTCCTCCTTTACCCGGGCTTGGGACCGGCAGTAGCCTCTGGAGGAGCTACAGGCACCAATCCAATTACACTTGACGGAGAAGCTTTGGAGGATGTGGAAATCTTTACATATCTGGGCAGCATCATTGATGAACACGGTGGATCAGATGCAGATGTGAAAACACGGATCGGCAAAGCAAGAGCAGCATACCTACAGCTGAAAAACATCTGGAGCTCAAAACAATTGTCAACCAACACCAAGGTTAGAATTTTCAATACAAATGTCAAGACAGTTCTTCTGTATGGGGCAGAGACGTGGAGAACTACGAAAGCCATTATCCAGAAGATACAAGTATTTATTAACAGTTGTCTACGCAAGATACTTCGGATCCGATGGCCAGACACTATCAGCAACAAGTTACTGTGGGAGAGAACAAACCAGATTCCAGCGGAGGAAGAAATCAGGAAGAAGCGCTGGAAGTGGATTGGGCACACTTTGAGGAAATCACCCAATTGTGTCACAAGACAAGCCCTCACATGGAATCCTGAAGGTCGAAGGAGAAGAGGAAGACCAAAGAACACATTACGCCGAGAAATAGAGACAGACATGAGAAGAATGAACAAGAACTGGAAAGAACTAGAAAAGAAGGCCCAGGACAGAGTGGGTTGGAGAAAGCTGGTCGGCGGCCTATGCTCCATTGGGAGTAACAGGCGAAAGTAAGTAAGTAAGTAATCTATCGACATCAGTAACGCACACCATAATATGAAATGTAAAAAGAAATAATCATAATTTAAAACAAACAGAAATCATTTATCATAAATTGTGTTTATCCTTTAGTATTAATCATTATTGAATTACTTTCATTGATTTACTAATAATAATTAATTTATTGATTTACTATTTGGATTAAAATTCATTTCTTATATACGCGATCAATAAATTTGATCTTCTTTAGATCTAACTTATAATACTATTTGGCATAGATCTAAAACTATTTTAAATCATTTATATTGTTCAATTAATAATGTGGTGTATGTTACTTATATCCACTTAAATAGTACATAACGATAGTCGGGCATTGAATCTATTTCAATAGAAGATCGATAAGAAGAAATCGGGAACGGGACGCAATTGATATGAAAATACATGACTTACTTACTTACGCCTGTTACCCCTCGTCGAGGAGCATAGGCCGCTCACCAGCATTCTCCATCCAACTCTGTCCTGAGCCTTCCTTTCCAGTTCTTTCCAGTTGCTATTCATCCTTTTCATATCGGCTTCTATTTCCCGGCGTAGTGTGTTCTTTGGCCTTAGCACGAAAATACATGAACAATAATAATAAAAGACAATGGACTAATAGTTACTGAAGGAACGGTCAGGATTGAAACAATTGATTGATAGTTTGCAGATTCAATGTTTACTGTATGGTTGTTAGATTTTAATAAGATAGTCTATAATTTTCGTTTCAAAGTACATTCGATTGTCTTCACTTGTATTCTTGTTCCCTGCATATTGATGATAAGGAGTTCTCAACTAAAAAAAAAAAAAGGGATTATTACTTTTATGTTAGAAAATTAGAAATAGTCCGAGTTCGAGTTCAGTCAATGAAGACACACTTCTTAAACTCATTGAAGAATAATTAGAAAATATCGATTCCTTAATCCTTTTTTATAAAAATGAACTAATTTGCAAAACAATTTACACTTTAAGCTAACTCTAGCAAATATAGATTCCAACTACAAAATAATACAGTATGAATTCATTTCTATTTACCATTATTCAAATAAACTCGTATCTAATACATGTCATTATAAATGAACGAAACAGCAGACAAGCTTATGTTTGACAAATGTTTAATAGAATCAAGATTTTCCATTACGGAGTTCTTGTATTTCAATATTGAGTCGAACTATGTTGGTAGAAACAGATTACTCAATAGAAGTCACCTTGGTTATTGTAACTAATGGTCGACTTTCGATTGGTTCAGTAGCATAGATACATTCCATTTTGTGAATTTATTTTTTTGTAAGATTATATTGTTCATCTTTGAAATAGTTACCACTTCCACTACTTCATGAATATCTTCATTCATTTATCCCATTGTATTGATATGGTTTAAAATCTTAAATTGATAATACATGTCAAAATCTGGATCTCTTTCAACTGGCTAACTGACTAACTGAGATCTTGTTAACATAATACCATTTCTCTTCTAACCTTATAACCAGTTTACATAATAACATATTGAAAACTATGAAGAATGTTTTGTTTGAATATCAGAGTATAACGTAAGTTAAACACGAACTATACTCTTGAATAAGGTTGACTTTATAGAGAACGTAGTCTTGTTAAAAACTTGATATAAACCATTAGATAGTTAATAATCAACATAAAACAATTTAATATACTCAAGTTTCTTTATTACTTTTGTATTGAGAATGATTTTGAACCATAACATTGCACTAAATCAATAAATACCAGATAGATGATAAACCACCATTGAAAATCTGGAAGCATTGGACATTCATTTCATCTTAATATGGATGTGTTGTTTATGAAATTGTGAGGATGAAAAACAAATGTCTAGTGCTTTACCCGATTGGTGGACACGGAAAGTCCACCTAGGGGAGTTGGAAAACCTTGATTCCAAACCAATGGTGCATATGGGCTCCAGTATCCTGAGGGAACAAATGGCATATGATTAAATCGTTGGCCACCGGCTACCATGGAACTGCATCTTCTTATGATGCTCCACTGCCTTGTGGATCAGACCTTTAGGTCAAAGTCTCAGTGGGTGGCCTCCTGAGATAACCACCTACTTCGGTTTGGGCACTCGGGCAGTATTCACAATTGATCGATCACTGGGTGGTGATCAATGTCATGCATGTCATGTCCTTCTTAGTGCTGATCGAATACTATCGATCGAGTTGCAATGTGGCCACCAGTCACCTCAAGATTACAGGTACACCTTTCTGACGAGTGCCAAGTAGCACGAAACCCGGGTCCAGGGTTTCTTGTTGACCACCTCCAACCACCACATTACCCGGGCAGTATCACAGCCCTCACACAAATCAAATAAGATTTGTGTGGCACATATATATCTGATGCCCCTTTGTACCAATATTTATGTGTTTAAATAAATAAATATATAGAACTCCTCAGTAGTACGCATCCATGATCTCTCAAACGGGATTCGAACCCAGAACATTCAATCTCGCGCGCAAATTGCTTAACCTCATTTTTTTCAATAAAACAATTTTTATGAACTTGAATTTATATAAATGAAAAAAAAAGAAAATAATCTATCCTTTTCTTTCGTTTAAATGAGAGGAACAGACAGAGACAGAGAGAGGGAGAGAGAGAGAGAGAGAGAAAGGAAGAGAGAGGATACAAACTCCACGTATCTAATTCAATCTTTTTTTTTATCTTTTTCATGCTTTTTCCTCTTCCTTTTGTTTATTACATAAACACACGGTATGTTGCTTTCTTTTCCTATTTGGGTTTCTTTTTTAAATCACTTTTCATATAGATATAGTTCATAAGTATTTCGTTTGTCAGTTAGTACCTTTCATTCATTCATCCAGTCATCCATTGATCATTGTATATGGCAACATACTTATAGTGTCTACCAGACACATATATGTATCTTTATATAGTTATCAAGTGTATAGGTGTATAAGGTATAACAATACTTACCTGTATACAATCATTGAGGACATAAAACGAATGACAAAAAAAAATTATCTCAATCATATTGTTATTCGTTTATAATATATATTGAAAGCATGAGTTAATTGAAGCTAGACCAGAAAGGAAAACCTGGAAGCACTGGACGGCCGTTTCATCCTATTGTAGGACTCCTGAAGTTCTAGTGAGAAGCAGTGATCAGTGGAGTTCAAATCACGTCTGTTGTGAGATAGGAACTCACTGAAGACAATTGATGAACAGTTGATCAACTTCATGGATTGATTGAAGTTAGACATTATTACCATTGAATTCCAGCTCAGTGGTCTATCGGTTAAGTGCTCTGGTGCGAGACTGATAATTCCTGGGTTCGAATCTCGCGATGCGATATCGTGGATGTGCACTACTGAGGAGTCCCATAATAGGACGAAACGGTCTTCCGGTGCTTCCAGGTTTCCCTTGGTGGTCTTCAATAGACTCCTGCTTTCAACTATAAAAATACTGAAATCTCCACAAAACCACTTATGTTTATAATATATGTGTTTACTTAATAATTTTAAAGGAAAATAATGAAGAAAAAAAACATTAAAGTTAATGAATTAGTAAGTCGACTTGAATCAATATATAATCTCTACTTGTAATTTGTTGTTGTTTTGGTGATAATATGTATATACTATAGTTGCTATGCTGAAAGGAGAACTCACTCACTCACGCACTCCCTCCCTCCTTCGCTCCAAATTACGCAAGAGTTGATCTTCATTATTTTAAGTGTTCAGTTATGGCGGCAGATAATCGATTATTCAATTATTAATAAATAAGTATAAGTTGGTTAATGTACGTGTTTAATACTTTAAATTATCAAAATAAATAATTTTGAATTATGATTGATAATGTAGGAAAATTGATTTGTTCTTTTTATTTGAATCACTGACCCGACCTACAATATTTTCTGGTGTAGGAGTAATTTGAAAGAAAGCATGAGTCAATTGAGGCTAAACCACCAAGGGAAACCTAGAAGCATTGGACGGCCGTTTCGTCCTATTGTGGGACTCTAGCTTTTCCATGGTGGTCTAGCTTCAATTGACTCATGCTTTCAACTATGAAAATACTGAAATCTCCACAAAACCCCTTCTAATTATTCATTTGCTTTCAAACTATAAAAATGTCTCGCACAATTTATGACAATGATAGACTAATATATTCCTCTAAGATAATGGTTGGAGATGGTCAACATAGTGCACGCAGTGTCGAACCATCAAGACTAGTGGCCACATTGCAACTTGATCAATAGCATTCGATCAGCACTAAGAAGGACTTGACATGCATGATATTGATCACCATCCAGTGATCAATCAATTGTGATATTCCTCTAAAAGGTATTTTCATTTATATTTGAGTTAGTTATTAGAAGAAGGAATTTGTTTTTGTCAATCATTCGTATGGAAGGTAAAATGAAGTAAATATGTATTCGGTTCAAGTTGCCTAACCATATTAATATAGAATGAAAAGATTATCAAAATAAATACCTCAGTAGTAGATATAGTAACAATATCAGCAACATTAGTAAAGAGTAGGTATAAACCGAATAAAAAGGGTGTAAAATGATTTCAGGACTCAGTATCCAAGGTAAGATGACAAATGAATGGACCTGAAACATTGTGATTGATCATATACAATGTCAACTGAAGTTTTTAATCATTAGTTACTATAATCATGCAGACCCCGACAAAGTGGCTTACACCTATTCGCATACTTCAGTCTAACATTCAATGGCATGGTGACATGTTTTGGTTTGAAGGGGTCCTAGCTTTCTTCTAATCTACTCCTACTCAAGACAACATCGTAAGTCGAGGTTTGAGGTGATTAGACATCCATAACACATCTCGAAATCACCTATGTTACTAAAAATTTACTACTTTATCAACCGATTTGCTACCTTTATCAAGTACCATATGCCTAACTTTAACATTGATTGCTTGATGGTCGCGAAATTTACGAACGATGTTTCGAAGACATCTGTGATCGAATATTAGTAACCTACAAATGTCCGCTATTATTAATGACCATGTTTCATACCCATAAAGTATATCGGAGCAAAGTATTGCTCAGTAAAGTCGTCCTTTGATTGACAGATGGATATCTCGTCTATGCTACAAGTGACATGAGTTGGCAAAGCCAAACGAGCCCTATTAATCCATCCCGAGATTTTATCAGACATTAGACCATCAAGACTGATAAGATTTTCAAGATAAATGAGGCGGTTGATACTTTAGACGATTTCAATCCCTATCATTAACTCAGGAGATAATGTAGGCCAATTCTGAAACAATATTTCGCGTTTTATTTATTATTTATTATATTTATATTGGTACAAGGAAACATCAGATACGTATGCACCACACAAATATCATTTGATTTATATGAGGGCTGTGATACTGTCCGAGTGTGCGAACTGAAGCAGGTGGTTTTCTTAGGGGAACACACCCGGAGCCTATGACTTAAAGGTCTGATCCACAAGGCAGTGGAACAACGTCAGGAGATACAGTCCAATGGTAGTCACTGACCAACAATTGGTTCATAAGACATTTATTCCTTCTGAATCTTGGAGCCAATGTGCATGGTCCAATGTCGAACACTTACAAAGTATTTCGTAACCAAATTATAAATCTTTTCTTTCTTTTTTCTTTCTTCTCTTTTCTTTTCCTTTTCTTTTCTTTTTGGTAGAGTTAGGGTAAGGTAACAATATTTAAATAATTTAACATGAAATTTTCTAAAATCATATAAACATTCCATCTTGCAAACGGAAAAAGGAAATGTTATTTCCATTTCATTCATATCTCTATATTATCATATCATTAGTCTTTACCACAAAGAATTATTCTAGTCTCCTATAACGAATTATAGTCTGAAAGGATAACTAATACTAACTAATAAGTAGTATTGATTTGGATTTGAGCCTATTGATGGACGTATGTATCTATGTATGTATCTATGTATCCATGCATGTATGTATATCAATGTATATAATCCAATAGATATGTATGTTCCCCTATTCATGTTTAACTCATTTAATTCAAACAAAGTTTTCAGCGCGAAAAAAAAAAGGAATGTTGTGTTATGTTGGTTATCTTTCATAGATACAAACAAAATCAAAAAAAAAAGAGGAGGAATAAAGCTAGGAAAAAGACTGTCCTAAATTGAGTCCTTTAAAAAAGTAGTAACTAAGTGTTATCATTTTATATTCTCTATCATTATATTGTAACGAAATTGTATGTATACATGCAGGTGATAGAGAAGGATAATTATCAGTTTTGATGGATCATAGTAATAATGATATGAGAAAATACTATTATAAGTAACAATTTGTTATATGTATGGTGTAATCTACTTATATCCATATATAAGTAGTATATGGTGATGGTCAGACATAGAAAGGTATTTTGGCAGAAGACCAATAAGGAAAGTACTGAAATGAAGTGCAATTGGTAGGAAAATGTCTGAACAATGAAATTCGAGAAGATGAACTAATGTTTATAGAAAGAACAGTGAAGATTGAGACAATGTGTTGTTATTTTGCAAATTAACTGTTCATTATATGTAAGCAAAGATGGATAGTGGCTAGCAGTGAAATCCAGTTTTGGGACTTGTCAACTGGATGTACCTAACACATCTCAGAGTTGATGTTCACTCTGGGAGGAACTCGAACCCAGTACCTTTCGCTTCGAACGCCATCGCATTATCCACTCGGCTACTGAGTCCTTATAGCCACTCGTTTGTACAATGGGATGAAGTTTAAAATCACTTAGTATTGTTTGTTTTAAATCTTCCCATTGATAGTCTGTAATTTTTGCTTCAATGCCTTCGATTGTCCCTAACTAGTGTTTTGTTCACTACAATATGTGTAGTGGTAAAAGAAATACAAGTCAAAACATATACACACATATATGTGCACAAATCTACCCTAGAGAATATAAACTAAAATAATTAGCTAATCATCGGGATCTGTTAGATTCTATTGAATCATAATAATCAAGTTGAATGTGTTCGACTTAATGTATAAGTGTAGTAAACAGGAACATGATTGGGGACAATCAAATGTATTTGAGTACAACATTACAGACTATCTTACTAAAATATGATAACCATACAGTAAACAGTTGATTTTTAAACTATCAATCAATTGTCTTAATCTTGACTGTTCCTTCTGCAAATATCGGTCCATCGTCTCCGATTATTATTAGTCACAGTGTGCGGCCTATGCTCCTCCACGATGGTTAACAGGCGTAAGTAAGTAAGTAAGTAAGTAATACATTCTCATACCAATCGCTTTTTGTTTCCGTTCTTTCATTATCGATCTTCTACTGAAATACATTCAATGCCCGACCATCATTATATGCTACTTATGTGAATATAAGTAACCCACATCACACAAGAATATAGAGTTTAAACTACAATATTCTGTTTTATCTAATTTTTAAGTACTTTCATTTTTAATAGTTGAATTCATGAATCGATGGAAACTAGACCACCATGGAAAACTTGGAATCACTGAACGACCGTTCCGTCCTACAAATTTATTTAATGTTGATGTTGATTTGACAATCAAGATATAAACCATTGAAGGTTATAAAAAAAAAAGAGAAAAGATAAAAACAACATAGCAACATACAGAATACAACTGAACGATTGCCGCTTTCATAATCACCTTCTGAGTTGGGATTTAACAATTGTCAACTAATGACAGAATATTGTTTGTAACCAGTTTTAATGACATTATAAATACAATATGGATGTTATAGTTGAAAGATTTGTTGAAAATAGTATAGAGTGGAGTTAACTCTTTTTCATAGATTAATATCTAATGAGGAAATAATAAAAAGTAGATAGAATTAGAATATTAGAAGGGGTTTTATGGATATTATAGTAATTTTAATAGGTGAGATTATGAATTAATTGAAGCTAGACCAACATGGAAAATCTGGAAGCAATGTTTTAAGGACGTTTCGTCCCATTGTTAGACTCCTCAACTGTGCTCCTTCACGATCCTGCCTCGTGAGATTCAAAGCCAGGACCTATCAGTCTCGCGTACGAGCGCTTAATCTCTAGACCTCTCAACTGACATCCAACGTTGATAATGTCTAACTTCGACCAATCCACGATATTGAGCGACACATTCACCATTGTGTTCAATGAGTTACTAACTCACAACAAACCAGGTTGAACTCCACTGATCACTGCTTCTCACTAGAACTCCAGGAAATACTTTTTGAAGCCAGTCAGTAGTGAGGATATGATTATTATCAGAAGGAGGTTTTCAGGAGATCTTAGTAATTTTATAGTTGAAATCCTCAGTGGTCTAGATGTTAAGTGCTCGAGCGCGATATTGATAGGTGCTGAGCTCGAATCTCGCGAGGCGGGATCATGGGTGCGCACTGTTTAGGAATCCCACAATAGAACGAAACGGCCCTAATGTAGTTTTTCCATAGTGGTCTAGCTTCAATTGACTCATGATCTCAACTACTGAAATTAGAATTAGAATACTTAATAATTCACATTTACAATCTTTTTATAAATAAACAGCTCAGTGAATTGCTTGATTATTTTGAGCTATCTGTTTCTATCATCTAGATACTCTAATAAGTTATCTGTTCCCTTGTTTGGTTAAGCACATTATCATATCTATCAATCACATAACCTATTCAAGCGCGTTCATAACCGTTCACTGTACAAGTTAGGAAAGAGCATAATCAGAGACATTGTAGTTACTAGCAATATTCAGTGAGAAGAATAAACGTTATTCAAATGTCGATTCTTCAACTGCTAAATTCCAGCTAGCGACCACTTAATATTTATCACAAGGATTTCATCCTAATACTTAACTATAATATGTTATAAACTCTCTAGAATTCAAGTATATTCATTGGATTAGTATAGAATTAGAATAGACTATGATTGACTTAAGGTGAATCAATGCAGTGAATCTGGTGAGATCATAAATTATGAACGACTTTTTAAAGACGCTAAAGTGACTTTGAGAATGTCCACCTACGAACTAGGACTAAATAAGGGTAAGAAATCAGTGTAGAAGTGGATAGGACATACATTAAGAAAATCACCAAACTACATCACGAGGAAAGCCCTAACTTGTAATGGTGAAGGGAAGCGGAAAAGAGGAAAACCAAAGAACACACTATGTTGGGAATTGAAAGTAGATATCAAAAGAATGAATAGTAACTAGAAATATGTTTCATATTTTTTGCAGTTTTACAACATTAATTATAATTTCATTAGTATAAGAGATTTGTGGTAATTATTCGAAAGTCTTACATCATGGATTAAATTCAAATAAACAATCATTCAATACCATGAAGTACTGAGTCGATGCTTCATCTTGGAATGAGGTTCTTGTTATCATTACCATGGATTGAATCCAGGAATGTTAATTCCTATTGTTAGCGCATAACACAAACTATTCTTTTGACATTCAATAGTTCAAACCTACAATTTCAATCATCAAACTAAATATTTACTATTGCATTCAGTGATGAATGTTTTAACGTCAACTTCTTCGAACTTCATTAGCCGTAAATGAGAACTACTATGGAGTCCAACACAAGGACAGTTTTTAACGCCTGTCTAACTGACTTCAATTCGTGATTTAATCCTTTCTTCATTATTGTTGTATGAATTCAATTGTTGATGAAATGATTGATAAATTTCAGTTCGTTGCGACGTCTTATTAGTTGCTCTGTCACCACAATCATACTTTTTGCAATATCATACAATATTAACACCGAAGGCAAAGTATCTGTTTTCATGTACGCTTATGATGGACAGTATTTTAAATCACTTGGTAAACCTTACCAGATATTTTCTAACTAACATATTATATTATCAGTCTAACAAAAGCTCAATCACTCCCAGAGAAGCTCAATTATGACATACTCAACTGTGAAACTAGATGACATTTGTTTGACTCCTAAGGGAGCATCAGTATGGGGACATGTTTTCGATAAAAATGTCAACGAACACAAAGTACCTTATATAGATTGGCTTCAAACACCTATCATTTGCATGAGTGTAATATTCTAGAATATCGACGTGTAGCTTCCCCATTGGATGGATAAGAATGACCCCTATGTGCCTATTGGTTGACCTAAATGATGATTTACATTCAGCCAATAACTATAAATACATGAGATTTCTGTACTATATTTTGATACCGTTTTGGGGAATAAAAGTTCCTACTTACTAGTCTTCTGTTCTCTCTCTTGCGACGTTGCGGGTTCGATCGTTCAAGTAGTCTAGTAGTACTCGGCATAGTAAGAACCGAAGCTCTAGATATAACAATGAGGAACTCGACTTTTAACTTCTCAAAATGGATAGCGCTGAAATGTGTACCGATGTCTTACATATCTTCTCTGGGTAAACGTTTACTTGATTTTCTTCTAACTCATAGAACTATAGTCACAAGAATAACTTGTTCAGAATAATGAAATAATAAACATTCACAATATACTCTATTAGAAGTGAAAGAATAAAATATATTAAATAGACTAAACTATTATCATTTAGATGTGTTTCGTCCTATCATAGAACTCCTCAGCAGTACGCATCCACGATCTCGTTATCCAGGAGTCCCATAATAGGACGAAACGGCCGTCCGGTGCTTCCAGGTTTTCAAAGGTGGTCTAGCTTCAATTGACTCACCCTTTCAACTATGAAAATACTAAATCTCCACAAAAGCCCTTCTGATAATTTAGATATGTGTTGACAATTCGAGGAGTATGTGATCTAATTGTTTGTGTCTAGCGACACTAATTGATTACTGAGCAATGACTAATGTCATGTCTATTTAGTCTTTTTTACTGATCGAATCCCATCAACTTAGTCATAATGTAGTAACTAGTTTGAGTAGCTCGTGATCGTATGAACTATGTTGAGAATTTAGATTGTTGAAGGTAGCTCAAGTATCACTGTTCATATATATAAAATAAGTTTTCGCACTATTGGGAGTACTCCTTCCTAATGAGTATCAAATATCATGAATGGGCCAATCAATAAATTCCGTAATCCTTTACAATGATAGGCATTTTTAGCAGTATGGGTTTTGTGGAGATTTAGTATTTTTCATAGTTGAAAGCGTAAGTCAATTGAAGCTAGACCACCATGGAAAACCTGGAAGCACTGTACGGCCGTTAAGTCCTATTATGGGACTCCTCAGTGGTAGTGTGCATCCACGATCCTGCATTCGCAAGATTCGAACCCAGGACCTATCAGTCTCAGCCCTCAACCGATAGACCGATAGCAGTTCCCATATATCTGTCACTTATGTATTATTACAATGTTACTTTATGTATATTAGTTTCATTCAGTATTGTTTTACCACACTGCTGACTAAATCAGATCAAATGATTACACAATTGAAAGTCCCTAAACCATTTTTATCATTGTCTATTGAAAATCAATAAATTCTACATATCAAATGGTTAGGAAGCAACCTACTTACAACCTTTCTTGAACTAAATTTCTTATTAACTATTCATCATCATTATCAAAACGTACCTACAATCTTGTTGGAACTTTTATCCTCTGAAGAGGCATAGAATATTAAGCCAGCCTCAACTAGTGTCACTCAGGTATTTTCGATCATGAAAGCTTGACCTTCAGTTACCAAGGATCTTGATTTAGAAACATTTGGACTCAATTACTACAAAATAACACTGATCAATAGAACTTCATCATCATGAAGAACTTAAACAACACTCCAATGGTCACTATTTAATGATTTGTATAAGTGTTAAGCTTATATATTCCTTTTGATTCCTCTTTTTTTCAGATTTTTCATAACCTATCTGTATAACTCACTTGGTGTTGTTTACTTGTATCTTCCCATTGTTATTTAAGACTGCAATTGATCAGTCTCTTGTTGGTATATGTGCATCCTGTGCGGACTGACTCGATATTGCCTGAAATCATAAGCTTTATAAGCAATGATGAATAGTGGCTAGCAGTGGAATCCAGTTTGATACGCGTTTCGTCCTATATGGGACTCGTCAGCTGGATGTACCTGTTGATGTTCGCTCTGGGACTCGAGCCCAGTACCTTTCACTTCAAACGCCATCGCATTATCCACTCGGCCACTGAGTCCTGATAGCCACTTGCTTGTGTAATGGAGTGACTTTTAAATTCACTTAGTATTGTTTATTTCCATCTTTCCATGGATGTTTAGGACTTCAATTGCTCAGTCTCTTGTTGGCATACGTGCATACTGTGCATATTGCTTTGATACAGTCTTAATTCACAAGCATTATGATCAAAGATAGATAATGATTAGCAATGCAGTCCTAAACATCAATGAGAAGATTCAAACAAACAATACTAAATGAATATTATTATTATTATTTCGTTGTTGTTGCTGGGGTGATTTTTTCAACCTTCCTACATCCTTCTATACATACTTTCCTACTTTTTGACATCCTTTTTTTTCGTTTTCTTGATATAAGTCAAAAAATTAAAGAAAAAAACTTTTTTGTTTTATCAAATTTCATGTTCATAGTCTGTACATTTTTATTTTACAGTTGTCATCTACTCTAACACCTTTTCTTCTTATACTATTGTAATGTTTGTCATTCCGAAATAGTTTGACAACATATAGAAATAAAGTCAGATTATTCCTGTTTTTCTGTAATAAGTAGTATGTAGTAGTAGTAGTAGTTGTTGTTGTTGTTGTTGTATTAGTAGTAGTAGTGTGGTGTGATCTACTTATATCCATATAAGTAGTATATGGTGTGGGTCAGACATAGAATGTATTTTGGCAGAAGACCGATGAGGAAAGAACTGAAATGAAGCGCAATCGTTTGGAAAATGCATGAGCAATGGAATAAAAGAAGAAACAGTGAAGATTGAAACAATTGGTTGTTAATTTGCAAATTGACTGTTCATTGTTTGGTAATCAAAATTTACTGAAATAGTCTGTAGTGTTTGCTTTAATACATTCGATTGTCCCCAATCGTGTTCTGTTCATTACAGTAGTATATCTGCATTGCTATACAATACAAGGTTTTATGTATTCCTATTTTCATTGAGACATTCTTATTTCTACTGGTAGTCGCTGACCTCATATACAGTCAGATTGGTACTGCAGACTTTATATCAAGGCATGTATTCTAGGTGCTCATATCCCAACGGAAATTGATCAAAGTTAGTTCTGTATATTTAAACAACAAATGTACAAGCCCTTATACATAAAAATAACAAGTATTGTACCCATTGAATAAGTCAATGGCCATTACTTAAAAGTAGTAATGCCCCGAAAAACCTTGGTACGGCCAAGAGTAGGGAGAGTCTTCTCTCCCTCTCGAAATGGCCACGTGCATACAACCACTGTCAAGGAAATCCTGTTGACTGCCTTCTCATGGCATTACTGTTGTTTATGAAATTGAGATGACGAAAAGCAAATGTTCGTCGCTTTAACCGGGTTGGTGAATACAGAGGATCCACTCAGGGAAGTTGGAAAACCCTGATTCCAAACTAATGGTGTACATGGGCTCCAGGATTCTGAAGGAACAAATATCATATGAACCGATTGTTGGTCACTGGCTACCATGAGACTGAATCTCCTGACGTTGCTCCACTGCCTTATGGATCAAACCTTTAGGTCAAAGTCTCACAGAGTAGCTCCCTAAGAGAACCACCGGCTTCAATCTGAGCAATCGGGCAGTATCCTACCTCTCACACAAACCGAATGATTTATATGGCGTACATCTATTTGATGCATCCTCGTACCGGTGTTTATGTGTTTGAATACTGAATAAATGCTCTAATGTTTCCATCAATAGCAACTGGAGCTTGACTAGGCTGTTGATACATCAAGTTGGGAACTTTCATCTTACGATGAAGTATACTTTATTTATTCTAGTATTAGTCGTTATCCAAAAACCTAATAAATAAGAAACTTCAATTCGTTCATAAAGAATAAAATCTAGAAGCCCTGGATGACCATTTCGTCCTATTATGGGATTCCTCAGCAGTGCCCATAATAGGACGAAACAGCCGTCCAGTGCTTCCAGGTTTTCAATGACTCACGATTTCAACTATGAAAAATACTGAAATCTCCACAAAACCTCCTTCTGAATAAAATCTACTTTAAAGTTTATTTTGTTTGTTTGTTTTTCTTTTACTAAACATTGAACAAACGTAACTCTATTTAAATTTTGATTTAAATTGTCTATAATTATTCAAATATTTGGCGCCAAATTTGAAAGTGAATAACAATGAACAATAGATGATTTAAATACAAAATATTATTTTGAATAATCTATTAAAGAGTAATATAGATTCTATTCAAAAGTTAAATGAGACAAATTGTCTCATTAAAAGCTTATTCAATTCAATGAAATTCACTAAGTCAGATATCTCGTGGTAAGGTGGAGAGTGAAGAGAGTCAGTTCTCTCTCTCTCGAAATGGCCACGTACATACAACCACTGTCAAGTAAATCCTACTGTCTGACTTCTCATGGTATTACTGGAGTTTACGAAATTGAAAGGATGAAAAGCGAATGTCTGTCGCTGAGACAGATATTTGAATCAAAAAATTTGTTGGATGATAGTCAGTGAGGTATAAATATTGTGAGGACCATCTACAGATGAACTCGAGGTATCTCGATGAAGCTTAGGAAGTGCCAATGACATTCCATTCAATCGTATTTTGGAAGAACGATTCAGAATCTCGTCGTTTATCTTCCCCATTGAATAAAATGCGTATTGGGTGACTATAATGATGATTTCATTTTTATTAAAAACTATAAATATATGAGAGTTTTGTACCATATTTGACACTGTTTGGAATAGTATTCCTTCTCATACATCTTCCGACTTGGATGGTTCTACCGCTCGAGTGCTCCAGTTGTACACGGTATATCAAGAATCTAAGTTCAACATATAACAGATATACTGATGTAGCTGTAGATCATCAGAATCAGTAATAGGCTATGTTGGTTGTTGTTAGGATGATCCAGAAATTTCCTTGAAATAGGTCAAAAAACTTCTCTGAAAACTCTGAGAAACATCTTATCCAATCAGCATTCAATAGAAGTTCTGCCAAAAAAAACACTTAGAAAGTGATGAGTCACATGTTGCATTTCTGATTGGATGATTATCTACACTGCTACTATGTTTAGTAATGTTCCAGAAATTTCCAATAGCCCAAAGCCATCTAAAATACGATAAAAATTGAATCTTGAAGTAAAGCGTCTCTTCCATATTTCGCACCTTTTCTGTCGTGTTCAGGTTGCTATGTAGATTTAGCCTGGGGGTTACTAGGAAAGCTTAAGAACTGGATCAAGCTTTCAATTAGAAGACTTATCAGTTGTATTTCTATTATTTTGTTTTACCAAATTGCTGTTGATTTCCTTGTTAAAAATTATAATGAGAAGACTATGATCTGTATGTTAGGTGTTTCAAACTTGTTGTGAATCTAAATCCGCTAAGTTATCACGTGATTTATTCATCAATCGAAATACGACTTATTCAATCTTGGGACTGTGTAAAACCAATGACGTTCGACTAAGATGAGCAGCCTAGAGTTCTTATTAGTCCTTTGTCCGCCTAGCCCGTCCAGTTGAATCCAGAACGTCAATAACTGCTTGCACTATTAGAATCATTTATTTCAAACATACTTCGTTTATATACCAGCCAGACAGATAGTACCACACCATAAAATAGGAAATAACATTTACACAAGATCAAGCCAAAAGTGTCTATGAACGTGGAAGACGGTAATCAATAAACTGGACATAATTCAGGAACATTAAATCGTATAAGAATATTCTATAGGTCAAAATGAAGCTCATAATAAGATGAATATAGATACATATAATCTAGTTTCTGAACAGTTATACAATAGGAATATCGATATAATAGTTCTCAGAAGTTACGCGTAATTTAATCTTCACTAGGATATAACAAAACTAACTTCTTAATTTCAGTCTATTCATGATATCAACACAAAATGTATATTCCATGTACCATACCATTCACTTTATTAAACACATATTGAAAGACCGATAAGTTGTGGGTTTGAACCTCGCTAGGCGGGATCGTGGATGTGCACTTCTGAGGAGTCTAACAATAGGACGAAACGTCCGCCCAGTGTTTTCAGGTTTTCCATGGTAGACATATTGAAAGAATTTTTGAAAATTCGCTTCAAGTTAATCATAATCAAACGATTATGATTACTATGATTATAAATTTGTGAAGATTAACAATGAATATTTTGAAGATTGTAAAAAAACTACGTTTTTCTGGTTAGCGTTTTTTTAGCGAGAGTTATCTTGAATTCTTGGAGCTTGTCAGCATCTCGAAGGTTTAATACAGCCTTCCTTTGAGATGCTGACAAGCTCCAAGAATTCAAGATAACTCTCAACAATAGGTTCCAAGCTCTACAGGATCTACTGAAAGAACAAGAAACTACTTTGGAGGACAACTGGAAAGGGATCAAAGAAGCACTAACTTCAACGTGTCAGGAGGTTCTTGGTCCTAAGAAGCATCATCACAAGGAATGGATCTCTATGGGAACCCTGGACAAAATTCAAGAAAGGGAGAACAAGAGACTAGCAATTAACAACAGCCGAACACGAGCAGAGAAAGTCAAAGCACAAGCAGACTACGCAGAAGCAAACAAGCAAGTGAAGAAAAGCATTAAAGCCGACAAGCAGAAATACATAGGAGAACTAGCAACGGCGGCGGAAAAAGCTGCAAGAGAAGGAAATATGAAACAAGTATATGACATAACGAAAAAATTGGCAGGGAGATATAGCAAACCAGAGAGACCAGTCAAGGACAAAGAACGAAAGACAATCACTGACATTCAAGAACAGAAGAAAAGATGGGCAGAATACTTCGAGGAACTGCTGAATAGACCAGCCCCATTGAATCCACCGAACATCGAAGCAGCCCACACAGACCTTCCAATAGATGTCACTCCACCAACGATCGAAGAAGTCAAGATGGCCATCAGACAAATCAAAAGTGGGAAGGCGGCAGGACCTGACAATATACCAGCAGAAGCACTGAAGTCAGACATTGAAATAACTGCAAACATGTTTCACCTTCTATTCAAAAAGATTTGGGAAGAGGAACAAGTGCCAACGGACTGGAAAGAAGGATATCTCATCAAGATACCAAAGAAAGGAGATCTGAGCCAATGTGAAAACTACAGAGGTATCAGTTTGTTATCAGTACCAGGAAAAGTTTTCAACAGAGTGCTGCTGAATCGGATGAAAGACGCAGTAGACGCTCAACTTCGAGATCAACAAGCTGGATTCCGTAAGGATCGGTCGTGCACAGACCAGATTGCGACACTACGGATCATCGTTGAACAATCAGTTGAGTGGAACTCATCACTACTCATCAACTTCATTGACTATGAGAAGGCGTTTGACAGCGTGGACAGGAGAACATTATGGAAACTTCTTCGACACTATGGAGTTTCTGAAAAGATTGTCAACATTATCCAAAACTCATACGATGGATTACAGTGCAAAGTGGTGCATGGAGGACAGCTGACAGGTGCATTTCCAGTAAGGACCGGAGTCAGACAAGGCTGTCTACTCTCCCCATTTCTCTTCCTTCTAGTGATTGACTGGATTATAAAGAATTCGACATCTGAACGGAAATACGTAATACAATGGACAGCTCAGAATCAATTAGATGATTTGGACTTCGCAGATGACCTAGCCCTCCTCTCTCATACACACGACCAAATGCAGATGAAGACAGCAAATGTAGCAGCAGCCTCCGCATCGATAGGCCTCCACATTCACAAAGGAAAAAGCAAGATTCTCAAATGCAACACTCAGAACACCAACCAAATCACACTTGATGGCGAAACTCTGGAAGAGGTGGAAACATTCAAGTACCTGGGGAGCATCGTTGATAAACAAGGAGGATCGGATGCAGATGTAAAGGCGAGGATTGGCAAAGCAAAGGCAGCATTTCTACAATTGAAGAACATATGGAACTCAAAACAACTCTCAACCAATTTCAAGGTGAGAATCTTCAATACGAACGTCAAGACAGTCCTACTGTATGGAGCTGAAACGTGGAGAACTACTACGGCCATCATCAGGAAGGTACAAGTATTTATAAACAGTTGTCTACGCAAAATACTCAACATCCACTGGCCGGATACTATCAGCAACAGCGTTTTATGGGAGAGGACAAACCAGCTTCCAGCTGAAGAGGAAATAAGGAAAAGACGTTGGAAGTGGATCGGACATACATTAAGGAAATCATCAATGTGCATCACGACTTCATCCCTAACTTGGAATCCGGAAGGGAAGCGGAAAAGAGGAAGGCCAAAGAACACACTACGCCGGGAAATAGAAGCCGATATGAAAAGGCTGAATAGTAACTGGAAAGAACTGGAAAGGAAGGCTCAGGACAGAGTTGGATGGAGAATGCTGGTGAGCGGCCTATGCTCCTCGACGAGGAGTAACAGGCGTAAGTAAGTAAGTTTTTTTAGCGAGTTGGTTTTCTACGGGATGGGGTCGCTAACGCAATGCCCAACACTCCTCCTTCACCCCGAGCTTGGGACCAACAGTAGCCCCCGGAGGAGGTACAGGCGGAGTTAGTAAAAAAAACTAATCTGGATTATATGCACGTTTCATTCAAATATAAAAATGCATGACAATATGAATCCATAGTGATATAACAGAGCTGATTTAATATAATGATCGGAATGAATTTGTACTGATAACATGATAATCAACACTAAGAAATATGACTTCAACTATCAGAACCTTATAGTTGACTCTGTCAGAACGTATTAGACAATAAACACAAGTCTGTAACTTGGAAGAAGACTTATTATATATAAAAAATACAACTCTTCACATTCATGTTTAACTAATCTAAAATTACATTACATTGAATCCTGCGAGCAGGATCGTGGATGCTTACTGATGAAGAGTCTCAACTAGGACGAAATGGCTGTCCATTGTGGTCTAGCTTCAATTGACTCATCAATTAAACTATTAAATGGTTGACGTGTTTGTGTTAATCGTCACAGATTGTTCAGTGAAACTATTCCGATCGCGAATCACTAGGGATCAAAATTTGGTTTAGAGAACACGTCACTTCTACCCAAAGTTTCTGCTGATGATGTCGTTCAGAAGGACGATGAAAGCTCCACGACCAAACCATCCAGCTAAGAGAACAAACCTACATCAAAATCACCCACCTGAGCTACAAATCTTCCCCACCATCTCAAAATCATACGAGGTTAGAGAATATTTTATTTCGATTATATAGATTTGCAATTCAGTCACTTTCTATCAGATGATCCTAAAGAAGGAGATCAGATTCAGTGTTATTAGATTTCGTAGTCAGTTCGGTACTATTGAATTGAAATTCATCCTAATTTATTCCATTTACTTAATGATACTTATTGTATTCAATGTAGTTGACAAGTAACTGTCTCATTACAGATATGGTTGAACCTTTTTCTAATCCAAGTCTTCTGATAAAACCACAAAGAATCTATCTCTAGACTAATTGTCGATTGTACTTTTTGTTTTCATCAATAACTGATGATAACGTGAAGAACTATTTACATTCAATGAGAATTTTATAACTGAAGGGTTTTTGTGAATATTATAGTAATTTTAATAGTTGAAATCATGAGTCAGTTAAAGCTAGACCATCATGGAAAACCTAGAAGCACTGCTTTAAAGCCGTTGCGTCCAATCTTGGGACTCCTCAACAGTACGCATCCACGATTCCGCCTCACTAGCTTCGAACTCAGGACCTATCAGCCTAGCGAGCGAGTGCTTAACCTCTAGACCACTGAATCGGCATCCAAAGGTGTTAATGTCTAACTTAATGTCCAACTTCCACGAAATTGAGCGACACATCCACCATTGTCTTCAGTGAGTTGATATTTCACAACAGACCTGGTTGAACTCCACTGGTCACTGCTTCTCACTACAACCATAACTATTATTGATCATTTAAATGACAAACACAATCAATCTAAACTGATTCAAGTTAGAATAGGTTTTAATGACTTTTCTTTTGTAAACTTAGAGTAGATAGAATTATGCTTAGAATTAGTCTATTTTCATATTAAAATGATTAACTCTTGAACATTTAACATACGATTTTGACATAAGTATCCACTGTAAATGATTAATTTAATGTTGGATATGTACAAATAGGAATGGTAATAATAATAATAGGTAGTGAGTTGGATGGAGTATCTTAGTGGACGATCTATGCTCCTCCATAAGGAGAAACAGGAGTAAGTAGGTAGATAGGTAAGTAAGTATGTAGGTAGGTAGGTAGGTAAGCAAGTGAGCAAGTTGTTAAGTAAGTAAGCAAGTATGTAAGTATATAAGAAGAGTGAAGTAAAGCTTTAACTGAAATAAACTGAAAAGACACTTCTACAATGAAATGATAATGAAAATTTTCATAATCCAATCACTTGAATGATGCATTTAAATCATCTGCAGAATTCATGATTTTAACAAGCTTTATAATAATATGTGAATAATATAAAAACAACATAAGTGTTCATTTGATTCATTTTGAGAGAAAAGTAAACAAACAAAAGAAGAAAAAAATAAATAATAATAGACAAAGATGAATGAAGGCTATTAGTGGAATCCAGTTTGAAGAGCATTTCGTCCTATCTAGGACTCGTCAGCTGGATGTACCTGCATCTCAAAATTGATGTTCATTCTGCGAGGTTCTCAAATCCAGTACTTTTTCGCTTCAAACGCCACAAATAGGACGAAACGCGCGTCACACTGGATTCCACTGCTATCAACTATCCATCTTTGCTTATAATGCTTGTGAATTAAAGCAAGTGAATAGGGCACACATTGAGGAAATCATCCAATGGCGTCACAAGGAAAGCCCTCACATGAAATCCTGAAGGCCAAAAAAAAGAGGAAGACCAAAGAACACATTACGCCGAGAAATGGAAACAGAAATGAGAAGAATGAAAAAAAAAACTTGATAGAACTAGAAAGGAAGGGCGAGGACAGACAGTGTTGGCGAGTGCTGATCGGTGGCCTATTCTCTATTGTGAGTACCAGGCGTAAGTAAGTAAGTAAGTAAGTAAGTACTAGTCAGCAACTAAATCTTTATTTCATTTATTCAGTATTACACTTCACACATTTACTCTATTCTTACAATGTTGTTATCATTTTCTAAGACCAACTAACTATTATGGTTAGATTACTATACTGAATAAAAAGAGATTGATCCAACAAACTTTCCTACGAATGACAATAAAACAAACAAAAATGATCAGTGATAGATGCTTGATCATTTGACTATTAAGTTAGTTCATATATAGGTATATACATCTAACGTTTGTAGTCAGTATGTAATATCCAATTACCATTATTCATTGCTATCAACTTTTGATGTGAATAATAATACTGTAAGACTCGTTGTTTATAGATAGTGTTGACTGAATGTTTTGATCAATCTTCTTTTTAAACTACAAAATTGTTTATCATGATTTGTATGTTAATTAAACAAAACATATTTTCTCTTTCTCCTGGTGATCTACTGGATTATGAAGATGTCAACATCTGGAGAGAAGCACGGGATACAATGGACAGCTAGGATGCAACTGGATGATTTTGACTTCACAGATGATCTGGTTATCCTATCACACGCGTAAAAAAATGCAGGAGAAGACAACCAGTGTAGCAGTAGCCTCAGTAGTAGTAGGTCTCAATATACACAAAGGTAAAAGCAAGATTCAACGATACAACACGAAATGCATCAATCGAATCATACTTGATGGAGAAGATTTGGAGGATGTGAAAAACTTTACATATCTGGGCAGCATCATTGATGAATACAGTCAATCTGATGCAGATGTGAAAACACGGATCGGCAAAGCAAGAGCAGCATATTTACAACTGAAGAACATCTGGAACTCAAAACAAACGTCTGTCAACCAACACCAAGATCAGAATTTTCAATACAAATATCAACACAGTTCTGCTGTATGGGGTGCAAACTTGGAGAACTACGAAAACTATCATCCGGAAGATACAGGTGTTTATTAACAGTCGTCTACGCAAAATACTTCGGATCCGATGGCCAGACACTATCACCAACAACATACTGTGGGAAAGAAAAAACCAGATTCCATCCAGTGGAGGAAGAAATTAGGAAGAAGTGCCGGAAGTGGATAGGACACACATTGAGGAAAGAAGTCAACTGTGTCACAAGACAAGCCATCACATGGAATCCTGAAGGTCAAAGGAAAAGAGGAAGAATAAAGAGCACATTACGCCAAGAAATAGAGACAGATATGAGAAGAATGAACAAAAACTGGATAGAACTAGAAAGAAAGGCTGAAGACAGAGTGTGTTTGAGAATGCTGGTCGGCGGCCTATACTCCATTGTGAGTAACAGGCGTAAGTAAGTATTCTCCTTAACTGAAGTATGTCTTTTACAGTGAATGCAAATAGTTCGGTCTTTTTATACGGTAAATCTCAGAATAAAGTGCTTATTCAATTGTCAGTCTTATTGGTGTTAATAGATATAGACTACCTATGACATATTTTTCATCCATTATTAGAGACTTCAGCCTATCGATCTCAAAACCCATCACAGTGCTTCAGATATATCCATTATTTATCTTCATTCTAATTTTCAAGATCATACATTGATGACCACTAATTGATTAACTAATGGACTATTTAACATAATTTTTAATTCTTAAACTTATTATATTCAATGGATTGAACAAAATTTAATGGTTGAGTTCATAAGTTCGAAGGTCCTGGGTTCGAATCCTGCAAATGGGATCGTGGATACGCATTGATGAAGAGTCCCATATTAGAATGAAACGGTTGTCCAGTGCTTCCAGGTTTCCTATGGTTGTCTACTCTTAAATTACTACAATCTCTACGAAAACCCCCTTCTGTTAATGAAATAAAATTGTTTATATAATTTACCATTGATTCTTTTCTCTCATAAATCACCAGTTGAATATAAAAATATACAAATAAGTTACTATCACTTTAATCATCATTACATGTACCTATATTAGCTATTGCTCTGGTCGGTGGAAGGTGCATTGGCCTCGTGACTTCTGAAGGAACTCAGCTTTCATCATGAGGCATCATAAATATTCCTTCAACTCCGAGGTCAGACTTTAAATGGTTTGAATAATTTTTTCTGGTTAACGTTTTTTTAGCGAGTTAGTTTTTCTACAGGATGAGGTCGCCAACCCCATGCCCAAACCTTCTCGTTTATCCAGGCTTGGATACGGCAGTGTCTACAGGCGGAGTTTTGATCATCATTATATAACTAAATAAACTATTGAAACTATAAATGATTTAGAAAAAAACAAAACAATTTTTAGATAAATCAAAGAAATAGTTAAACTATTTATTATCAGTTTGATTCTATTGAACATTGAATGAGCTTTAATACTTAGAAGATTATTGTTATGATTGGATCCCATCGGAATCATAAGTTGAGCACTATTATTACTATTATTATTATTATTGTTGTTGTTATTATCACTACTATTACTACTGCTACTACCAATACTACAACTACTACTGTGGTGTGATCTACTTATATCCATATAAGTAGTATATGGTGTGGGTCAGACATAGAATGTATTTTGGCAGAAGACCGATGAAGAAAGAACTGAAATGAAACGCAAACGTCGGGAAAATGCATGAGCAATGGAATAAGAGAAGAAACAGTGAAGATTGAAACAATTGGTTGTTAATTTACAAATTGACTGTTCATTGTTTGGTAATCAAAATTTATTGAGATAGTCTGTAATCTTTGCTTAAATACATTTCGATTGTCCCCAACTAGTGTTCTGTTCACTACACTATTACTACTGGTCAGATTGTATTGCTTTATAAGATTGTAAATTCACCGACTCATACACACACATACATACATACAACAGAATAGATAAACCTGGTCACTAATTGAAAACAACAACAACAATCATTTTCAGTGAAAAATTGTTTATTTCTTTATTTTTGTTATGCAATAGTATTTAAGTCCAACTTTTTGTTTTGTATCAGATTAAAAACCATACTGAATATTGAATGTAAGAGAGAAGATAGAATAATTCTGATATAAATCATTGAAGTATAATTATTTGTCTGTTTTAAACAAATATGGTTGGTTGCTAGCAGTAGAATCCAGGACGTGCGTTTCGTCTTATTCGGAACTTGTCAGCTGGATGTACCTACTATATACCATATGCTAATAATAAGAAACCGATCAATTACAGTCCTAAACATCAATGGGAAGATTCAAGCAAGTAATATCAAATTAAAGGGGTTGGTTTTGTTTACTTACTTACTTACTTGCTTACTTACTTACTTACTTATTTACTTACTTACGTCTGTTACTCACAATGGAACATAGGCCACCGACCAGTATTCTCCAACCCATTCTGTCCTCGCCCTTCCTTTCTAGTTCTATTCAATTGTTCTTCTTTCTTCTTATGTCTCTCTACATCTCTCAACGTAATGTATTTTTTGGTTTTCCTCTCCACCTTTCACCTTCAGGATTCCATGTGATGGCTTGTCTTGTGACACAGTTGACTGCTTTCTTCAATTTGTGTCCTATCCACTTCCGGCACTTCTTCCTAATTTCTTCCTTCACTGGATGGAATCTGGTTTGTTCTCTCACACAATAGGTTATTGCTGAAAGTGTCTGGCCATCGGATCCGAAATATTTTGCTTAAACAACTGTTAATAAACACCTGTATCTTCCGGATGATAGTTTTCGTAGTTCTCCAAGTTTGCACCCCATACAGCAGAACTGTGTTGATATTTGTATTGAAAATTCTGATCTTGGCGTTGGTTGACAATCAAGATATATTTCTTCGATTTAAAATAGAATTTTTTTATTTATTTAAAGAATGTCATAGAAAATTACAGCAGGGTCAGAATTATCTTTTATTTTGATCCATATCTGAAAATATCTCAACTCATTAAATTGCATGATGTCTATTATCTTGACTGAGTAACCTTGGTAAATCAACATATACTCTTCTTAAAGACCTATCTTTCAACCCATGGCACCATGTTCTCAACTTTTAACAACTAGAGTGTTCTGGTTAAGAAAAAATACGCTGTATGAAATCCGCTAATTCGATATTCGTAAAATATTTCACAGTTAATTAATCTGATCCTTCATGATGATAATTCCAGGTGAAATATCATCACCACATTCAGACATAGACAGGATTTAACGGGTGTCTTCCCCTGAACCTAAGGAGCACTTCAGAAACAAGTGATTGAACATAGGCAAACATCGAATATCTTTCTCATGAAGAGACCAAACATAGAATAGAAATGTTCTGGTTGGCAACGTCTAAGGGTTTTCGTGAATTCACTTAGGTATTGAGAAAAATAATTCTCTTGAAATAAATAGTGCAGTATGTAATCTACACTGATACTGACCTAGTTAGTTTAAATGAACTTCACTAGCTGGATAAACACGGTCAGGCACTCATATAATTTCGTTCGTACGAATCCGTAAATGTGAGATGATTCATCAGTCCGCTCAACACCCAGGGTTATTAGTCTCACACTCTTTCATCTCTCCACACCACCAAGTACGTTATTCTATTCTAACAATATATTGTGTGTTTCTTGATTAACTGTTTATTGTGTTGACATGTATTATCTTAACACATATGAGGTCACTGTCAGTTTCATCAGCTTCTACTGTATTTAGTAACTTAAATACATGTACTACTGGATATCAACGATAAATTAATTGTAGATTATATCACTCGTTAATCTTAGTTAGATAACCATTAAAAACCATGGAGCACTGAATAGTTGTTTCACCCTAGTATAGGACTCCTCACATGTGTGAATTGAACCCCGAGCATTCGGTTTCGTGAGCGAGTACTTCATCTCCAAACCGGAATCTAGTGATTTACATGTCTGACTTCAACCATTTCACGAAACTGAGCGATTATCTGCCTGAAGTGAATGACACGCGAAAATAGTTGAATCACGGATGATAATTCATAAACCCATCGATAAGTCAGAATAAAAAGTTAACTGTGGTAAAGTCATTCATTCACTATTGCTTCAAGAGTTTGTCGCATAAAGAATTCAGTATTGGGGCTGTTGAACTGTCTCCTAGATATTGAATGCTAGACAAAGAGTTTATAAAACATTCCTCATAAAACTCTTGCTACTCATAAGTAGCCTAAATGCTATTTACGAAAACTTTCTGAACTGACAACTAGTAATGTGTGACTATGGAAGAATTGAAAACTTACATAATAACCACACGTACATGTATAGGAGGATCCAACTTTGTTATAGTCTAAAAGCTTGAAGGTTTGTCTCACCGTTTAGATCCAAGTGACAGAAGATATATTCGAATAATTTTTAGGAATGTTTGATGCACACAGTTTTCGCGCAACTCATCAGACCAGACGATGTTGTCCAGAACTACAACAAAAGCTCAGTAATTCAGTCATCCACCCCATAGAACGTAATAACTGCTGTAAAAACCTTAAATATGCAGGGAGAGATCTCTGAAAAATTCAACGTTACCTAACCTGGTTAACTGGTCAGCAGTGTGCTCACTACAACAACATAGCTTTTATGGGCCTGAAATAAAGAGACAAAATTTTTCTTCTCTATGTTGAGAAATGAGTAATTTTAATCGTATTATTATGTAAGAAAATAGATTTTAGTTCCCCTTCTAGCGATTGCAAGATCCAGTAGTTTTTAAACTAGTATTCTGTTTAGCCCCCAAATGCCCTGGTACGGTCGAGAGTGGGGAGAGTCCGCTCTCCCTCTCCAAATGCTCTCACATGGCCACGCGTATAATATAGCCTCTGTCAGTGAAGTCCTACTCACTGCCTTCTCGTGACGGGGGTGTTGTTTATGAAATTGAGAGGACGAAAAGCGAATGTCCGGCGCTTTAACCGGGTTGGTGGAAACGGCGAGTTCATCTATGGGAGTTGGAAAACCCTGATTCCAAACCAATGGTACGCATCGGCTCCAATATCCTGATGGAACAAATGGCGTATGAATCAATCGTTGATCACCGGCTACCATGGGACTGCATCTCCTCACGACGCTCCACTGCCTTGTGGATCAGACCTTTAGGTCAAAGGCTCCGGGTATGGTCCCCTAAGAAAACCGCTGCTTCGGTTTGGGCACCCCGGTATTATCACAGCCCACATACAAATCAAGTGACTTGTGTGGCGCATATATATTCGGTGCCCCTTTGCACCAATATTTATGTGTTCAAATAAATAATAATAATAAATAATCACAACGGGAAGGTGATTTTGTATTGATAATGGATTAATCGTAAACTCCATTCCAAGTGATTTTACAATAGATATGTCATTGAAGCTTCTGTTTTGGTATGTGTTGTACTCCAACATCTAAGAAATGAAACCCTCGTTCTACTTCATGTTACATGATAAATTCTATGCCCTCATGTACTTTGTTGAGAAATTCAAGTAAGTATGTTGAATGTTTCAACTCCGCCTGTAGCTCTTCTAGAGTTACTGCCGGTCCCAAGCCCGGTTAAAGGAGGAGGGTTGGGCATGGGGTTAGCGACCCCATCCCGTAGAAAAGCTAATTCGCTAAAAAAATGCTAACCAGAAAAAATAATTCAATCCATTTAAACTCTGCCCTGGGAGTTGAAGGAATAATAATGACGTCTCATGATGAAAGCCGAAATTCTTCGGAAGTCACGAGACCGATGCACCTTCTAACAACCAGAGCAACACTCTTTATAGGTACATGGAAACTCCGGACGATAACAGAGGAAAAGATGGGCAGAACACTTTGAGGAACTGCTGAATAGACCAGCCCCATTGAATCCACCGAACATTGAAGCAGCCCACACAGACCTTCCAATAGATGTCACTCCACCAACGATCGAAGAAGTCAAGATGGCCATCAGACAAATCAAAAGTGGGAAGGCGGCAGGACCTGACAATATACCAGCAGAAGCACTGAAGTCAGACATTGAAATAACTGCAAACATGTTTCACCTTCTATTCAAAAAGATTTGGGAAGAGGAACAAGTGCCAATGGACTGGAAAGAAGGATATCTCATCAAGATACCAAAGAAAGGATATCTGAGCCAATGTGAAAACTACAGAGGTATCAGTTTGTTATCAGTACCAGGAAAAGTTTTCAACAGAGTGCTGCTGAATCGGATGAAAGACGCAGTAGACGCCGAACTAAGGGATCATCAGGCTGGATTCCGTAAGGATCGGTCGTGCACAGACCAGATTGCGACACTACGGATCATCGTTGAACAATCAGTTGAGTGGAACTCATCACTATACGTCAACTTTATTGACTATGAGAAGGCGTTTGACAGCGTGGACAGGAGAACATTATGGAAACTTCTTCGACACTATGGAGTTTCTGAAAAGATTGTCAACATTATCCAAAACTCATACGATGGATTACAGTGCAAAGTGGTGCATGGAGGACAGCTGACAGGTGCATTTCCAGTAAGGACCGGAGTCAGACAAGGCTGTCTACCCTCCCCATTTCTCTTCCTTCTAGTGATTGACTGGATTATAAAGAATTCGACATCTGAACGGAAATACGGAATACAATGGACAGCTCAAAATCAATTAGATGATTTGGACTTCGCAGATGACCTAGCCCTCCTCTCTCATACACACGACCAAATGCAGATGAAGACAGCAAATGTAGCAGCAGCCTCCGCATCGATAGGTCTCCACATTCACAAAGGAAAAAGCAAGATTCTCAAATGCAACACTCAGAACACCAACCCAATCACACTTGACGGCGAAACTCTGGAAGAGGTGGAAACATTCAAGTACCTGGGGAGCATCGTTGATAAACAAGGAGGATCGGATGCAGATGTAAAGGCGCGGATTGGCAAAGCAAAGGCAGCATTTCTACAATTGAAGAACATATGGAACTCAAAACAACTCTCAACCAATTTCAAGGTGAGAATCTTCAATACGAACGTCAAGACAGTCCTACTGTATGGAGCTGAAACGTGGAGAACTACTACGGCCATCATCAGGAAGGTACAAGTATTTATAAACAGTTGTCTACGCAAAATACTCAACATCCACTGGCCGGATACTATCAGCAACAGCGTTTTATGGGAGAGGACAAACCAGCTTCCAGCTGAAGAGGAAATTAGGAAAAGACGTTGGAAGTGGATCGGACATACATTAAGGAAATCACCAATGTGCATCACGACTTCATCCCTAACTTGGAATCCGGAAGGGAAGCGGAAAAGAGGAAGGCCAAAGAACACACTACGCCGGGAAATAGAAGCCGATATGAAAAGGCTGAATAGTAACTGGAAAGAACTGGAAAGGAAGGCTCAGGACAGAGTTGGATGGAGAATGCTGGTGAGCGGCCTATGCTCTTCGACGAGGGGTAACAGGCGTAAGTATGTTGAATGTTTCAGATTATCGTAAACAAGGAATGTATCTCCAACCTATCTACAATTGAATATAGTTTCATTAATTGGATGTTTTAGATCTATATGTTTCAGGTTCTTTACCGATATATCATCCATAATTCGGCCTAGTGAGTCATATATGGTAACTCTATCAATTTAACGATATATCACATTGCTGAACTGAAATTGTATGTATTTGGTAAATATGAAGGGGAGTTATTTAAATCCATTGATTGATAAGGGAAGGAGATCAAGATATTCACATATAGCCTTAGCCGTTTCTTCCAAAAAGACTTTTGTGAAGGATGATGTAACATCAAATCATACCCCCCAATTTATCAGAAAAATTTCAATTATCAAGCTTTTGTGCAAATCCAAGACAATCCTTCAATTTGGAAGGAACTAGTTTCTTGCGAAGTAGTTCTAAAAATTGTCAACCAGTGGGAGAACTTGTAGAAAAGTATGATGATAGATAATATATGCCTCATCAGTATATTTGGTTTATGTACTTTAGACCACTGAGCCGGCATCCAAAGGTGTTAATGTCTAACTTCAACCAATCCACGAAGTTTGAGCAACCGTTCACCAATTGTCTTCAATGAGTTGTTATCTCACAACAGACCTGGTTTGAACTTCACTGGTCACTGCTTCCCACTAGAACTCCAGGACCTGTATCTTGAAGTCAGTCACTAGTAAGCATATGATTATAATCAGAAGGGGTTTAGGTAGGTCGCACAGATAAGGTAATTATGATTCGTTTGACTTGAGTTCGTTGTAAGTAAGATTATTGATTAAGTTCTTCTTTAGGAATCGTGTTAACTTTTTTTAAAAACCGTTTCTCTATTGTATCTATCATATCTTCCAAAATATTTCCGATGATAAACCTAGTGTAATCATTTGAGATAGATCTTACTTTTTATATCTATTCGTCCTTGTGTAAAATGACTACACCAAAACACTCGTCTGATCAGAGCACTAATTCTCAATGATTCCTGATTGCCTTTAGCTATCACCTTAGGTTGTGGAACTGGTGTTGTAACGTACTAATCAGTGATATTAAATATTTTCGAATTCAAACAACTTTTCCGGCTCAGTGGTCTAGAGGTTATGCATTCGCCTGCGAAACTGAAGGTTCATGGTTCCGAATTCTGCATTCAGGATAGTGAATGTGCACTGATCAGGAGTCATATACTAAGACGAAACGGCTGTCCAGTGCTTTCAGATTTTCTAAGGTGGTCATGAATTCATGAATTCAACTATTAAATTACTACAATTTCTATAAACCCTCATTCTGGCAATATTGAAATCCATAATGTTTTTATAGAAAGCATAGAATTCCTTGTACACAAACTTTCAAATCGAATGCACCAAGGAGCTTTATTTGTAAACTTAAAACAGAATTCCATGCTTTTCATAAAATTTATTACATCTAGAGATTAGATTCTTGATATATCGTGTACAAGTTGAGCCGTCGAACTCCAGAACCCTCCACGTCACAAATAAGAAGACAGAAGACGAGTGAGAAAGAATGTTATTCCCAAAAAGAGTCAAATAGGATACAAAACTCTCATGTACTTATAGTTTTTAATAAAAACGAAATCATCATTATAGTCATTCAATCCATATACAATGGTTTTTAGCCTTCTTTTTATCCATAAGGCGAGCTACATGTCGAGATTCTGGAATGTTCTTCCAAAAAATGATTGAATGAAATACCTTCGGATCCTTCTAAGATTCTTCCAGTTTCTTCGAGTTCACCCATTGGCTGTACCCAAAAAATTATGATGGATCTCAGCATTGTTTGTAGAAATTTAATCCATGAATTTCATTTTAGAGTGTTCAGTCAAAAAAAACCATCTTAAAATTTATAAAAATATTATCCAGTGAAATACATACATCATTCATTGAGTAAAAAAATCAGACTGCTGCCTGGAGAGAGACATCTCGATTCTGAGTTTGCAGATGATATTGTCTTACTGTGCGGTAATGCCCAAGCCATACAAACCGCAATTAATCAGTAGGCAATCAGTGTCCATAGGTACGGTATGTGCTTTGCACCTTCGAAGTGAAAAATATTTCTACAAGGCTGGCAGGATTCTAATCCTGTACTCACCCTAAATGGTGAGCAGATTGAAGTAGTTGAGAAGTTCGTGTATCTAGCTACATAAGTGCTGGTGATGAGATAAATTCACGTATAGTGAAAGCCAGAGCGGCTTATGCCAATCTCGGCCATCTTTGGCGCCTTCGTGATGCTAGTCTGGCTGTAAAAGGTCGGATCTACAACACGTCAGTGAGAGCAGTTTTGCTCTATGCTTGTGAAACCTGACATCTCCGAGTTGAGGATGTTAGAAGACTCTGTGTTCGATCATCGTTGTCTCCGAAAGATTGCTGACATCCAGTGACAACATTATGTTAGTAATACAGAGGTTCGGCATCGTGTGTTCAGGCACAATGACGATAATTCAATTGGTGTCACTGTCTTGAAACACCGACTTCGGTGGCTTGGACATGTTCTATGAATGTTATCTCAGAGAATTCCTCGTCGTGCATTATTCGCCGACGCTGGGACTGGTTGGATAAAGCGGAGAGGAGGTCAGTGTGTGACATGGTGTCTTGGTATGAAAGAAAACTGTCAAGGGCTGGCTTCTGTTGGTCCTTCACAGTATCTAAAGACGTTATCAGATATAGCTCAGAATAGAAGTCAGTGGCGATCCCGCTGTAACTTTATTTTACTTTCTTCATAAAAAAATGAACGAAACTTCCTTAACTGGAAGAATTCTTTCTGATTGTATCTCTGCTAACTGAACTGCTTCTCTCATTACTATAATTTCACTATCATACACTCATTTCTGTTCGTTACTCCACTTTTTCTTATACGCATCTTACATTCTTTATCTCTTCACATCATCATTGTTATTGTATCTGATTACCCTTTGTACCAATATTTATGTGTTCAAATAAGCAAACGCGTCATTGGTCCGGTTGATAAATCACTGTTCTCTAATTGCCGGTATCATCACATATTAATAGGGCACAATGCCACAGAATATAACAGCAACGTAATAGTATTTCGTAATGAGGTAAGATGGTGGTTGGAGGTGGTCAACAGGAAACCCTGGACTCGGGTTTCGTGCTACTTGGCATCTATAATCTTGAGGGAACTGGTGTTCCCTGACGGATTAGATCCCATGTCACTCAGCTTCACAGTCAGAGACGTCACCACTGAGCTATTCGGGCGGCGACCGACCTCCTGTAGGACTGAGATGTAATCACAATTGATTGATCACTGGGTGGTGATCCTGTTGACCACCTCCAACCACCATCTTATCTCAATATATAGTGCATGCAGTGTCAAGCCACCCAGACTAGTGGCCACATTGCAACTTGATCGACAGCATTCGATCAGCACTAACAAGGACTTGCCACGCATGACATTGATCACCACCCAGTGATCAATTAATTGTGAGTATTTCGTAATGCTCTCCAATTTGTTGTATCAGATTTGTCTTTAGAAACATAGTCGGCTAATATTAAATTTGTATTTATATAGAGAAACTTAATCCTAACAAATTACTTTAAATTAAATTGAGCGAGAGTTGGTTATTCTCGAAAGATGACAACTAGTATTGATAAGTTCATTCACTACTTACTAAATTCACAGCTTTATATCCTATTTGAATTTTACTAAGCAACGACATAGGCAGACTGCTGACCTGAGGAATGTTTGTAGATCCAAATTACCTTGTTAGTATCTTCATGATTAACGAAATCAATAGTTGCAGATATTGAATAACATCACATGCAACTGGTCACAGTGGTACAGATACATTCCCTCTCTATTTCTTTTCTAGGTCTTCGGCTCTAGTATTCATTCATACTGTTATGTCCCGATAACAATAGTGGATGGTAACTTTGGGATCCATTTATGGACCAATATTATGCATGTACTTTTTATCGTATAATTGTTAAGTAACTCAACTATTTATATTCATGTTTCTTTTATAATGAGCTTTATTTTGATCCATAGACTATTACTGTACGATTTACCATTCCTGAGTTATACCCAGTCTATTAATTTCTGCCACCCGCATTCACAGCTACATTAGGCTAAATCCTGTACAAATGTTATTTTCTATTTTATTGGTACGATGTGGTCAGTCTGTTTAGTACATAAACTCAGTATTCTTGAAATACGATGATTCATACCAGAGGTTGTTATTGGTGTTCTGGACTTAACTGGTTGGACTGGGCAGAAAGCAGGACCGATACGTACTCTAGATTGCTCGTACGGTTTCCGTGTGTCACTGTTCCAATCAATAATTCGCTGCTCTCTGATTGGCGGTCTTATCACGTCATACATTAACTGGGCATCCACTTGGCCACAAGATATAACACATACATACATTTTTCTCACTGTTTTCTCAAACTATATTATGAATGTTTAAACTTTCTTACTATCATTTTTATTATAAGATTATTTCGACTCATTTTGTCGATTCCGTTTCATCGTTCCAGTCTAAATTTATTTATTTATTTAAGCACATAAATATTGGTACAAGGAAGCATCAGATAAAAATGCGCCTCACAAATCTCATTTGATTTGTGTGAGGGCTGTGATGCTGCCCAGGTTCCCAGACCGAAGCAGGTGGTTTTCTTAGACAACCACACCCGGAGCCTTTGACCTAAAGATCTGATCCATAAGGCAGTGGAGCATCGTGAGGAGATGCAGTCCATGGTAGCCAGTGACCAACAATTGCCCCAAATGCCTTGGTACGGCCGAGAGAGAGGACAGTCTGCCCTCCCTCTCGAAATGCTCTCACATGGCCACGCGAATATATAGTTTCTGTCAGGGAAGTCCTACTCACTGCCTTCTCGTGGCTGGGGTGTTGCTTACAAGAGTAAGAGGACGAAAAGCGAATGTCCGGCGCTATAACCGGGTTGGTGGACACGGAGGGTCCACCTAGGGGAGTTGGAAAACCCTGATTCCAAACCAATGGTGCACATGGGCTCCAGTATCCTGATGGAACGAATGGCGAATGAACCTGTTGTTGGTCACCGGCTACCATGGGACTGCATCTCCTCACGATGCTCCACTGCCTTGTGGATTAGACCTCTAGGTCAAAGGCTCCGGGTGTGGCCCCCTAAGAAGACCACCTGCTTCGGTTTGGGCACCCGGGCAGTATCACAGCCCTCTCGCAAATAAATGAAATGGAACATTCAGCTGACAATTATATTCTCGTTCATACTAGAAACAATTCAATTTGCATTATTACTATTATTATTATTTACCATATCGCTAATTCACCCCCTTTTGTCCCCAATTTGTGTAACCTTACTTTTCAACTTATGCAGCAGCTCGCTCTTGGTGGAAAATATGTCCTATCTAAACGATCTCCAGTCACTGTCTGGTTGAAAGTGAATGCTTTCACCGATTATGAATACTGAAGCAGTCTTTCTGAAACCACGTACGCTGTTCAAGCTGGCTTCCTTCAACGTTCGCACACTAATGCGGATCAGACAACAGATAGGGCTGGCTATGTCTTTGGAAGGTCTTAATGTTGACGTTTGTTGTCTATCCGAGACCCGTATTCAAGACTCTAGTAAAGTACTACAAATCCGCTCTCCATCTGCGGCCTCGAAAAGCTTGTTTCACGTGCGCTTATCCAGGGACTCTGTGGCATCTTCGTCTAGTCTTGCTGGCGTTGGTGTCGCACTAAGCGCTAGAGCTGAGGCAGCACTAATCGACTGGATCCCCACTAACAGTCGGTTATGTGCTGTTAGATTAGAAAGTTCCATCGAAGTGAGAAGAAACCGGCGTGAGAAACGGTGTCTTTTCGTCATCCCCGCCTATGCCCCGACAAATTGCAGCTCGGATGCAATCAAGGATGAGTTCTACCACCAGTTAACATTTCTTCTCCAGAAAGCGCGTTCGACAGATATTGTAGTACTAGCCGGAGACTTGAATGCACAGGTCGGGCGTCTAGGCACAGAAGAGTCGTTTAGGTGGCCGATGGGGACTTGTTGGTCGCAGGACAGATAACGGGGACCGTTTGCTGCAACTGTGCACAGACCACAACCTGTTTCTGGCCAGCACTAACTTCCGGCACAGTCATCGCCGGTGTGCCACCTGGCGTCCTCCCTCTGCATCCCAAGCCTGGACTTAGATTGAGCACATTGCGATCAGCTACCGCTGGCGTGGTTGTGTACAAGACTGCCGCTCCTTTTGGAGTACCTATCTGGAGTCTGATCATGCCCTGGTCTGCGCCAATCTCACCTTACTTTTCAGTGGCCGAAGGATTGACCACCACCAACGGATCGATGTTAGTAAACTGGCTGCAACTTCTGTTGCAAGTAAGTATCGAGCGGAGCTAGCTTCTAGGCTAGCTACCATCCCACCGAAAAGTATAAATGAGCATTGGTTGCATCTTCACGACGCCATGAAAATGGCGAGTAAAGTCGCTTGCGGCTTCGCGAAACGTCCCGCTTACAAGCACTGGGTTTCTTCTGGCTTCTTACAACTGATGGAAGCCCGTCGGTCTACTCCGGGTGACCGTGAGTTTGACCACAAACGAAGGCTGTTACGTAATGAAATTGGACAAAGCTTGCGTAAGGATCGAGAGGCCTGGTGGTCGGAGCGTGCTAATGAGATGGAAGCAGCAGCTGCATCTGGTAACTGCTGAAAGCTCTCCCAACTCATTCGAGCCACTGGCAGCAAGAAGTCTGGTGTGAGTGAAACAATCTACGAGGATGATAGGATGCCAATCACTAACATCTCTCGACGTCTTGGACGATGGGCGGAATTCTTCGAAGGGCAGTTCAACTGGCCTGCTGCTCCGGCAACATCAACCAGCTTCTCCTGCCCCCCATGGCCAGTGACGACTGATCCACCAAACGAGGCGGAAGTCCGTAAGGAACTCCAACTCTCTAAGCGCTACAAATCACCTGGCCCAGATAACCTACCTCCGGCTCTTTTTAAAGATGGTGGTGACTTTCTGGCTAAGGAACTGACGGCGTTGTTTGCAAAGGTTTGGGAGCAAGAAAGTGTTCCAACATCATGGAATGAGTCAATAGTCGTCCCTATCTTTAAAAAGGGTTCACGTTGTTCCTGCAATAACTACCGGGGGATAAGTCTACTTCCAATTGCGTCCAAACTATTGGCTTCTGTCATTCTTCGTAGGTTGTTTAAAACCCGAGAACGACTGACTCGCGAGGAGCAGACTGGTTTTCGTTCTGGTTGAGGATGCATTGATCACCCTCCGCCAAATGTTAAAACACCATCATACTTATCGCAGGCCAACAATCCTAGTGTTTCTTGATATCAGGGCTGCCTTCGATTCGTTGGACAGGACTGTTCTCTGGGATTGTCTATTGAAGAAGGGTGTGCCTGAGAAGTTCATTAACATCTTAAAGGCCCTGTATACGAATACCTCAGGCAGAGTGAAGGCATACAACCACCTTTCTCCCTTGTTCCATTCGAGCAGCGGGGTTAAGCAAGGTTGCCTAATATCACCATTCCTCTTCAACTTTGCCATCGACGACATCCTTGAAACAGCTCTGATGGATGTAAGTAATGGCGGTGTGGATATGTTGCCTGGAGAACGACTTCTCGATCTCGAGTATGCGGATGATATTGTCTTACTGTGCGATAATGCACAAACCATGCAATCCGCACTTAATCAGTTGGCAATCAGTGTCCGCAGGTACGGCATGTGCTTTGCACCCTCCAAGTGCAAAGTACTCCTACAAGACTGGCAGGATTCTCATCCTGCACTCACCCTAGATGGTGAGCAGATTGAAGTAGTTGAGAAGTTCGTGTATCTAGGTAGCTACATAACTGCTGGTGGGGGCGTGAGTGATGAGATTGATGCACGTATAATGAAAGCCAGAGCGACTCATGCCAATCTCGGCCATCTTTGGCGCCTTCGTGATGCTAGTCTGGCTGTAAAAGGTCGGATCTACAACACGTCAGTGAGAGCAGTTTTGCTCTATGCTTGTGAAACCTGACATCTCCGAGTTGAGGATGTTAGAAGACTCTGTGTTCGATCATCGTTGTCTCCGAAAGATTGCTGACATCCAGTGACAACATTATGTTAGTAATACAGAGGTTCGGCATCGTGTGTTCAGGCACAATGACGATAATTCAATTGGTGTCACTGTCTTGAAACACCGACTTCGGTGGCTTGGACATGTTTTACGAATGCCGTCCCAGAGATTTCTACGCCGTGCATTATTTGCCGACCCTGGGACTGGTTGGAAAAAGCGGAGAGGAGGTCAGTGTATGACATGGTGTCGTGGCATGAAAGAAAGCTGCAAAGGGCTAGCTTCCGTTGGTCCTTCACCACTCCCTGGTTGGGGTCCGACAGATGGTACAACACAGTGGCTAGAGGTGTTATCAGATATGGCTCAGAATAGAAGCCAGTGGCGTGCCTGCTGTAACCTTCTTCTGCTTTCTTCATAAAGAGTGGCTATAACTTTCCTAAGTGAGAGAGCTCTTCTGGTTGTACATTCAGTTCCCCCCATCATTACTCTTCTCCTTTTCTTTTTTTTCCTTCCTTTATATATACGCATCTTCCTCCTTCTCCCATTCTCATTATTTTGTGTGGCGCACATGTATCCGGTGACCTTTGTACCAATATATATGTGATTAAATAAATAAATAAATAATAACCAACAATTGGTTCATACGCCATTCGTTCCATCAGGATACTGAAGCCCATGTTCACCATTGGTTTGAAATTAGGGTTTTCCAACTCCCCTAGGTGGATCCTCCATATCCACCTACCCGGTTAAAGCACCGGACATTCACTTTTCGTCCTCCCAATTTTGTAAACAACACCCCCACCACGAGAAGGCAGTGAATAAGACTTCCCTAGCAGAGGTTATATACACGTGGCCATGTGAGAGCATTTCGAGAGGGAGAACGGACTCTCCCTACCAGGGCATTTGGGGGCTCCAGTTTAAATAGTAACTTGTAAATTAACATATATTTGTATCACGTCCTATATTTATTAAGACTACTGACAGACAGATGTATGGTGGAATGTAGTAGATATCCAAGTGCATTATTATTATCATTATGAATTAGTAACCAATGTAAAGATAGAAGAATAAGAGATTCACAAACATATTTTGTATTCCACACAAAAAAAAAATAATAACCGTAGATACTATTATTTACAATAGATGGTCTTCTTTTACACAGTTATGAAATGTAAATTAATCCAACATTATATAACATTTTTTTCTTTTCTTCTTTTTTAAACTATCCGGTTTAATATCTTCTAAAAGTATACTTGACTCAGAAGCTGATCGTTTACGTTTACATGATATTGGTGTTTCCATCGTTTCTACACAAATACTATTACCATTTACTAACATTGAATTTTCTACGATCTCAATCGATTCTGAATGATGACGTTTTTTCTTTTTCTTCCCTATTATACTTTTCTCTTCTTTGTCATCATTTAATAACTGATATTGATTTATTTCAGTTGATTGTTGATCTAATTCACCTTCATCAAGATTGATTACTTCATTATGATCATTCAAAACACCATCTACAACAGTAGTATTGGTATCAGTAGTAGTGATGTTCCCATTTAAATGACGTTTTTTCTTACGCTTCTTTTTACCATCTGATATAGGTGTTTCCATTGTGGTTACAGCTGCTTCTTCTTGACTATCTGAATCTCTTTTATTCAATGTTTTAATCGCTTTTTTCTTTGTTCGTTGAATATATTTATTTACCTTAATCCAAAGGAAAACAATGATAGAACTGAATCGTCTGAATACAAAATCTACAGTCAAATACTATTGAATATCAGATCTCACACATTGATACTGATAGACGATAGATGATTATAGAAAACCGAGGTTATACAATAATGTTGGAACGTTCATTAACGACATAAAAAGTCAATGAGAGAACCATTGATAACTACATAGTGCAAAAAAGCTATCTTTCTCTATTCCAAAGGTTCGCAACAATCCTCAATGTTTTCAGTAACCCAGGATCTCCGAGTTTTGCGGTGAGCATGATGCTTATAGACCTCTGAATTGGAACACAACGAGGTTTACATTTTCAGCTCCAGTCAGTTTGTAACACAATGTGACTATCATGCCAGTTCATCGATGATAGCTATCTCATATATTTGACATAGTGTAACTCCACTGCCGTTAATCTTTAGGGGGCTCTCTATAAAGGTGGTCACTAATGAACATAAAATCACTATTGCTTACTTTAAGGAGTTTTGTGGAGATTGATTTTGATTTGTAGGCTGTATTCGTCACAGATTGATCTCAGTTGGAAAACCGTTGAGAACTA